>JAOXNR010000028.1:9798396-9824904 GCA_028571225.1 Parsonsia alboflavescens | reverse complement strand
GCATCCAGCACTACAATTTGCACGTATCATGAAAGTACAATCTTTTTTGTTCTTATATCGTGCCTCAAATCTTCCCCGATCCGAACATACCACATGATATGAAAATCGGTTATTAAGTGAATATTCACCGACTGCTGCTACCAGTTCATCCTTATTTTTAAAGATTGTATCCTTTCCAATAAAACCCACCGGTGGAACAGTATCTTCTTCCAAAAAATGCACCTCTTCATAGTCATTCTAGATCATATTTGCAAAGTGAGTAGAAGGGTCAGGTATAAATTGTTCAAATGGAATCACTTGTCTTATCCCATCATGGAAGTTGTCATCGTTGTCATTGTTGTCACCATTGTCATCATCATCAACATCATCATCAACCTCGACGCTGTGGATATATTCTTCATCGAATTCATAATTATCATTTGTGCGAATATATCCAGATATTCCAGCTTCATCATTTGCATCAACAAATCCTACCCTTTCATGATCATTTGGACTGGATGGACAATTATCGCCAATATCACCACTGATGCCACCCTCGTAAGTCCTTTGAATTTTGTTCACAATGACAACTTTATTATCCCTTTCCCCCTTCAAAAACATGATGCCATACATGTCTTCAATCTCTATTAGTCTCATACTTCCATCACAAAACTTAGAAGCAATTGACATTTGTATGTCAAATTGGTTTAAGTCAATCTTCATCAAGTTTGCCATAGTTCTCCTCAAATCTTCGTAGTTCACATCGAAGCGTACGACTAGTGCACGCACCCTTCCATCTAGAGAACCCTCGTAAACAGCAATCCTCAAGTAATCCATTTCTACACTGTGTCTTGAAATCAACTATGTGTGTTTCGAAATCCTCTATTTGTGTCTCGAAACCCAATATTTGTGTCTCGAAATCCCCTGTCTTGAAGATCAGATGTGTGTCTCAAAATCCCTGTGTCTCGAAATCCCAAATTCACTATCTCGAAATCCAATATATGTCTCGAAATCCTCTGTCTCTGTCTTGAAATCCCAGGTCTCAAAATCCTCTGTCTTGAATCCCCAATGTGTGTCTCCAAAGTCCCCTCTCTTATCCTGAAAGCCTCCTCTTTTGTCTCGAAATCACTTATATAGGTCTCGAAATATACCTGTCTCGTGTCTCGAAAGCCTTCTCTCAGATATCGAAATCTCCTCACTTCGACGGAAATCTCTGCGATCCTACCTTCCTTCCTTCCTCCTCCCAGATAAACAACACAGAATGAACAAACTCAAACTTCCAAACACCAAAGAAAAAAAATAAAAATGAAACAAACCGAACAATGTACCTTCGAACACTCCCTACTTTCGTCTTCTTGATTTCGGAAAACAAAAATGAACAACCGAACATAATAAAAAGCTGATTTTTTCTTTTTCTCCTATAAGTTAACGGTTCTTTAAGCAATTTTCTTAGCTATGATTCAAAACTTCTGATCAAATTAATGATGTTAGTTGTAGTTTCTTCAATTCATTTTACAGGTAATTGGGTTTGGTTGGTGTGTTGAATGCTGAGGGGTAAGATAGTAAATGAAGGAGAATAAATGTTATGTTTTGATTTTTCATTTTAATTAAAAGTCAAAATGAGTATTAAATGAAAAGTTAGTTTTAGATATGAGTAATTGTGAAACGTTGTGAAGAATTAGATAAATAAGAAATTACTGTTTTAATTTGGGTAAAAATGAAAACGCCCCATTAATAAGGTCTGCTTGGCCAAAAGATAAAAGTTATAGAATTAAATAGGAGATTTTGCCATTATATTATTTCACAAACCTGTAGCAAGGGTAAAAAAGGAAGTCTGCACAAAATAAATATAATAGTAAGGAAAATACATTTGAAAGAAAGGAATAAAAAAAGGAGGAAAAAAGGTAAGATAAGAAGAAAATAATTTTAAAGATGCTAAGAGAAAATTAAGAGAGGAAAAAAACATGAAAATTAGAGAGTCCAAGTGCTTAGTTTAAAAAATATAAGTCAATTTTTTTTTTTTTCAAGTTTATGTTTTTTGTAAAAGCTTAAACATACACACTTTTTATTTTCATTTAAGTACTTATTAGAGTATCTCTAGTCACCCTTCCAAATGAATATTTCTTTAAAAAAATTTTAATTTAAAAAAATTTAATGTTCATTGGTTCATATAATTTTAAAATTTTTAATCCAATTAAATAAATTATGATAATGATTAAATATCATTAATAAAAAAAATTAAATCATTTTTTAAAAAGTAATTTATAAATATTTTATATGTTAATTCCATTTTTTTGTAACTTAATATTTTAAAATGATATTTAATCAATTGTTAAATCAAATAAAATGAATTTTCATATATATAAAATAATCAAATCACTACATTGTATATAATAAATTTAAAAATTTGTAATTAAGGGAATTAAGCTAATGTGTCACCCATCACCATCTAAAATTAATAACTTTTTTAAATTCTAAAAATCTAAAATCTAAATAATAATAATAATGATAGGAATTTATAATATTATTTAATTGTAAAATGTAATATTAGCACGTATAAATTAAAATTTTATTTTATTTTTTTTATAATTTAGCTAGAATCCTACTTATATATAGACAAATAAAAAGATAATTTAATTGTAAGAATCTAATGTTAGCAATTTAACTAATAAACAAAAGTAATGAGATATATAGGTTAATCTTACCATAAGGTAGATGAACTCAAAATATATGAGGTTTATTCTAAAGAAAATATGAGGCTAACTCCTCAAAGATTTAGTCCACCTGTAACATCCTTTAAGATGAAAAGATTACAATAGGTATTGAACATTACAATACAATCCCTCTATTCTAATACAAACCTATTCTAGCTTTTACCTTATCAAACCAAGGCAAGAATCCCTCTTGCTTATATTACAACACCTTCAAGAATCCCTTTGAAGGTGACAAAACTTATCCCGAAGTCGAACTCCCCCTGAGTTCTGGAACTGTCTTGCAAGAACCTTTGTGACACGCTTGTAATAGTGTGGTAG
The DNA here is from genome assembly GCA_028571225.1 of Parsonsia alboflavescens. Taxonomy (NCBI): domain Eukaryota; kingdom Viridiplantae; phylum Streptophyta; class Magnoliopsida; order Gentianales; family Apocynaceae; genus Parsonsia; species Parsonsia alboflavescens. The sequence goes on along the minus strand of JAOXNR010000028.1, from coordinate 9,821,893 downwards.
AGATGCTCCTCTCGAGATCTGCTTTATCATAAATATTCTCCTGAATATTTATAAAGATTTTTCAGCATGGACCCCTCAGCATATCCGTTCAATCCTTCTCAAACTTAATCACTAAAAGATAGTAAGAAAAATATATGAAACATATCAATTACTGAAAGATAAACAATATCCTTTTAGATATGAGAATATTTCAACGATAATTATGAAGATACCAATTCAGAATAGGCAACCAACAAATCTTCACAAATATTAATCTGACTTAAAAACTAATTTGATCAACCCTAAATATTCAAAAACTAAAATAATAATTGCCCTAATGAAAATCGAAATAATAGCCAACAAATATCTAACATTAATCATGAAAATCTTTATACAAGAGAATTAATTTGTATTTTTTTTCTCAAATAAACCTTTTTAAATTTCTAAATCCTAGAGATGATTGGAGACTTTAAAATGAGTGAAAGGGGGGAAAAAAGAGAAGAAAGAAAAGCTTGAATTCAAACAGGGGGAATTGATTTGTTTTTCCATCAGGTCTCTATGACACTTATAAAATGGATGGATTTTTCCTAGGGTTTTTTCTTTTTTTAAGCTTTAGAAAATTTTTTTGATGTTTTTTTTAACACTTGTCAAGCATTGAATGCATCGACTTTCCTTTTTTATTAAATCTCCACCATACCCTTGGCAACAAGTTAGCTGCCTTACTTTTAATATGGTATACTTTTTTTTATGATAAATCAATCCAAAAAAAATGAAAATTCATTATATAATACTCCCTCCATTAATGTCTCAATTTTAAATAAAACTTACCACTACATAAATTTTAATACATTTAAACTTGAGAAGTAATTTTATCCTTTAAAACATTTGTAAATATTAATTATTAATTTTATTTGAAAAATAATAAAATATGATAATTTGAATAAAAAATGTTAAAGTGAAAGGTCAAAGTGTTGGATCTTGCCTAGAAAGGTTTTTAAAAAAAAATCTTATTTAATATGGAATATAAGTATTTGTTTTTACAGAGTGCATGTCAAGTGGAGTTTGAATTAATCTCATTAAAAGCGAAAATAGAATTAAAACACATTATTTATAAGCATGAATGCTCTCTTGAGAATGATTGAACAGTTTGAAAATATGAAAGGGATAATCTCCTTTTTAGACCCTTAACAATTTGATTTAAGTCATAATGGTCCCTTTTCATTATTTTTAACTATTTAGGTCTCTTAACAATTTACGTACTGTCATTTTAGTCCTTTTTTACGATAAATCATATCTTCCATCAAGATCCATGTTAACATACATTTTTTGACCAACTCATAAGGGATAAGGGGGGAAAAAACTAGGATTTTCAACTTATTGAAGAAATAAATTTTTATAGCAACTTTTTTTCTTTTTTGACAGAAAATAGCCATCAATTGCGGCTGTAGATTCATAAAGCTGCTAATATAACAAGAAGCAATATACAAAACCGTATATTCTCTAGCAGATACAAAGGGAAAGTAAAACAATTAAAAAAGGATAACTTAATTAAAGTATTAGCCACACTAATGATGAATAAAATGAAACTCAAAACTTTGGAAATAAGAACTCAATTCTAAACAATCTTGAATAATAGCTGCAGTTTGAGATTGATCTCATTCCTTAACTTGCAATGGTTGAACAACCCCTAAATTATCTTTCTAAATGATCAGCTTCGTATACTCCTGAGACAATCCCAACTTCATAGTCTGGAAAATAGCAAGAGCCTCAACAGACGAAACTGAAAAATGACCATTGATTTTGTCAACCAGAGCACCCAAAAACATCCCATTTGAATCTCTGATCATCAAACCAATGCCTGTATAATTCGTATTCTTAACAGAAGCATTACAATTAATTTTAATATAACTAGGCAAGGGCTTCATCCAAATTAAATTATTGACAGCAATATCAGAAGAAACCGAGCAGCAAAGATTTGATTCCTTATATACTAATAACAAGGAAAAGACCTCGTTGAGAGAATAAATGGGGAACCAATTTTTTACCTCCATGAACAAATTCATTGTGAGTTTTCCAAATTTCTCAGCACATGGTAGCAAAGAAACCAACAATATCAAATTCAAAATTAGAAACAACGTAGACGAAAAAATCAACAGAAATTCCTCTACACCGTAAACTTAAAGGGCTACAAAATCATACAACAGCAGAAGAAGAACAAGATAACAAAGCATGACTAATTGTTTCAACCTCATTATCATGACTAATTTTTATAGCAACATAGTACCAATGTTATTGAGGGAATAGATTATACAACAAATGAAAATTGTTTGGGAAGTTGCATGCTCAAAGCAAGCAAATCAAAGAAGAAAAGTCGAAGATGGTCGGTAGAAGATTAAATTGGGAGGAAGGATTCAAGACAGATGATTGAGCAAAAATTTAAAAGAAAAGAATAACAAAAAAACAAAGACGAGAGTTGTTGATGGTTTTCAGAGTGACAGATAGAGAGTAAGCAAAATGTCTAGTCGACGGTGACTAATCAAGCAGATATAACCTTTACCACCCAACCATTCAACATTCGTTCTCGGTGATTTCACCTATCCCAGTGTTCAATTCCTTTTCCATAGCAGTACTCAATCTCAAGGTAGAACAACACGCTCTCATCATGTGGAGGAACTTGAGTACTTATATTTTCAAGTGGATTGTCCAGATTCTTGTAAAGATTGCTCTAATACTTCAAAAATGAACCTGTACAAGATGAAAATCTTAAGACAGAGAAGAAAATGCATGGCTGGTGAAAGCAAAGAAATGAACTGTCCTAACAACGAATTTGGGGATTTAGATTTTAAAAAAAAAATAATAAAAAATGTATAGTTAAATACCATATATACCCTTTATAAGTTGGTCAAAAAATGCATCTGAACTTTGACCTCGACGGAAAATGTGGATTTCCATCAAAAACAACCAAATTGGCAGCCTGTAAATTTTTTTGGGACTTAAAAAGTTGAAAGTAATGAAAGGGACCATTATGGCCTAAACCAAATTGTTAAGGGGGCTAAAAGAGAATATCAAATTCAAATGTTTATTGATTTAAAATCAATGATACCCTAATAAATTTCATTTTTTGTTTCTTATTTTCTTGATAATTTTATTTACTATTTATATTTCACTCTCATATTTATATAATAAGAGTCTTTTGTCACATTTTATGTTTAATATTTTGAGGGAGAAAAAGAGAGAGACTTAATCATTTATATAATCTACAAACACACACACACATATATATGTATAGGCTTTCTGTTATGTGTGACAATATCGTTACTATGTGCAACCTCGCACATAGCAACGATATTTTTTTTCCCAAAAACTCAAGGTCAAAACGATGTCATTTTGACCTCGATTCTAATAAAAAAAAGAAGTCAAAACAACAGGGTTTTGTTCGACAGTTTTTGAAAAAAAAATAGTATCGTTGTGTACGATATTGCACACAATAGAAAAATTATATATATATATATATATATTAAAACTTTTCTTGAAAAGTTAATAAAGAAATATTGCGAAGCAAAAGTTATACTACCCTATTCTGCTTAAAATTTTATAAAACAATTGACATTAATATTAAAAATGAAATAGATAAAATTTTTTCTTAAAATCATTGTAGGTTAAAATGAGATGTTTAGTTCTAGAAAGAGTGAGTATTATATAAGTATGTATGTATATGTGTAAGTGATTTTTTTTCTATTTCTTTTCAAATTTCTAATATTTAAGCATCGTTAATATTGACATCGTCAGGGATGCAAAAGGAACTAAGTCTCATTCGGTCATCCGGTAGCCTTCCGGGTAGGATTGGATTGGTTGAACCGAAAATCCGAACCCCAGAAAGAAAGACCGTCACTGGCTTCCCTTCCACCCTAGCAAGATTAGCAAAGCAACGCTTCTAGAAATTCTCCGTCATTACTTTTTCCTGGCTTTCAAACTTTTCCCTAAGCGGACTCAATACACATCCCACCGGTGAGTTCAAGATTCTTTGTAATTTATCTTCTTTTTTTTTCACAGATAACAATTACCCGTCTCTGAATGTGGATGTGAACGTGTATTTGGAGAACATGATTGTCTACATGGAACCATTAAGATTGGACACACAATCTCCATGAAAAAGGGAAAATTATCAGTTGGAGTTTGAACTGAGTGGAAAAGGTTTGGTTGCCAGTGACTATGGTTCTGATAAAGATTCTCTTTTTCTCTCGTGTTATTCTGTAATTGGGTTGTTTCAAGAATTTTGCTTTCGGCTGCATTTTTTCTCTAATTGTCTGAAATTATCTGTTTCAGATGGCATAATAGCAACCAAGCCAATTTCTTGTTTTGTTTTCTTCAAGACTGCATTGCCAATATTGTTGAGAAAATGATTTGGTAATTCTTTTTGTTCTTTTTCTCCATTTTTTTGTCTGAAATTCCCAAAATTGCCTTGTCTAATTAATGACGACCCTTTTAATTATTAAGTCCACTAGACAATGTTTATAACCATCTGTTGAATCTTTAGGGTCGGTAGAAACTAGAAGAATTCTTACAGGATATTCCCATGTTCAATTTAGTAGGGTAATGAAAGGGAAAAGATACTTGTAGATGATAAAGGATTGTTGGGCTGGGGCAGTGGTACTATCATTTAACTTGGTTGGCTTCTGTTCTCCTGGATGAAGTATGTGGGCAGATCAGAGAAAATCTATCTTGATACAAAAGAGAACACCTCCGAAACAAGTCTTTCATGTATGCCATCCTGAATTACTTCAAACTTTGGCATTGAATATATTATATTAACATATACTCAGGGAGGTGGCGGAAGAGGAGGGGAGGGGAGGGGAGGGGTAGGGTTGTCTGATCTCTGCATTTGTTCTTCTGTAATTGGCATTCAGCTCTTTAACTAGCTTAGTGAATGCTTGTAATTTTTTGCTAACCTTGCAACAACACATGCATGTGTCCATGTTGTGTTTGCATTCTGGTTCATTTTCTTGCTTCAGTTTGCAAACAGATTATGACGGACACAGATCATGACATCCATGTTGGATTTGGTAAAGAGAATAGAAAGTTAGATGCCATGGTCAACTAATGCCTGTTAGGTGTGATGATGCTTCAGATTTTCTTTTCTAATTATGAATCCATACTTGAATTCTCTGTTGGTTTAGCTTGAGAGAAACCCTGTGAACTTCTATCAGCACAAGTAGGTCAATGTTTCAGCCAAAGGGAGAAGAAAACCCAGAAGTTGATTACCAAGTACTTCATTAGAGATTGGTCTATCGGTTTTGCCTACATTACCATTAGAATTAGTAAAAAATTGCAAATGAAATAAGGTATTAGAAGGAGACGGGTTTTCATCAGGGAGTAGGTAATAAAGGTGATACAGCTGCACTTGTCGTGAAATCTACTTCCAATGTTTCAAGTTTTGACCTCTTAATTCTTTCAGAGGTCCCTTAGTATTTTACAAAGTTTGAAACATACAAGTAGGATGTATAGAGTGCAACAGAGCAGCCCAGCTTCCACCACATGTTTTAAGTTACTCATTGAATCCATATGCAGGCTGTGTAGAATCGCAGCTTTATTTTTTTGTTCATTGAAGAATTCTCTGAAATCTGAACAATTCTGAACAAGTATCATGAACTTGAGTATTTCAATAGTATTTTGGAATCATATCATCAGCATCCCTTTTCTTGATGCTGTATCCAGAAATCCACAATGTCAATGTGAAAATTCTATCTGTCTTTAATTAATTCCAAATAGAGATTTCAATTTTAATCTTTCCTGCATGCCCTTAGTTCTAGAAAGGCCAATTTTAAAACATTTATTAATACTCATCAAGTCCATTTTTAACAGAATCATGTTTGAGTGGCTATTTCGGAATCATGTTTTTGTGAATTTGGCCATTCCCACATATCTAAAATTGAAAGAGCAAAGCAGAAAGTTAGGTCCCTGAAGTCATGATGGCATTACTTTATTATTTCAGCATTGTGGATTGTTTGGTAAATTGGCTGTTCATCCTTTTGAACTTCTTATCAATGTTTAACATTTAGTTACTTACTTGAACGAAAGCCATGATAGCATCTCCTAAAGAATCTTATATTAAGAAAAAGGTCAACAACATTGCGCCCTTCTCATGCCTTATTTTTTGGGACATTTATCTGATGTAATTTCCTTTTTTAATGCAGAATCTTTTCCAGGATGCATTGTCCTCTGATTGATTGTTCATAGATTTTCCTATTCTTGAACTGTGCTTCTTTTCTGATGAAACTTGAACTTAAACAGGTTTATGATGGGAAACAAGCCTGCAAGACCAAAGAAGGAAGAAATGCTGTTGAAGATTGTGCCTCCAGTAGACCAGGCATATGCTCAATGGCTTGCCCGGGACCTAGAGAGGATTCATGGATTCTCTCCAAGAAATCCACGGGCAATAAAGCCACCGGAACATTACATCGAGTACATGAGACTATATGGTTGGTTGGATCTGAACTTGGATGACCCCAATCTGGCACACTTGTTCAAGTAAATAACTATCATGTATGGAAGAGCACTAGGGTTCCCAGTATTATTTAGTATTGCTTGCTGCTCGCCAGAAGTTAATTGTGCTGATAACGTTGTTGGATTTGGTTTCTCTAATTCTGTGATTTGGTTAACTTGGCTAAATACAGAATTCCACTCCTCCGAGGTTGTCCCTTTCAGGAAATCACACACGAAAACAGAAGTACCTGCACGAGTTCATTCTCGTTGCTGTAAAACCCAACTTAGGCCATCTTGTCTGTATGTGATTGAAAAAAAGAATTGAAAAGGCATCTTTTAGGTATTAAGTTGTTTTATATGTATTGATTAAAAGAAAAATTGTTACGTATTGAAAAATGCTTTTGAACTCTTTTTTCGAAAATTTAAATATTTTTTATCATGTATATATATACATATATTTTAATTATTTCTTCCAGTTTATGATATATGTTATTTCTTTAAAGTTACTGCAATTAAAAAATATTTATTTAGTTAAGGTATCAAAAATAAATTATAAGTCAAATTACTTAAAAAATTAAATTAGAATAAGGAAGATATTACGAGGTAATGGTGGGGAAAAAACATTTAACTAGCCCAATCAACCAGATTCCGATCTAGCATTAATTTTCTTTTATCAATCAATAAATATGCAAATGCCAACACTAAATCGCAATACAAAAGAGCTTCCAGGTCAAAGAGAATCAACCGGAAACAGGATCCATTGGAAGAGAGAGATACAAAATGCAGCCATTCCTGGGGGGATTTGAGGTGCTAGATTCCAGGACAAATAGCATAAAAGTTTCAAAGCTGATCCGTTGTCAAGTTGGGGTAAAAAACATGTGGGAGTCTTGAAGGAAAATTGCGTCCACTTCATCTTCCCTCCGTAAGCAGAGAACTTGACACTAGCCACTCCATCTTCCTCAGTTCACCAAAATAACCACTATAAATACTTGCCTGCTGAGAGGTCTATATGATTAACATAACTCTTTTCCCCATTTATCTACTAGGATTTCTAGACCATTACAAAACCAAACAATCAATCAATCTACTGGGAGGGCCGCAAAATCAGTGCAAATAATGCATTTCTAGAAACAATTGCAAGCAGGTAAAGAAACAATTGGACGCTTTACTGAAACAAGTATTGTGCCACCCATACAGAATAAATAGGAGACACATTTTTAAGATTGGAATATTAGATCCAAGCCACAAAGCTCAAAAGAAATAACAGGTAGCAAAAAGGTTTCATCCAAGAATGTGAATTCAAAAAGAAGAAAAAAAGGAACCAAGCCATAAAAATCTTCTACCAAAAATGGAGTTGATATCTAATACCAAACTTTTGAAATATACTGCACTTGGTACTTGCATACACTTTATTGTTTGGTTCTATTAACTAAATGAAAATTGTTAAGTTAGAATAGAAACATTGCACGTAACTAAACATGCCCAGAGATCTCTAAACAACCAATATATGTAGTTCACCATTATAACATATAGCTATTCAGTATTGCTTAGGGGAAGGCTCTGAGTGTACTATGCCCTATAGCAGCCATAACTAAATAAGAGACAGAGAAAGAGAGAGTATAATAACAAGGTGAAACAAAGTGAATAGCAGAAAATCAAACATGGTTAATAACAAAGATAAAACAAAAGAAAAGAGGGCACAAAGATGTTGAACCACAAGGATGATACAACTACATTTAGGAAATAAACAATCACACCATACAAATGCAAGGCATATCTCCAAATATGTGAATAAACAAAAGTATAATACACATCATATGACAAGGAGATTGTTAGAAAAATCACTTTGCAATACTGTTTCGATTCTTTGACCCCTCTGTTCTTGCTTCTTCCTGACCCATTAAAGAATTTCACCAGGAGTTAGACTTGACATTATTAGAAACAAGCAACTATTTTGAACTCTTTAACTTTTTCCTTTTCACTTTAATGTGCATACACATGACTGAAAATTTCTTAGACCACGTATCATCACTTCTGCTTCTATTGGAACACAAGATTAGCCTTTTCTGTGGAAAAGGACCGTATCAATAATTATGATTTTACGTATGAACAATTCCTCAATATCTCGTTCATTCGCAACAAAATATTTTCTTTGTGCATCAGTAAAAAAAAACATGCTTTTGGAGTGAGAGATACTATTTCACCAATCGAGTCACAGGTATCTAACATATTCATACCTAACGATTTTCCACAAAGTGGTGACAAAAGATTAACTTGAACAAATCTTTCCATTTTCCAAGTCGATCCGATCCATTCATTAAATAATACTAATGGGCAAAAAATTCCAAAGGAATCTATTAAAGATTCTATTGGAATAAAAGAAATCAGTAAAAAGGTCCTTCGATGGCCATACAAATTAATCACTGATTTGGAACAAGAATCAAGAGAAGATCAAGAAAACGTACTAGTCGAACATCAAATTTGCTCAAGAAAAGCCAAACCCGTAGTGATTTTTACTGCTAACAACGAGAATATGGATTCTAATACTGGTACAAATCGTACGGATCTGAGATTGCTATGCTATTCACAACAATCAGTCTTTCGGCGAGGAATAATTAAAGGTTCTATGCACGCCCAAAGGTGTCAAAATTGTAATTTGGGAACTGTTTCAAGCAAACATGCACTCTCCCTTTTTTTTGGATAGAATCAAAAGACCCCACGTCTCATTTGATATAGCTGAAATCCTTAAAGTTATTTTTACAAATTGGACAGGCAAGGGAGTAGAATCCGAAATTGGGGAGTATATAGACGAAGAAAGAAAAAAAGAAGAGAAAACCAAAAAGAGGAAAGTACAAGAAAGGAGCAAACGCGGATAGAGATAGCTGAGGCATGGGATACCATTCCGTTAAACTTATTTCGGCCATTGAATTAGGCTTCCATTAAACTTATTTCCGCCGGCCATTGAATTAGGCTTTGTGAGGTTTGCCTAGTGATCTTTAAGTGGATGCAGAATGATTGATACAAAACAGAACAGAGGAATTTCCTCCTGCACTTGCAAATTGTTATACAGCATACTAATAAATGACTGATTGATATGAAAGCAAAACCAAAGGTGTAAATAATTCCTTAAAAAGGAAGCGTCCTAACCTCACTCTTGAGTAATGTTCCCTCCCGCCCTTCCCTCAGACCCAGGCCTCATTAGCTTCTTCTCCCTTTTGGCTATCTTCCTCATCTTCTTCTCCTTAATTCTCCCAGTTATATTCTCCTTCCTTTTCTGCTGCCTCTCCTGCTTGAATTTCTCTTGGGATTCCATCCTCTCCTTCCATTTCTCTGAATGTTTCTCTTTCCGCTTCTTCTCCTTCTTGATTTTCTCCCTCAGTAACTTTGGATCGTCATGCACCTTCACTCCCATTGCTCTGTTGGTAGCTGTCTTCCACCATTCTCTCTCTGCTACCTTCGGATTCTCCCTCTTTACTTCCTCCAACCTTTTAGCTCTCTCCCACTCCTTCGCCTTTGACATTTTCCTCTTCTTTTTCCCTTTTCCTTCCACGTGATCATCACCTAATCTCACCTTCCCATATTCTATCATCTCTTCACCCTCATTGTTACCCACATTCGCTTTCTTTCCACCACTTTCCTCACCATCCCTCTTCCTCTTTTTCTCCCTCTCATTTTTCCCACTCCCCTGGTTCGTATTACTCTTACTCCGACTATCCTCCGATTTTTCCCCACGATTCCCACGTAACATCTCAATCTTCCTCCGCAATTTTTCCCGCAATTCTTCATAAGTAACTGACTTCTGATCGTCCAAATTAATCGGCTTGGGACTGTCGGTGTCCAAATCTTTATCATTAGGTGCCAATGTCTCGCTACTCTCACCGCGATTTTCAATCGATTTTTTCAGAAGGTCTAGAGTGGAGGACTCGGAAATCTTCTCGGGGTCAAGGCGGTCCCGGCGAGCAAGTTTAAGATTCCGTTTCGATTGGCGTTTCAGGGAAGCTTTGGCTGCTTTAGAGAGGCCATGAAAGTAAGCTTTGGGTTGGTCTGAAATGTCGTCCTGCTGTGGGAGGTAGAATTTGGCCGGAATGAGTTCTACAAGCCTGTCGAAGAAGAGGCTGTGTGCATGAACTAGAGCTTTGAGGTCAGGCATCGGAGTTGCGGTTTCAGCCACCGTGGGTGTGACACCGCCTGAACCAGCGCTTGTTTTCTGCTTCTTCTTCATTAGAAGGGGAGACGCTCTGATTAGGGTTATGAACAAAAACTGAGAATATAGAGGGTTTAAATCGGGCCAGGTCCAGCGGAGCTCAGCTCAGCCCGGTAGAATTTAAATGAGTATTGGGCGCTCCTTTTTCCTTTTCCCTTTTTTATGGTAATAGCAATATTTTCCTCATATTTGAATTAAAATATTATTGAATCTTTAATGTTTATTTTCAATCATCCATATCCCTTAACATTTTATGTGTGATCATAATAATCCAAATCATCACATTTCACTTAAAACTATATATATATATATATAAAAGTCTATTGAAACCACAATAATACTTTTTATTACTCGAAATTTGTTAATTAGACTAATATATATATATATATATATATATATATAAAAGTCTATTGAAACCACAACGATACTTTTTATTACCCGAAATTTGTTAATTAGACTAGATCTTCTTTGCAATCATAGATTATTCCTACTTTAAGTTGAATTATAAAATTTATTTTATTTAGTTTTAAGGAGTTGGATAAATTTATTATTGAAACTCAGGAAGTAGTCAGGAAGTATGAGAAATAATATTATGATTACCTTAATTTGTATGAGACAAATATCTTGAAACTCAGGAAGTAGTCATTTTTTATTTTCTTTAGATATATATTTTTTAAAAAAGTATATTAAAGAAAGGATTTCAAATGATGAAATTTCCTTTTACTTTTTTTGTGAATTCCATATATATTCCTTTTTAATTTTTCGTGAAATTTTCACTTTCTATCCAATCAAAAAGTTGACCCTCCAAAGTAGAGTTACGAAAGTTGCCTAGTAACACTACTCACATTTCTACCCCAAATTTTGATCCACACAAATTTTTTTTTTCTTGCCCTTCAAATTCACCAACAGATTTTTCTGAGTTGGAAATCACCAAATACAGTAAAACCCATTTTCTTGGAAAAAATCAAAAGTATCATAATTTTCATTTATTATCATTTCCAGCCCAACAAATACAATATTAACAAAAATTATCATTTTTATTTTTATTTTTTGATCTCTGTAAAAAAAAAAGAGTTGCTTCCCTCCACTATATCTGAACCAAATTCCCTCCTCCGCCAAAGCCCCCTAGTTCCCTCGTTTTCTCCCCTCTTTCCAACCCCACTCTCCCTCCTCCCCGTTTCTCTCTCTTCCCGCTTTTTTATTCCTCACCCATTTTAGATCTCCACTGTAGAACTCAAAAATCCCAATTCCTCTCTTCTTCAATCTCTTTGCTTTCGCATATCTTCCTTTTCGGGGCTCCAATTTGGGTACCTGTCCAAAGGGTCCCAATCAGGAACTTTCTACTGTTCTTGATTTTCCCTCTTCTTGGAAAAATTTGAAGAAAAGGATTGTAAATTGCTCTTCTTTGCTAGTTGAAGGAATTTGCAGATCATGCAGCAACAACAGCAACAGGCTCTGAAGCGTCAGCTGCCATTCACATCGATGAAGCCACCTTTTGGCGACTACCACCACTTCTCCACCGACCCCCTTCGGTCCCGAGAGCCTGAAGCCATCGTCGTCAAGTCTCCACCACCTCTGGTAGTGAATTAGTGTGCAGATGATTGCTTTTCGCCTTTTTTTTATCAAGTAATCTTTGTCGTTTGTTATGTTTTCTTGATTTGTCTTCTTGAAATTGTTGGACATGAATTCCTGTGTTCCAAACATTGAGATTCATGTAAAATTTTTCGGTAGGAGGTGCAATAAATTTTGGGTTTTTGGTTTCATCAGCTGTAAAGTGATGCATATTCTGTTGTTTAGCCATACAACGAAATGTTGAATTTGCATTGTTTTCTGTTATCTTTATGCTGGAATGACAATTTGGCGCTTTCCAAGCAATGTTTGAACTGTGTTTGGTGAAATTTGACAATTTTGTGTGCTGCAGCTTGAGGTGGTAGATGTGTGTAAAGGATTTAGAATTCAGTAGTGAATTTACCTATTATTCACTGACTACCGAACTGAAAGCACTGCTAGAAAGGATTAGACTCATGGGCTGAAGTTGATATCTTGTGAAGCTATGCCAGAGGTTTTCACCAAATTTGCATGACGGAAAGTGAATGAAAGTTTAGTTACACAACTACATATTCATGGACTATCTGAAGTAATCTTCAGATGGATATGAAGTTATGGAATGAATTGACAAGTTGGGATGCTTTTCTCTATGCTTCTTTGAGGAGCAGTCTGATCAATGTTGACAGAAAATTTTTTTTCCCCTATCTTTTTCTGAACGCTCTTGAGGATCATGTTATCAATCATTTCTATCATTCTGTTTTGCATGATATTGGACAAACGTACGAGTACAGCTCCTAAGGTGAATATAGAATGAGTTGATGGACGGGATTACTCTCTTCAGGTTGCTAGTTATGTTGGTTTGAAAATGAAAGAAAAATTAAAACTTTAATTTGAGGATTGGTTTCCTGTTCTCTTCTGTGGCGAGTAGAGATTTTTAAAAATATTTTGGTGTTGGAAACATCTTTTTGATGTACATTCCATAGAAATATTTTGACACATGACAAGGGAATTGCCAGATCACCATTGCGATGTACTAAAAGAACATTCAAACAGATAAGTTAGAGGAAAAAAGGAGGAAAGAAACAGAAGTACTAATAATAAGTTTTAAACTAATGTTCTGAATGAGTTATGTACAAAGTATTTAAAAAAAAAAATTTGTACTCAAGAGGAAGAAGGGAGGTCCTGCTGCAGTCCTGAGTTTGGATACTTTTCCTTCATATGCTTTTAAAAGTGCTTCTCTTTAATTTTGACCGGTAGTTCCTCTCCTGAAAGGATTACTCCCAGTAACAACAATATGAAAAGCTTAAGCCCAAGTTAGTAGAATTTTGAGCGGTGGAAAATTGACTTTTGAGTTCAATAGCTTCTATCTTTTGTCAAGTCACTATCAAAATTTCTAATCAGGAAAAACTTTTACTGGCATAGGTCATAATTGACCTATGTATGTTTTTGTGTGCATACTGTTGAGATTGGTCAAAAAGTGGCTTAATTTTGTCCCTGTCAATTCATTTTGTGAGCTTGAATAGGTTTTTTTTTATGAAGTAAACTGTCAGGATCTCATGTACTTCCATCCATACTAGGTAAATGCAATGATATCTATATCCGTAGTATGAGGAAAAGATGAAGGGCATGATAGTAACTTGGATTTTGATCTCCACAAGTGTAAAAGAGGAAGAACTAAGCAAAATTTTGGTTTGAGTTGTAAGCTAGAGTATTTGTGGTTTGGTACTCCGGTACTCCAATTTTAAGACTTTCTATAGTAGAAGTTTGGCTAGTGTCTTTTAACTCTAAATGTACCTTCTGTAGACAAATTATATTTGTTTGTCCTTCATCTTTGTCACTATCAGGCATATGGAATGTTGGTGTTTTTGTGTAAATTTCTACTTTTTATAATAATTGAATTTGGTTGCACTTTTACTTGACTGGTGTATGCATCTGGTTTCTAATTTTCTCTAGATGAATTTCTGGAAACATTGGTCTAGTGTTCCTATTAAGGAGATATGGCATAGAGTGAAAACATTGGCTTCACTTTTGCTTGTTTCGTGTATGTATCTCTCCAGAAGAATTTCTAGTGAAAAGTCTAGTATTTCCTATTCCGAAGATGTGGCATAGAGTGATCCAATTGGCTTCACTTAAGAGTTGATGAAATCCCGTTTGTTCTCTTCATTTAATGATACTGTTTTGAAATCATTCATGAGCTATGAACCTTTTCTAATTTCTAATTTGGTGATTGGTTAGCTCAACTGCAAGTTCTCGGTTATAACATCTGAAACGTTTTTTTATGTGCCTGACCGAACAAGATAATTAGAAACTACCCAGTTACTTGTACAGTAAGAAAGAAGGTCAAATACCTCTACTGCTTGTATATTTTTTTATATACTTATGTCGTGATTATGATTATTAAATTGTGTTTTCCAGCCACTAAAGCGGAAGAGTCAAACTACAGATGGTGAAGCGGAATCTACCGAACAGTATCCTGGTATTGGGCACTCTGATGCAGTTAACAGTTCGTTAAAGACACCTGTGTCTGGAAAGTTTGGCAAAGCACAAAAAGCACCAAGAGTTACAAAGACAAGTAGAGCTGCATCGCAAAACCCTGCTTCAAATGTTGGTGAGGGTTGTTGTTGGAGATCTTAAGGACTGCTCTGGTTTCTATATGTTAAATGGTTTTCAACTCTGAAAAATGAATTAGAGCCAAAAGACGATATTATTTCCCTTTCATTTATTTCTTTGTATTGTTAATATATTTCTTTGTTTTTTTTTTTTTTTTTGGGGGGGAGGGGGGGGAAGAACATTTGAAAAAGAGAAGCTATACTTACTATCTGTTTATTTAATTAGATTTTGTTGCATTTGTAGGTTCTCCTTCAGGCAATCATCTTACTCCTGTTGGTCCATGTCGTTATGATAGCTCCCTAGGTAACCCTTTTCCTCTGTTTTGTCTACCAAAAGTTAAAACAAGTATATTGCATTTTCTTGTTTCTGTTTCTTTTGGCTGAGCAAAACTAGTGCTGTTGGACAATTCTAAACTTTTATGTCAATTTATACATGAACACTGCAATTCGATCAAGTTATAAGTTTGGATAAATTGTAATCAGGTCTGTTGACAAAGAAGTTTATTAATTTGATAAAACATGCTGAAGATGGAATTCTTGATCTGAATAAAGCTGCCGATACTTTAGAGGTGACTGTTGTTTGATATTGCTGGTGCTTTAGTTATATTATTATCGTTCATGAACCTTGGAGTTTCCTTTGTACAGGTGCAAAAGAGGCGTATATATGACATAACAAATGTCCTGGAAGGCATTGGTCTCATTGAGAAGAAACTCAAAAACAGAATACAGTGGAAGTATGGAAAATTGATCGAGCATTAGTAGCTCTAGTTGCAGCACTTATTGTTATTGTTATTATTATTATTATTATTATTATTATTATCATCATCAAGGAAATGGCTCTTTTGAAACTGCAAAATGGGTTGACCAAATCTGGCCTCATAAATTTTGAAGTGACACATTAGTCCTTTGGCTTTTAATTTTTTGTCAATTGCTGTTAACTTCTACAAGAGACAAAACGAAAAAGAATGCTAAGCTGAGAAGCTAAGCAAATTTCCCTTTTCCGATGGTTATATTTTTTAGAATTACCAAGCAAATTTGATATAATGCTCTTGTTCCTGGACTAGGGGTCTGGATGTATCAAGACCAGGCGAGGTTGATGAGAGTGTTGCTAGCCTACAGGTTGGTAGAGAAAAATATCCTTTTGCACTAGCTGCCCTTCAATTGTCTTGATGCATTAGATGGTATCTGTTCCATTGCAAATGCATGTATCATGTTGTAAATACTGAGGAAAAATAGAATAAGGCCTACTTCCTGCATGTTACTAAAATTTGAGATGATTTACTTACGCCATTTTTCATAATTACAAATCAAACCCAATTTATTGATACTCTTCTGTTTGGTTGGAGCCATTTTGAATCTCAACACTACTAACTAGTGGTTAGAGTTCCTGTCCATTCGTAATGAGTAACAAACTTCTTGTGGCTGAGGTAAGAATCGTTTTATTTTGATCTTTTTCTGTCTTCTGTTTTCTTTTTGGGTGTAACTCATACAATTACTTAAAAGGTATTACCTGATCTCCCAGTCTGACTGGAAACCCTGTGACAAAGAACAGAAAATCTTACTCACATTTGTGTTAAAGAGAACATAAAGCATGCTCTGGAGAAATGCAAATGTGAAAAGTTTCTGTAGCGACCCTAAATAGTTGCATAGATGTTCCTCTACGCATTTAGCTTCTTATGTGAACATGTATTACCCACCATGCTGACTGAGCTTGCCATATAAAATTTTTGAAGGTAAAATTTTGGCACCATTTCTCTTGAGTTCAAGGATTTGTTTAACTTTGTTTGTTTTCCTTTGCAGGCAGATATAGAAAACTTATCCATGGAAGAGCGCAGATTAGATGAACAAATAAGGTTTCTTATGAAGCT
Source organism: Parsonsia alboflavescens (assembly GCA_028571225.1). NCBI lineage: Eukaryota > Viridiplantae > Streptophyta > Magnoliopsida > Gentianales > Apocynaceae > Parsonsia > Parsonsia alboflavescens. Next base: position 9,805,202 of record JAOXNR010000028.1, on the reverse strand, counting down.
CCTACTGTACCCATAATATGAGTTTATTTGTGCAATTTGAGCATGCTAATGCTGTGTTGCCTTCCTTCAGAGAAATGCAGGAAAGGTTGAGGGACCTGAGTGAAGAAGAGAATAATCAGAAGTAATGTCAATATTCTGTTGTTGTGCATGTTGATCTGTTTTTAATCTAATAAATAGTTTGTATAATAAACTTTACTCCTGACTTGGTGCTTATCTAATTGTATTCTTTTAATCAGATGGCTTTTTGTGACTGAAGAAGATATTAAGAGTTTGCCTTGCTTCCAGGTGACTTTTTGTTGCTTATCAGTTACCTTTCTTTCAATTTGGTCTCTTGTTTACTTTTGTTTTTCTTTCTTTCTTTCAGAATGAAACACTAATAGCAATTAAAGCTCCCCACGGCACTACTTTAGAAGTTCCAGATCCTGATGAGGTAATTTTCTTCTTTGTCTCTGGATTTTGTAATTTAATTCAAGGACTAGAACTTCAAAAATGGTTCATACATACACGAAGTGGCAATGGTTTTTTCCCTTCATCAGGCTGTTGACTATCCTCAGAGGAGATACAGAATAGTCCTTAGGAGTACCATGGGACCTATAGATGTTTACCTTGTGAGGTAATTCGTCTCTTTATGGTACAAGATCGTGTTTTGCTTTTGTTATCTATTTGCCAATTGAACCCATTCCACATTCAAAAGGACACAAAAGTGGAGCTGATAAAGTGTATTCTTAGATTTTATGTAATCTTGAGTTCATTTTCCCTTTTTTCCAGTCAATTTGAGGAAAAGTTTGAGGAGGAGATAAATGCTGTCGAGGCACCTTCAAATATCCCTTCAACATTAGGATTGAATGAGAATGTTGCTTCAACTTCAGGATTGAAGGAGGGTGGAGGAAATGAGTTCGAAGAGAAGGCACACGAAGATGACAGAATTTGCTCAGACATAGGCACATCACAAGATTTTGTAACTGGGATCATGAAAATTGTTCCAGATGTTGATGTAAGTCCTCACTTGACTATATTCCTTTCATTTATTTTCACATCACTATTAGACAGGAGCCTCTTAAATACGTGAAGTCATATAATTACTTCACCCCACAACTGATATTGCCTACAAAATTTTCCAGGATATGTATATGATACAGTACTACCTTTCTCTTTAGAAAGATAAGGTTGTAAAGTGCTAGACAAGATCGAGAAGGGCTTAATTTTCCTCGTGTATCGTTGAGAATCAGAAGTCAGTAGAGAAAACTGGTTACTCTTTCTACATAGCTTACAACTCTCCTTTTCTTTGCAGAGTGCCACAGATTACTGGCTTTTTTCAGATGGAGATGTTAGCCTCTGTAACATGTGGAATGCTGATTGTATCCTTTCTTACAGCTATGCTGGTTGTTTATCTATTCCCTGGCTTTACTTTATTCCCCTCTGAGTAACGTTCTTGTATATGGATGACAAATTCCCTGACTCTAAAGTATAGCTGCTGTTGATTGGAATGAATTGGGCGAGATTCAAGAACCTTATGCAATGCCCAATGTCACTACCCCAGTTATTCATTCTCCACCACAAACGGCTGAAATGCCATCGACAACAAATGCTTCAGGAAGCTGAGGAAGAGTTAGTGACAGATATCAAGAAGGCTGCCTGGGCATGCTACTTTTGAAACTGGCAGAAAAATGCTCCAAGCTGTGATGCAAGGTTCAAATTGGATCATTTCTAGCCACCTGCCAAACCCTGAAGTTGCAATGGATCCCTTGCTGGAGATACCTTCAAATTGCTGAATGAGGTCAGACATAGAAAGCTGGTGATTTAGGAGAGGGTGATTGTTTATTGTACAGTATATATTGGTATATTTTGTGACGGCAGATAAATGAATAGGTTGGTATTGGAATTGGCTCCTGTGTAATATATAATGTTAATTGACATTTGTCTACTGATGATCACTGCAGCCTGATAGGCTCTCTGCAACACGATGTTGATTACTTGAGCGGAGTAATCATTAATTTCACTCTATTCTGTATGTACAAAGGCCACGAAGGAGGGTTTGCATTGCCCTCTACATTAACGAAGTTTTCTAAGAACCCTTGTTAGAATTTCAAGAAACGTGATTCGTCCTGGAACTTTTCTGGATCTCACAGTTGTTCTCTTTGCAAATGTGCAACATCCAACCTTCAAAAAAGATGAATACCCTTGAATTCTGCTTATTTTGTTAATTATTCTGCTTGTGAAATTGGGTGTAGCCAGGGAACTAAAGTTGACTCAGAAAGAGGAAAATAAAGAGAGTAGGAAATGGTCGGTACTAAGAAATTCTAAATTCAACCAAAGAAATGCCGCGTATTGCTAGTTTGCTACCAACTAATGATTACAAAAAGGGGGTTATTTTTTATTATCTACTTTCTTCCCAATCCAACCAGCAACAATTGGAGTAAGGGCAACAGTAGGAGGAAATCTTATAGGAGATGCAGCTTTATGTGCAGCATATGCCAATGCAAAAGTGCCCACCTTTTCCCCGGTTTCATTGGTGGCAATTCCTACCTTCTGCAGCAATGCCTGAACATCAACACCAGCACTTATAAGAGCATAACAAAGGGTAAAGGAGATCAAGGAGAGAGTAATGGAAGTGGCCAAATATGCTCCTCCATATTTTGCTAAAAGTTCCTTGGCTTGGTCCCCTTTTGATTTCTTCTCCTTGTTCTCTTCATTTTCTTCCTCTTTTGTGCTGAATATCTGCAGAAATCAATTAAAAGTTACAAAATTCCTTCGGTTATTCTATAGTGAGTGCATAATTGCTCAAAGGCTATTGCTCCTGAGAAAATAACAGTAATTGTCTTTAAAAATTAAGAGTACTGAAACAATTCTGATTAACTGAGCAGATGGGCTTTTCTCAACTAAAGAATTAAAATGAAGTTAAAACAAATTCTTCCCATCAAGTAGCTGTAGTCTTGCTAATTTTCTATTCAAAAGTCGAATTCTCCAGCAAGTTAACAAGCAGAAACAGATTTCGGACACAAAGAGGAAAGATTGGGCATGAACAGAAATCCAATTTCTTTGAAATTTCAACAATAGAATTCTATTGAATCATATAGTGAAACTAGGGTACCTTCCAAAGTCCAGCTTCAAGGCCATACTTCTTGGTGATATCTTCTGCAGGAGATGGGTTCTTGATTTCATCTGTTTTCTCCTTTACAGCCCTGACTCTGAAACTTGGGGTAAAACTTCTTCTGTTGTTGAATTTGCCATTACTGAACAAAATAGCGGAGGAAAGAGCTCTGTTATTGCTGAAACAATGTGAGGGCACTTGCAATTGGAGACCTGTGGCCATTTTGGGTACACAGCCAAACAAAAACCTTCTATCTGAACTTTATATGATATATGGAGAAAGGAAAGAAATAGAATGCATATGAACCAATTCCTGGATGGAAAGGGTGACAAGTAACTGCCTTCCCGACCTTCAAGCACGCAGCCACTAATTCCCAAAAAACCAAAGAATTTTGTTTTGCCTGTAATTACCATTTTACCCCTGTTTTTTCCTCTTACCTTTCTTTTAACTCTCTAAAATTCAAGATATAAGGATATTTTTTATTGAAAAAAATGGGGGAATGATTAAATGATTGAATACCTACTCTTTTTTCTTTCTCCCTTGGGAAAATTATTAAAATGCCATATGATTTTGGTTTGGGGTATAAAGTGACTAGCTATAAAACTATATAAAAATTTGAATGGAACATTTCTGCTTGTATATTTTTCCACATTTCTATTTCTATTTGTGAATGTTCAGAATAAAGTGTTCAATTTTCTAAGATAAATATATTTTTAATTTAAATTTATGTTAACAATTTCTTTAATTTAAGAAATTAATTACTTATAACAACTTAAAATTAACTAAACATTCATTAATAATATGGGTAAATGCTAAATTTTCTAAGTTTGGATGATATTTTATTTATATATTAAATTTAAGGTGGACATTCAATTTCATTTAAGAGAGAAACTAGGCTCCAAAATAGGTTAGCTCAAACTAGACTTTTGTCTTAATAGGCTACTTTGGTTAGACAATCACTAAACCTAAACCTGACTTGTGACCTTAAAAAAAAAATTATAAATCCAATATATTATAACAAGAGTATTGATCATAATAATTAATAAAAAAAAAATTTTGAGAACTAATAAATTATAATAACTCAATATTATTTATTTAAAATATATGATAAAACACTATATAATTTTATTTATTATATCATATACAATAATAAACACAAAGATTTTTTCTACTTATTAGAATGCTTTCAAAATAAGAAAATCAAAACATTATTAATCATAGTACAATTTGCAAATACGTTCAAATTTTAAATTATATATCAATTTAAAAGAATTTTTTTATAAAAGAAAGGAGGGATCGAAAGCAAATTTTAGACATGACCTTTAACGATAAATAGACCTAAAGAAAGGTCTTGACCTCATCCTATATCTAAACCGATCAGGCCAAATCATGCCAAACGTAGATCAGGCCATAGGTCCGACCGGCCGCCAGTCTATTTCCACCCCCTAGAGAACACTACAAATATAATTTTCTTTTAATTCATCATTTTTTTAAAAAATCATGATTCACTACGAAAAAGAAAAAGAAAAAGAAAAATGTATTGGTGTATAATCATTCTAAAAATATTAGTAAAAAGTTCCCTAACAGTTGTTGCAAATACGGGAATTCAGAATATAGAGCCTTATTCTATTAAGCTAAATCTTTTTATATAGCCCATGGAGACTTATTTAAATAGTAAAGAATGATTAAAAATTAATGGGTTCGATAATCTAATGAAACTCATAATTACCTAATAATTAAAATTGTGTTATATTTATGAATTTACTAATAATAGAATATAATTCGAGATGATCAAAAAATACAATAATCATTAAATCTACCCAAAATAATAATATATAATAAATTCTTTTGTATAAAAAAAAAGGCCTAAATTATTATAGTTAAAGCATTACACAAAATATAGATATATTTTTTTTAGAATTGAATATATAAATAGTTATAAGGTGACAATCTTAAAATTTTACACAATACAATTGGGAAAGTTTTGACTTTTAATTAATTTTCCCTTTTTTTTTTGTATGCCTGTGTTGGTGCTTAGTAATTGTTTATTTTTGAAAATATAATGATATGACGTATAATACTTTGACTAAAAAATTTTCCTTTTGAAATAATTAAATGACGAAATCTAGCTAAGTGTTAATTGAATTATATTATATTATTATCTAATTTTAAAATATATTTAAAAATTTTTATTGAATTTTGAACTTATTTGAACGTAATTTTTATTCTTTAAAAGTTAGCAGTCCAAACATAACACATGCTAGTATGATATGTAAATTTTAAAATGGATTTTTAGTCGATTTGGTCCACAAGTTTGAGTTAAAAAATAGTTCGATCCCTTAAGGTTTTTTTCAGTTATAACGATTCCTCACATTTTTACAGGTAATTGAAATGGTCAAAACCAACGATTTCCAACCACTCACACAGCGGAAAGTGTAATGTAAAGGATAAAATCGTCATTCCATCCTAAAACAATGTAGTTTTGAAGCTAAGTTTAAAAAAAAAAAAAATCCCAATTTAATTGTTGCAGCGGTTGCGTCGGCGGCCGGTGCCAAGGAACAGCTGGGGCTGGAATTGGAAAGTCTAAGACCGCCTAAATTGTAAACAAGTGGAAAATTTTCCAGCAAAAGAAAAGAAAAAAAAAGGTGCGGTATTCTTCGCATCATCGAGACCACAGTGAGCCCTCCCCTTCCAGTTTAATTGTTGCAGCGGTTGCCTCTGCCGGCCGGTGAAAAGAAACAGCTGAATTGGAAAGTCTAAGCATTTGTACGAAGAGTCGGAACTCACTCCGCCTAAATTGTAAACAAGTGGAAAATTTTCCAGCAAAAAAAAAAAAAAAAGGTGCGGTATTCTTCGCATCATCGAGACCACAGTGAGCTCTCCCCATCCAGGTCAGTCCTGCAATTTCCACAGCTTGTTTCAAATTGCACTTCAAACCGCCAACGATTTCATGGAAAGGAACTCTTGTGGATTAGGAATCATCGCCTTGTCGCATGTGACCTCAAAGTCAATCACAACAAGGTACTGAAACTGAACTGGGCACTGGCCGGCAACTGGGCTGAATTTTTTTTTTTTTTAATCCCAGTTTCAAAATAATGTAATTTTATAGTGGAATCACGGTTTTACCTTCACGTGCATGTGACACTTTCCGCCTTGTGGGTGATTAGAAATTGATGATTTAGATCATTTCGATTATCTGTAAAAATATTAAGACCGTTTTGATTGAAAAAAAACTTAAGGGATCGAACTGTTTTTTTATCCAAACTTATAAGACCAAATCGACTAAAAACCCTTTTAAAATTTACCAAGTTTTTTGTTCTTTCATACAAGTATATATTTATAGAATTATAGTCTAAACATGATAAGTATTCTTTCATTCATGATATATATAAATATAAATATATCTATATATATAGTATTTTTAATTTATGTTCATATATTTAAAATTTATTTTACTTTTAATAAAATTACTAAAAGTATAATAATGAAATATATTTTGAATGAAATATCACTAATATGCATAATGATAGCATATTAAATAACACCGCCCTCTGCAGACAAATATCTGAAGATGAAGCTAAGAATGCTCAAACGTGGACAAATCAAATCCAGTCCTCAAGCTCAGAGAAAAATTTGCTAAATGAGGCAACATCGTGGTAACACCTGTCCTGCATGTCAGAATAATAAAGATAAAGAAAAGATGGAATGCGATACC
>JAOXNR010000028.1:9784484-9798296 GCA_028571225.1 Parsonsia alboflavescens | reverse complement strand
TATTACATTTTGAAATCCGTTACAATACTTCCTAATTATTGTTTGCCATTTCTAAATGAATGGCCGTCAACTTTATTATAATTTGAATTATTATTTGTCCTTTTGGTCTCCTGATTGAATTGTCTCTTTCGGTGTCAAATCTTCTTTTCTCGGATTCCTCATGGAGAATACGACAAATAATCTGCTGCTAATCCTTGTGGGTTTTTTAGGTCTCTATTGTCTATTCCAAATGCTGAAAAATCTAATTGGAGATCTTCATCATCTTTTGCTTTGCCTAATTCAGAATACAATTTTTCTGATTTTCTTTTAATTTCTTCTTTACATCTTCTGGTTCCCGAGCTAGTTGAGGCTACATCTTCTTTGATTTTTTGTTTGGGTTCTTCTTTTGTCTTGGGCGACCATCCTCTAATTTTAACTTCTGAGCATAAATATTTGATCATGTCAATAACTTCAACTTTGAAGTTCCATCCAATGATAAAGTTAATTTTTCTTTCGAAATAGTATTTGCCATGCTGGATATGTTTTGGGTGATGTTCCAACTATTCTTCTTTAATAAACTTATAAAAATTGTGCTTCTTTTCTTCACATAAGATTTTTTATGTAGCTCCAAATTGTTTCCATCAATAGTAAAACCATCGTTAAAATTTGACTATTTCATGCTTGTCATATTTAATGAACCAAGTATGATTGGATTCTCTTAAAAATACGAAGTTATTCCATGCATCAAAGTAATCCATGTAATTATAACTTGTTGGTTTGAAAGAGACTTTGAATTGTATTGGAGTGTGCAAATTTCTTGTCTTCCAATTTTCCAAGTCGAGTAGCTTGATGATTCCGATTCTTGGAAACACTATTCCTAGTTGATTTCTTTCATGTTCAATTTCAATGGATTCTGAGTCCACTAAAATATGTTCATAAAAGAGTCTATTTTTTTAAAGGATCGCTATTAAACAAGTAGCTTACTTGTTGATAGGCATTTGTATTACTATTTTTACTAATTTTTTTTTTATGGTAAATGGGAAATTATTTTTTAATTGGTATGATTGGTAAAAAGGCTTTTGATACAAATTCATGCTTGGTTGTTGGGTTGGTAATTTTGGGTTTTGATTCTTGTTTGACTTTTGGTTCTGGGTTGACTGCTTAATGATAAGAATTTGGTATTGAAAGAGCATATTGGGTTTGGTCCATTTTTACTGTTTGGGTGTGTTTGCTAGTTTGTGGTTTTGTATTAGGCTTTTTTAAAAAAATTTTGGATTTGGCAATTTGCCGAGCAAGTTAATGGCAGGAAATTGCCTAATACTGTATATCTATTTTGGGTTGGAGGAGTTTGAGCTCTGGCTCTAATCTGAGAAGGAGTTATCAGTGACGGCTCATTTTTTCCCGTTAGAAATTCTCTAGTAAAAATAATTAGCAATTGAATTCTTTTTTCCATTTATAAATTTTATTTTAAAATCAAAACTAGATAAAATAGCTTGCCAATGGGCAAAAATCTATTTAGAAATCAAAATTTTCAAATCCTTTAATAAAACTTCTTTTGAAGATTTGTTCTAATTAAAAATTCTCTGTTAATCAAATCGTCTTGAAATTTTGTAACACATAAAACAATAGATAAAATTTTCCTCTTTATAGTACTATAATTTTTCTGACTATTGGTCCAAAGACTAGAGTGATAATGAATTATTTGTTTAGAAGAAGATTCGAATTTCTTCTGTTTGAGAATACCTCCAAAGCCAATTTCAGAGGCATCTGATTCAATTATCATGAAGGCTTCCGAAATACTAAGACAAGGGAGTTTCTTTATTAGTTGTTTCAAATGTTGAACAGTTTGGGTCTATTCAGAACCCCAAGGAACTCGATGCTTCTTTAGACAATCATATGAAGGTTTACGAATGAATTTAAAACTTGGAATGAAGTCTGAAACATAATTCAAACACCCTAAGAACCTTTGCAATTATGTTTTATCTCTAATTTCATTTGGGAATTTTTCAGCAAATTCTATTGATCTACTTATGGGCTTAAACAATCCTCTATTCAAATTATGACCTAGGAACCTAATTTGAGTTTGAAATACCTTCATTTTCTGGCACTCACCACCGGCGCATTTTTCTTGACAATGTCACGAAAAATATTCAGATGTCTAAAGTGTTGATTTATTGACTCACTAAAAACTAACACGTCATCAATATAAACTATTGTAAAACTAGTATAAGCGTTGAATATATGTTTCATAATTTTCTGAAATTCTGATGTGGCATTCTTCAATCCAATTGGCATTACATTCCATTAAAATTGGCCAAAGGGTCCATTAAATGTTATTTTATACCCATCCTTTTCATTCATCTGTATTTGCCAAAATCCTGATTTCATATCAAATTTACTATATATTATTGTTTTAATTGTTCTATTAAACAAATCTCTTTTATTAGGATTAGGATATCATATCCATTTTAAAACTTTATTTAATGGTTTATAATTAATTACTAATCTAGGTGCCCCTCTTTCTTTTTTGGAACTATTATTGACATAAATTGCATAGCAACTCCAGGGTGATATAGATTCTCTAATTATCCCTTTGTCTAATAAATCTTGAATTTCTTTTTTAACAATGTTCTATAGTTCTTGATTCATTTGAATAGGTTTGGCTTTTGTAGGTATATCTTTTTCATTACAATTTTCTATATATGGTAATTTAATTAAATGATTTTTTTAGTCCAAAAAGCATTAGGTATATCAGCACATACTCCAAGTTTAATTCTATTTTCTAAATCTGCAATTTTATTTTTAATTTCATCCCTTTGTAATTGGTCTTCTATTCTTTTATATTTAACATCTTCTTTCAAGAAGTTAATGTGATTACATTTCTTAATTTTAGTTTTTTCTTTTAAATTACTGATCTTTTTAGTCTTTGGTCCTATTAAGAAAGGAAAAGTGACTTTAAGAGATCCTATGTTAGTATGGATTCCTAATTGATCTACTTCAATTGGATAAATCTCGATAAAGAATGGTGATCCTAGTATCACTTCTTCATTTAAAATTTTTATTAATACAAAAGAGTTAATAAAACAAAATTAACCATTACAAATATGTGCTTTAGATAGTTTATAATCTATTTTAAGTCTATGGGCAGATGCAGAGTATCAACTAGTCAAAGTCTTTTCATAATATCTTGTTGGAATTAAATCTTCTTGTAGACAATTTTGGTCTACTCCTGAATCTAGTAATGTTGTGGTTTTTAAGGAAAAATCTCCTTTTTTGATGACTATAGGAATATACCATTTTTGAAAAGTAATGCTACTCATTGCTTTTATTAATATTCTAAATTATCTTCATTATCTACTTCTTTGGAAGTAAGGGGTATTTCTAATGGTAAGTTAGCTTATGGGTATTTAAGTTTTACCAATTCTAAATTCAAATAATTAATACCTTATGATTGCATTTTATCAGTTTCTTTTAATAATTTGATTTATTTCTATTTTTAGATCTCCTATAATTATTTCCTTATGTTTAAATTTAAATCTATCCAATACTTCTTTTATATTGTATGGTTCTATGTCTTTATTTTGGATATTATTATTTAGTAATGAATCTTTTAATTTAAATAAATATTCCTTCTTAACTTCTCGATCTTGAAATTTTATAAAATTTCAAAAAATAATTCTTTATTTTCTTTAGAGACTCTATTAATACTTGTCATATTATTACTGCATTCATTATTGTTATAGGTACATGTACCAATACAACTACATGATTCAGATTCAGATTCTGCTTCACTACTGAAAGATTCTAATATTTCTAACAGTTCATCTTCAGTATTTAATTCATTGTCAGATTCAAAACTATCTAGTATTTGATATAGTTTCTCTTCTGTTTCTTTATCTAATGCTAATTGACTGATTTTTCTTTTCTTTTTAGCCTTTTTTAGCGCAACAATCAGTGTTATGTCCTTTTTTTCCCCACAAGAGTAACATTTAATTTTTTCTTTGATTTGATCTTTATTTTGTGACTTTCTTTTCTTAAACCTTTTAGGTTTTTCTCCTGAAATTTTTGACTTTCTAAATTTATTTTTACTCCTTTTTAATTCTTTTGATGGAGGTTTTAATGGAGAATAATCAAATATTTCACATAAATTTCCTAATTCTTTTCTAGAATCTTTAAGATATTTTTCCATTTGATTTTCTAATTTCAAATCGGTGCAAAGATTTAAACCTACTATATTGATATAATATACTACTTGACCGTAGGTAATTGATGGATCTCAAGGAGCAACCCTAGCGTTGGTGAGGCTATCCTGGAAGCTATCAAACTAATAGTGCATTGAAGATGATGTTTTGGGGAAAAAAATGTACTTATAAAGACCTATTCTTCAAGTATGAGAGCTCAATGTTCCCTTCTAAAGATGGTCCCTCATGTGATGCCCTACATGTCTACAAGTTCTATGCAATGAAGTTTCTTTATAAAGACTTGTATTTCAAATGCAAGAAGGTGGATTCAAGGATCAAGAAGGAAAGGATAACATTGAAGCAAATCAAGGAAGATCAACTTGAAGATGAAGACATGGTTCATGAAGTTAAGCTTGTAGATGAAAACCAAGTTGAAGAGCCTTGGATTATAATCAAAGTGGAAAACTCATTTGACTTTTTTGAAGGATTGGAAATGTGTCTAAAAGACCTTAGTTCAAGTCCACAAAGAGTGCAAATTGAGGCAAGTCAAAGCATGGAACAAAGGGTGAAAGAAGAAGCAAGGAAGTTAGAGAATAGGGGGATCCGGCGCCGGACAACACTCCAATTAGCACTAGCTTCAGTAACACAAAGATGGAGGGGAGAAACAGTGGCCATCTGGTGCACCATCCGACACCAGACAGGCACTAAGAGAGCTTATGTATGCATCGATTTTTTCTTTTTTAGGATTTTCATGAATTTATTTTGTCATTTGGACCTTGTATTAAGGCTATAAGTGTCTAATTACATTATGCCCGAATTTTTACGATAATTTAGGGCTTTGGGACCATATATAGTTCCTTGTCTTAGTAAGACAAATAACCTACAAACAACTTTTATCATGAAATAAAAAATCTTCTTGGATTGAAACCTAGTTTCTTTGAGTGTTCTTCCTTTAACTCTCTTAGGGTTTTTGGTTTAACTGCGCTAGGGCTTTTCATCACTTTGGTTAGGGTGTTGATTTGTCTACCAACATCAAGAAAATGGTTGGTGATTGAAAAACATCATAGGTCATTGTAACTAACTTGAACCTTAAAGGTGAGTCTTGGGTAAAATCTTTCGAGTTGGTGTTTTTTCAATGAAACCCATTTCAAAGGAATCACATCATATTTTTGGTATCAAAGCTAGGTTCTTTATCTTGAGGTTTGCCTATCTTTATTTGCTTTCTTTGGTGAAGTGTGTAAGGTCATTTTTTATTTTTTGAAATCTATGATCTTATATATGTATTTTTGTGATTTACTTCCTCTACATTTATCATAGTATCTTCTTGTGATCCTTTGTGTTTGTTGGAATTGAGCCTAAGGTCCAAAAACTAGGGCTAATTTCTATTTCTTGAGTTTGTTCATCTATCTCTACAAAGAAAAGAAAAGAAAGATCAAAAGAAAGAATAAAGAGAGAGTTCTTGTTCTTGAAAAATCAAAAAAAAGAAGAGAAGAGCAAATAAATAAATAAATACTGCACAAAGAGATAGAAAGAAAGTGCCAAAGTTGAATGTCATTGTGAGCTTTCTTGTTGAATTCCATTGAAATTGATTGTGTTGAAGTTCAATTGAAGTTCTATTGTGATTAAATTGCCCATTATCTACCAAATTTGAAATCAATTGAATTAGGTTTGTTCATTGAAAAATTGGATCATATTTTCATGGCCCTCTAGGTGTTTGATAAAATGCCTCTATGAAATTTTCTTTGAACTCCGAGAATTTGATCAATTGTTTTCATCTTAAATTGACTTAATCTTTGAAATTCTATCGCTTTGGTTCTTGAGGTGATCTTTTGTTGACTAATTTGAATTGAGTTGTGTGGATTATTTGGCATCTTTGCTTGAAGTATTTGCATTGCCCAATTGAGTTGACAAAGAACTTGAAAGAGAGCTAGAGTGGAAAGAGTAGATAAGGGGTGAGCTCAATTGAGTGATTAAAAGCCAAATTGAGTGACAAAGACAAGTGATTGGTGAGGACATATACAAATTCCCTATTTTTGTGTTTTGTTTTTTATAGGTACAACATGACGGAGTAGCATCTTCTTCATCACATATTGAAAGAAATGACAAGAATACTTCTTGGAACACTTTCATGGAAAGAATGCAATGAATGACAAGTAAAATCACAAACAACATGAAGGAGATGAGAAAGGACTTGAACTCTAGAGTTGAAAACTTTGAAATGAAAGAAGAGTAGAGGATCTCCAATCTAAAACTCCTTGAAAACAAGTGCAACAAGGAGGAAGTGGAGATGAAAATCAACCTAGTTCTTCTAAGGAGTATATGTCGGATGGAGGAGTTGGAAGAATGACGCAGGCGGAATTATGGAAGGCTAACAATTCTTCCCTGTAATAAACTTCGCTCGAAAGTTGTCTTAGGAAGAGAAATTCAAGAACAAAACGACAATGTTCTTGAAGGAACTCGAAAAGAGATATATTATTGAACAACGTCAAAAACAACAAAAGCTACCTCTTCCAAAAGAGAAATCACCCTTAAATAACATAATTAAAACCTAAACCTATTTGGAAAATTAAACCTAGGCTTATTCGGAAGAAATAACGAAATTACAAAAAACCCCCTAAAAACAACAAATTATGAAAACATCCCTACAAAACACAAAAAAGCCCAAAACTCCACCAAGACTATTCCGGATGGCCAAAAATGGCCCTATAACATAGCATAGTAGTGACTATTGATCATTGGGCTGTTCGGGTTACCCAGTCAAATTTGAGCCCGATTTGAGCTCGGGCCAACCGCCTCAAGAATCGTGCCCAATATCATTGAACAGGTCGAATCAAGCCGTAATGCCTTGTAGTCGCTTGGACCTACCCGGACTACTCGTCGTGGGCTTGGCTAGTGTAACTGGCCCCCTTGGTCATGCTCCATATCCAGCTTTGCGTCAGGCTCCCCCTCTTCCGAAGAGTTTGTCCTCAAACTTGGATTGTCTCCATGGAAATGAGACAAATGCTGCATATTGAAAATGTTAGAAATACTAGGATCATCCGGCAGCTCGAGCCTGTAAGCATTAGCTCCCAATGTTTCCAAAATTTGACAAGGGCCGATCTCCCGGTCTCTAAGCTTGTGATACGTGCCCAATGGAAATCGTTCTTTGGTCAATGTCACCTACACGTCGGTCGCATATTCTTTGTAACTAACATAGGCGCGTTCCAAGTTGGACTCGATGGTCGCATGAACTTGCTATAAATTAACCAGCCGCTCTTTAACTTTCTTGGAAGCAGTACCAGAACCTGGTATTACAAGATCAATTGGACTCCTTGGATTCCTGCCATACACAATCTGAAAGGGGGATTACTGAGTAGACCGATTAGTCGAACAATTGAATTCAAAATCAATCTTGGGAAAAAGAGAATCCCAAGTTCCAAATGTCTTGACCTGCGCCAGGAGCATATTTCCCAACATGCGATTTATTACTTTGGTCTGCCCATTCATCTAAGGATGATAGGGACTATTGAACTTCAATGTCATCTCCAACTTCTTCCAAATTTCTCGCCAGAAATAGCTCATGAACTTTGTGTCCTTGTCAAACAAAATGGTCTTGGGTAAGCCAAACCGCCTGACTACCTCGCCAAAGTATAAATCAGCTATCCTGCTAGCATCCATAGTCGATTTACAAGCCATAAATACTGCCATTTTACTGAAACAGTTGACCATAGCTAATATACTATCAAATCCCCGCTGTGAGCGCAAATCCTAACACGAAGTCCATGGACACATCCATCCAAGGCTTGTCTAGAATCGGCAATGAAGTATATAACCCTTGATTGCTGCTGCTCCCTTATGATACTTGGCAAATTCTACATCTCTTTACAAAATTTTGAGCACTTTTGTCAATACCAGGCCAATAGAATCGCTCCTTAATCTGTCCTGCTATTTTATCCTTGCCGAAGTGGCCTTGAGCATGCAATTCCTGGATAATTAAAAGACGTAATGATGTATCAGGAATGCACAAGCAATTACCTCAGAAAAGATACCCATCATGGAGCACGAAATTGCTCCTTAGTTGCTGCTCCCCATCTCGAACTACTCCTCCGAAGTCAGCATCACTCCGCAAATCCTCACGCAAGCTTTCAAACCCCAACGCCACAATCTTTATCATAGTAAGCAAGGAATGACGTCTACTCAAAGCATCCGCAACCTTATTCATAACACCCGACTTGTGCTTGAGGGTGAAAGTGAATTCGTGCAACATACTTATCCACTTGGCATGTCAGTCATGAAGTTTGTGTTGTCCCTGAAGAAACTTCAAAGTTTGATGGTCCGAATAGAGCACAAACTCCCTTTGAATGAGGTAATATCGCCAGTGCTGAAGTGCTCCCACGATAGCATAGAACTCAACATCATAAACTGAATAATGAAGTTTAGCTCTGCCTAGTTTCTCTCCTAAAAATGCCACAGGCCTCCCTTCTAGCTCAAGACAGCTCCAATTCCAACCTTTGAAGCGTCACAATCAACCTCAAAGATCTTCTCGAAATTTGATAATGCTAGCACAGGCGCGCTAGTAAGCTTGTCTTTGATCACCTCAAATGCTCGTTGTGCTTCTTCTGTCCACACGAATTCCTTCGCGTTATACAGATCCATCAAAGGAGCCATGAGCACACTGAAATCCTAGATGAAAAACCGGTAGAAACTAGCCAACCCATGAAAGGACCGGACCTCCGTAACACTTCGTGGTATCGGCCATTCCTGGACAGCCAGCACGTTTCCCTTTTGGGATGAATTCCCTTTGCCGAAACTACAAACCCCAGAAAAACTAGACTATCCATAAACCAAACACACTTCTTACAGTTGGCATACAAGCTATGCTCCCTTAGTGTCGCCAGGATCAGCCGCAAATACTGCAAGTGTTCGTCCTTCGTCTGACTATACACCAGTATATCATCGAAATAAACCACAGCAAAACTATTCAAGAGAGGTCACAAATCCCTGATTCATGACTCTCATGAATGTGCTTGGCGCGTTCGAGAGACCAAATGGCATAAGGACCCATTCGAAAGGCCTATCTTTAGTTTTGAAAGCTGTCTTCCATTCATATCCCAGCTTGATCCGTAATTGATTTTAGCCACTCTTTAAATCAATTTTCGAAAGGACTATCGCCCTTCTAAGCTGGTCCAGTATATCATCAAATCTTGGGATAGGAAAGCGGTACTTAACTGTGATGTGGTTTATGGCTCGGCTGTCAATGCACATAATCCGGTTATCGTCCTTCTTTGGCATCAATAAACTTGGAACAACGCAGGGACTGATACTCTCTTGGATATACCCCTTGTCGAGCAACTCAGTAACTTGGTGCCTCAATTCGTCGTGTTGCTGTGGAGAGAGTCTATAATGGGCTTTGTTCCGTAGAATGGATCCCGGAACTAAATCAGTTTGATGTTGTATCACGCATGGGTGGTAGGCCTGTGGCAACTCTTCCAGAAGCAAATCTTCAAATTCTTTCAAAACTCCTCTCACCCTTTCCAGCACCGCAATTTCCTCTTTCGTATCTATCATAACTGCCAACTAAGTTGACAATAAAGCAAAACAAACCTCAGCTTCTCCAACCTTTTCTTTGAACTCCTTACGCGGCAAGCAAATGATGGTCTTCTTTCCCTCCATAAAGCTATCTGGCATTAGTTGAAACACGACCTTCTTAGCTCCTCTATTGACTGTGTAGCAATGAGTGAAACCATCATACGAAACCTTGTTGTCATGTTGCCAAGGTCTTCCTAACAGCAAATGTGCGGCATCCATAGGCACGACATCATAGTAAACAATAAAGTTGCACTGCAGCCCAATCGAAAACTCCACTTTGCACCTCTAATTTACCTAAACTTCCATCTCCTTATTCAACCACCTAAGCTTGTAAGGTTCAGTGAGAGGTTCTGTCGGTAATTGAAGTTTTTGTACGGCTTCCTGCGCAATCAAATTCTCATAGCTTCCCGTATTTATAATGACTCGGCAGCCCTTGCCATTAATGGTGCAGAGGGTGCTGAATATGTTCTGATGCTTCCAATCCTCATTGGCTTTAGGTGTTAAACAAATTTGTCGTAAAACCAGGCAGTCTCCTCGAACATCTTCCGGCCAACCACACACTCCTCGCTTTCTTCCAACTCATCAACAACTTCCTCATCTATGAATTCCCCTTCTGCGCCATCTTGGATCAACAACTGAGATCCAACCCTAGGATACTCGTAGGCATAATGTCCTTTCTGCTGACAACGATGACAAACGACATTCGCCTTATTGGTTGGTGGACAGTTTTGAACTTGCCTCGATCCCTTATTTGGTCGCACTGCTGTTCGCCCTTGTTGAGTGGATGGATTAAAAGTTCTGGACGAAGAAGAAATTTCCAAAGTCGTGTTTCAGGGAGGACCGGAAAACCCTCGGCCAAATGTCATACTTCCTCCGCCAACCCTAGCCAAGCTCCTTTCCACCATTTTAGCCTTGGTCTGTGCGTTAGTGATATTCACAAAGGTGTGTACCTGCTGGGCATCCTGAAATGCTGGTCAAAGGCCATGCAAGTAAGGTGCCACAAGCTGCTCTTGCGTCTCACGAAACTGGTTCCTTGCAACCAGCCGATAGAATTCTAACGTGTACTCCTCTACACTACTCGCACCCTTTATCAAACTCTGCAAATTCGGAAAAAGTGTCTGACGATAATTGAAAGGCAAAAACACTTGGTGCATCTCCCTTTTCAGCTCGGACCAATCATCCATGATAGGAAGGCCATCCAAATAGCACTAATAACAAACGGATTGCCACCACGCTGCAGCCCTGTCCTTAAACCGAATTGCAACCAATGCTACCTTCTTGTCGGCTGGGACCTCTTTTAACATGAAGATTTCGTCCACGGTACTAATCAAATCCAGAAATTCTTCCGGCATCAAACATCCAGTAAATTCGGGAACTTCCAATTTGAACCCTGCATCCCATCGTGGTACATATGGCAGGTGATCGAAAACCCTATGAGTTGATTTCTGCCGCCTTTTTCGTCCCTTGGGGAAGGGTTGTTCTCTCTCTGGCAGTTCGAATTCCTCATCAACGTCGCCCCCTTGTTCCTCTTGCCTTTCTGTGGGTTTTTATTGTGCAGGTCGTTCGTTCACTACCAACTACTGCATTATTCGGTTCAAAGTCTGCATTTGTTGTTTTAGATTCTCGAAAATCTGCTGCATGGCTCGATCACAATCTTCCCTCTCCTTCGCTTGTGATTCTCGACCTTTGCGTAGTTCTTCCAAAATCACAGCTATGATCGGATCTACATTCCCTCCTGACATCTCGGATCTTTGATTTGATAGCAAATGACATAGGCGGAATTATGGAAGGCTAACAATTCTTCCCTATAACTTGGAAATTCAAGAACAAAATGACAATGTTCCTAAAGAAACTCGGAAAGAGATATATTATTGAACAACATCAAAAACAACAAAAGCTGCCTCTTCCAAAAGAGAAATCGCCCTTAAATAACATAATTAAAACTAAAACCTATTCGGAAAATTAAACCTAGGCTTATTCGGAAGAAATAACGAAATTACACAAAAAAAAAAACCCTAAAAACAACAAATTATGAAAACACCCCTAAAAAACACAAAAAGCCAGAAACTCCATCAAGACGACTCCAGATGGCCGAAAAAGGCCCTGCAACACAACATAGCAGTGACTATTGATCGTTGGGCCATTCCGGGTCACCCAATCAAATTTGAGCCCGATCTAAGCTTAGGCCAACTGCCTAGGGAATCATGCCCGACATCATCGAACAAGCCGAATCATGCCCGTATTCCCTATAGTCACTTGGACCTACGTAGACTACTCGTCGTGGGCTTGGCCTCTGTAACTGGCCCCTGTTCCCCTTGGTCATTCTCTTTATCTAGCTCTACGTCAAAATTACACAAAAGTGAATCACTCTAGAAGGAGAGATGAGCATATGATGTATAATGAAGATGATGACTATTATGAATTTGAAGTTAGGGAGAGGCCAAGGAGAGATAGATCCATATCCACTACTCAAGGTTCCAAGAGTGTTGGGGACTACTTGAAATAAATGGAGTTCGCCATGAAGGGAACTAACATTAAAAAGGATAGAAAAGCTTCGATGGCTATATTTCTCAAAGGGTTGAGAGAGGAGATTAAAGAAAGAGTAGAACCACACCTTTTAGTTGATCTTGAGGAAATGGTACAAATGGCCACCTAAGTTGAAAGAAACTTGGACAAAAGGAAGTCATCAAATGGAAGATTTTATGAAAGTTAAGTCATATCACTTCTTCATCAACTAAGCACAATGAAGATGGCCATAAGACTTCTTATTATCCAACTTGAGAGAGCTTGGTGCCTAAAAATAAAGACACTTCAATTACCAATGAAGTTAAAGGTGCAATGTTTCTTCAAGAGATTTTTGGAAATGAGCAAGTTCAAGAGTTCTCATGTGAAGTTATGAGTGAAAATGATCATGTTTAAGAGTTCTCTACATATACAAGTGAAATATAATGGAGAAGAGTCCTATTCGGAGAAAGAAGAGGTTCCCATTGTGAAAAATGAGAGAAAAAAAGAACAAGAGAGAATAGAAAATGGAGAGCATGAGATTGAAAAGGTTCTTAAGAGGCATAGTGAGATGAAAAATGAGATGGTGATTGAAAAAGAAATGAGTGTCATTGAGAAAAAATATTTGAGTGAAGAAAATGAAAATGCTTATGAGAAAGAAAAAGAAAATGAGAGTGCCATGATCTTCAAGATGAACAAGAGGATTTCAATACCCATTTCTAACATTGACCACTCTTTTTCTAGCATTCTTATGCCAAAGTTTCTGGTTTTTGATGGCCTAAACAAGTTGAACGAAGACAAGGACAACAAGATGATGAATGCTATGTTGAAGTGGTACACTCTTATCTCTACTCTTGGTGATAAAATGTTGAATTTGTAGCATAAAAACATGATTTCTAAGGCTAAGAATGATTGTAGAAATGCTTGTGATTTACATGAACAAGTTACTATTTGTGAATTTCTTAGGCATAATGATTCGTTGATTAGAGAAAGCCTGTGTTCTACTTTTATGAGTCTTGTGACAGCTTTTATGGATTTTGAAGTTGTTAGGGAATCATTTGTGAAAGAGCATGCTTGTGACTATGTGCTTAATGTTTCTAGAGAAGTTATATTTGGTCAATTCTTCAAGCATACTAATTCTTTGATTAGAGAGGATGCTTTGTTTATGCCTAAGGATTCTATGTATGACTTGTTTGCCATCGATCTTCATGAAAATAGCTTAGAATTTCCTTCTCATGACCTGAATTGCTTAAAATTCTTGAGAGAGCTCATCTTTGGGACTTACAAGAATAGACTAAAAAAGTTTGTTTTAGATGATCGAGTTTTGTGGATCTTCGATGTTGCAATTCTTAATAACAATTTATATCTTTGGGGTCTAATGTGCATAATCAATGTGGATTCTAAGTTCTTGTTGATCTTGTTTGAGGTGTACTTCACTGTGATTCCTAAGAGGAGTGAGGTTTTGCTTTTTGAGAATCAATCTTTGTTGAGAACATATGATGAAACTGTTGGGATTTATGCCCAAAAAGGCTATCATTTTCTGAGGAAAAGTGTAAAGATTATAATCTTAATAAGTAATTTT
>JAOXNR010000028.1:9749907-9776561 GCA_028571225.1 Parsonsia alboflavescens | reverse complement strand
TATTTTAGTTAAAGGGCCAAGATAATTATTTTGGATCCATGATCCAATAAATAATTATTGGACCTTTAATTAAATTGTGGCTTATTGGGTCAAGGCCCATAGAAGCCCAACTTCTAATCAAGTTGTTTTAGGATTATTTATATCCTATTATTTGCAGGAATTAGGTTTAACTAATTCAGAATCCTATTTTTCAGAACAGACGTGATTTTCTAAAAGAAAATTCCAGTACGCCTGTTTGCCTTTTTTTCACAGCCGCCACTAAACAAGATGAGATTCCTCTTTTCCTATTCAAGTCTGTTCACCCAGATTGTTCATAGGGAATAGATTAGAAGGCTTTAAGTCTAGTAGATCTCGATCGCCTTATTAGACAGATCTGCAGTTTCAGATGTTAAAAGGTATGTTTCATCTCTCATTTGAGTGTAAACAAATTTTAAAACTTTGATTTGGATCTCGTTTCTCTGTGGATTCCAGGTCAATTTCCCTTTCAATTAGGATCGTCAAGAGGCATAGGTTCAATAATTTCTCTACGGGGGGATTGCCAACTCATCACTTAGCATACCAGCCGAGGAGCTATGCTCATAGAAGTAATTACAATGAGGTTGTGTCTAGACCAAATGCCCTGGTCTATCATGCCTATCAGTCACAGCTTTCCTAGAGCAGAAGCTTCACAAAAAGACCAACCATAGCTAAATCTGACAACTAGAAAGTGAAAGGCTCATAGAGCAACCGTACCAACAGGCATAACAACGATTTGACACCATTGAATGCACCTAGAGTAATGATCCTGTAGCAAGTAGAGACCCTCAGGATCCTGAGACTCTTGTTGCCAATCCAGGCCCCATTGGAGAAGAGAGATACCAACAAGTACTGCATGTATAACAAAGATTTTGCCTACACTACTGACGATTGTTATTAGCTTAAAAGAGAAATTGAAGAAGTCATTTAAATAGGGAATTTGAAGCAATACATCAATCACATTCAAATAGCCCCTACGCAACCAGGTCCCCAACCACAGGAAGCTACCTCATGGGTGATTGAAGTAATCTTGGGTGCTCGAACAAGTTATGAAGTACAACCAGGAAAGAAGTTGAAGACCAACCTATTTGCAGTGGTTAATGATGATGTGTCATTAGTGGTCTCTTTAAACATTGAGGATTGCCTTGTGAAGAAGGTAATTATAGATACTATTTAATGTATTATGAGGCATATTCAAAGATGGGTTTGCCAGATAATGCCATCAAGACTTCTAGAATATCCCTTGTGGGTTTCTCTGGGGAAATAGTTTATGCCCTGGGCACTTCCAATCTTAAAATCCAATGGGGTTTAGGCTAAAATACTGTTAAGAAAAAGGCTGAATTTATCATTGTTAATACACCATCAGGTTACAATGTTATCTAGGGAAGGCTAGGCTTAAATCTTATGCAAGCCAAAGTTAACACCTTCTCAAATATGTTGACAATTCCCAACGAAATGAAATGACTTCACTGGGATCGGCGGAGATGTTCAAGCCGCTCATACTTGCTTTCAGATGGAGGTGTCCAAGTCGAAGCTAGATGAAAAACTCAAGGCCAAGATCGGTGAAGATGATCTAGCCTATCCTCTGGAAGAGGAAAGAGCCGAGCCTACAGGGGAATTGGAATAGTTCCAAATCAACACAGTTTCTGGAAAGGAAAGTAACCATTGGAAAGAATCTCCCTGTAAAGGTTAAGTAAGCTCTCCTTGTTTTGCTTGCAAAGCATAAAGCTGTTTTCTTTAGGTGCACAAAGGACCTAGGAACGATAACCAGAACATTCACTAAGCATGGGAATACCTGACTCTTGCACACCAATAAAACAAGCACCAATGGCATTCACTCCAGAAAAAAAAATTGCAATTAAAGAGGAGGTTTAGGATCTCCTTCAGGTAGGCATCATTCGGAGAGTCCAATTCCCAAAGTGGTTAGCAAATCCTGTAGTGCTGCCCTAAGCCAGATTTCACGTGGAGAATGTGTATCTGTTGGGATTTATGCCCAAAAAGGCTATCATTTTCTGAGAAAAAGTGTAAAAGACTATCATTTTCAATACACCAATGTCTTCGTTACACCAATGTCTGCTTCCGATGTACGTCTCGCCAACAAGGCAACAGGAATAAACACGATTAAATTGCTAGATCCAATCATGGATATGTTTTTCTTATTTTTCGGTCTCTCTGAACTCTCAATTGTTCTCTACAGAGATGTTCTCACAAACTCTCAGTTCTATTTATTCACCTCATTTTTTGTTCTCATAAATGGCATTACAAGACCTCTTATTTATAGGAGAACAAGGATGAGACCAGATTGAATAGAAAGTTGTTGAACCATGGAAACCCTAGAAGGTCCAACTTGGTAGCTAGCCAATAGTAGGTTGCCAAGTGTATGACAACTTTGTAGAAAGTTGTAGAACCATGGAAGTTCCAAAAGGTCCAACTTAGCGGCTAGCCAATAGCAGGTTGCCAAGTGTATGACTAGAAAGTTGTAGAATTATTCCTATTCATGGATTAGCCTAAACAATTTTGGCAAATTTTGTTTAGGCCCCAAACGATATACTACCTATTAAGTGATACATTCTGAATGTGAGACCCAATAGGTCCTCATAAAATTGGCATTTGACATAAATGACATTTTATGTCATATACAATGAGCTGTGTCTAGGAACACATTATTGCAATCCAATTAAAGAGAATGTCAGTGACACGACAAAACCTTCCGTGATAAAATAAAATGTCTTAATCTCTTTGTCTTGAAGTCATAATTGAACACGAGTTATGGAATGTGTCACACCCGTAAAGTTCAATATCTCAATTCTCAACCCTAAGTAGATTAACTAAACCTAATAAGATAAATATCTTATATCTGTTTATTCCAGCATGGCCATGCATTTCACAATCTCACTCAACCAAGAATGCTAGACATCAGTCTCTTGTTATATAAAAGGGACAAATCCTTTCTTGATCATTCAACATTCCACAACACAAATAAGGACATACTTAATACATGTCTTTATTGCCCACTCAGTCAAGAGTGACGTTTGACAATATCGAAGTATGCAATCTTTCATGTAGGAATCACTGATGACCTCAAGTCAAAAGATGAGACATAATTATCACAATGAAATCACCTATGACACTCATATAAAAATCCATGAAGTGATTTCATGGCAGGTCAATCTAGTACACAATACTCTACGTGTACCTATGTGATGATTTGATATCTCATATCCATGACGGCTGTCATCAATCAACACATACTAGTCTCAGCATGTTATTGATATCCTAATCTCAATAACATTTGACTAAGGACATTTTAAGAATAGAAATAAAATATTCTAAGCACATTACATAATTTATTTAATGAAACATAGACATTAAAGTAAATTATACAATGATATAAATAGCATCATGATATAAAGTTATGCCAATTAAGTAGAATCATCATATGTCCATAGGGCATATCCAACAATCACGATCATGTCTCTGTTGTGTCAGAGGATTAGCAACGTTATCATCTGTTAGTACTTTGTATATCTTGACATCCCCTCTCTCGATAACATCTCGAATGAGATGGTATCGCCAAAGTATAATGTTTGGTGAGATCTTTGTTCCTTGGCCTGTGCAATAGGTCTGTTGTTATCACAATAAAGCTCCATAGGATTAGTGATACTAGGAACCACCCCAAGCACAGTGATGAACTTCTTGATCCAAATTGCCTTTTTTACTACATCACAAGTAGCAATATACTCGGCTTTTGTCGTAGAATCTGCCACCATTACCTGCTTTGAACTTTTCCAGCACACAACCCCACCATTAATGCAAAACACGAACCTGATTGTGATCGAAAATCATCTTTATTGGTTTGAAAACTAGCATCAGTGTAACCTGTTACAATGTGCTCTTCATCACCTCCAACGAATAGGAATGTATCCTTAGTATTTAGTAAATATCTAAGGATATTCTTAACAGCAGTCCAATAGAGTTCCCCTAGATGACCTTGGTATCTTCTTGTCATGCTCAAAGCATATGATACATCGGGATGTGTACATAACATAGCATACATGATAGATCCAATGGCAGATGCATATGGAATCTTACTCATGCATTGTCTTTCTTCCTTTATTGTAGGACACTGTCTTTTACAAAAGATTTATGCCATGTGTTATAAGCAAGAATCCTTTCTTAGATTCTTGCATGCTAAACCGCTTTAGTATTATGTACACTGACTTAGGCCAATCAACTCTCTGGATCTATCTCTGTAGATCCTTATACCCGGTATATAATTTGCATTGCCTAAGTCTTTCACGGAAAAACAACTAACTAGCCAAGTCTTTATAGACTGTAAGGTGGGATGTCATTTCTAATAATAAGTATGTCATCCACATACAATATCAGGAATACCACAATACTCCCACTGAATTTCTTGTAGACCTAAGGCTCATCTTCATTTTAAATGAAGCCAAATTCCTTCATTGCATCATCAAAATGAAGATTCCAACTACGAGATGCTTACTTTAATCCATAAATGGATCGTTGTAGCTTGCACCCCTTTCTAGCATTATTCAGATCAACAAAACCATTAGGTTGTGTCATATACACATCCTCGAGAAGCTTTCCATTTAGAAAACCAGCTTGACTTCCATTTGCCAGATTTCATAATCATGATATGCTACTAAAGCATGTAAGATCCTAATGGATTTGATCATATTTACAGGTGAAAAATTTTCGTCATAGTCAATACCATGAACTTGTTTGAAACCTTTAACTACAAATCGCCCCTTGTAAGTATGAACTTTACCATCCATGTCAATTTTCTTGTTGAAGGCCCATTTGCACCCAATGGGTTTTACCCCTTGAGGTGGATCAATCAAAGTCCAAACCAGGTTTTTATACATGGATTCCATTTCAGATCTCATAGCTTGAAGCCATTTCTCAGAGTTTGGGCCCATCACAAATTCTTGGTAGGTAGTAGGCTCATCTTGATCTATGAGCAACACATCACCATTCTGAGATATATCAAAAACCCATATCTCTGTGGCTGATGAGGTGTCCTAAGTGACCTACGTAGAGCTTGTGTCTCTTGAGCAAGCCCTTGATCAACTACAGGTTGTGTTTTCTGCTTAGTTTCCATTTCTATATTAGTTTTATCTCTTTTGTAGTTCTTGAACTTCTTCAAGTTATACTTTTCTCCCACTTGCTCTTTTAGAGACAAACTCTTGTTCAAAAAAATTTCCTGTACGAGCTACAAACACCTTTTGCTTAGTGGGGTTATAAAAGTAATATCCTTTAGTTAATTTAGGACAACCTACAAAGAGACACTTATCAGATTTGGGCTCTAGTTTATCAGATAGTTGACGTTTAATGAAAGCTTCATAGCCCCAAATTTTCATAAACGACATTCTAGGACGTTTCAAAGTCCATAACTCATATGATGTCTTTTGAATTGATTTAGATGGAACACGATTCAGTGTAAATGTAGCTGTTTCTAAAGCATGTCCCCAAAAAGGAATTGGAAGGTCTACATCAGTGTAAATGCAGCTGTTTCTAAAGTTCGATTTCTCTTTTCAGACACACCATTCCACTGCGACGTGGTTGGAGTAGTGAGTTGTTGAACTAATCCACACTGTTTTAGATAGTCATGAAATTCTTGGCTTAAGTATTCACCACCTTAATCTGAACGAAGTATTTTAATATTGTTGCCAAGTTGATTTTGTACTTCGTTCTTGAATTCTTTGAACTTTTTGTGCTTCGTTCTTGAATTCTTTGAACTTTTGAAAAGATTCTGACTTGTGTTTCATAAGATATACATAGCCATATTTACTGAAATCATCAGTAAATGTAACTAAGTATTTAAACCCACCTCTAGCTTATGTGCTTAGTGGACCACACACATTTGAATGTATAAGGCCCAATAACTCAATTGCCCTGTCATTGTGTCCCATGAAAGGGGCTTTTGTCATTTTGCCCAATAAACAAGATTCACAATTTTCATATGATTTAAAATCAAAGTTGTCCAAATATCCATCTTTATGGAGTTTGGAAAGACGATTCTCATTTATGTGGCCCAAGTGACAATGCCAGAGATATGTTGGATTAATATCACTTGATTTAATCCTTTTAGTATTTATATTATAAAGAGGCGTGTTGAGATTTATAATATAAAGGCCATTAAACAACTGTGCACTTCCATAGAAAATTTCATTTAAATAAATGTAGCAACAATTGTCCTTTATTATAAATAAAAAACCAATCTTGTCCAAACAAGAAATAGAAATAATGTTTTTAGTAATAGAAGGCACAAAATAGCAATTATCTAATTCTAAAACAAGCCTAGTGGGCAAAGTCAAAAAATAAGTTCCTACGACTAATGTAGCAACCCTTGCTCCATTTCCAACACATAGGTCAACTTCTCCTCTCGCCAGCAATCTACTCCTTTTAAGATCCTGCACATTCACACAAATGTGAGATCCATATCTAGTATCTAATACCCATGATGTAGAAGTAGATAAATTGACTTCTATAACAAAAATACCAGGAATAGCAGACTCATTAGCCTTCTTCTTCTTTATTTCTTCCAAGTAAATCTTGTAATTTCTTTTCCAGTGTCCTTGCTCCTGGCAATGGAAACAGTTTCCTTCCTTAAGCACCCCTCCATTTGGCTTAAATGCAGTAGAATTGGGCTTGGATTTTCCAACAGGCTTCTTGTTATGTTTCTTACCTTTACCCATTCCCTTTCCTTTACCTTTTGAATTTCCTAACCATTAGGGCATCCTGGGGATTGGTGGATTTCTTAATATTTAACTCAACAGTTCTTAACATGCTGAGCAACTGAGGCAGCGTTTTGTCTCTGATACCAACGGGGTTCAAGCACTACCCTCGACAGAGCTAATCTCGTGTACTTCTCTTCCCCTAGACGCCCTCCCTTGCAAAGTCGGTACTCTCTTTTCCTCTAACTTGCTATTCAAGGATAGAACTTACGCTCACTGCTATCGCTGTTATAGACCATCTATAACCAGGGAATACTGACGGGGTTTATAAACTCTTAGAACCTCATTGGAAGGAAAACACTCATGATATTATTGATAGGAAAATGTTTGCAGTAGACACTTTACAAGAGACACTGATACACACTCTGAGGATTAACTCTAGAGAGGACTCAAGACTTGGAAAAATCTGAAATCCAACTTGGCCTCTAAGGAAAATCAAATACCAAACTAAGCCTTACTAGGGAGAGAACCTTTGGTTCACTTTATAGGTGAGTGATCGTCCATTCTTCCTTACAAAGCAAGCTGCTTATTGAAAGTGCAATACTAAGGAAACAAGATAAACTTGGAAACAAAAATACAACTCGTACACTCAAACCCTAATCTTGGAAACAAACAAAATAACAATCACATGGAGACATTACATGACAAAATATAAAAACTGAACACTGAAACAAGGCTAGCATTTTTTTATGGAGGCCGAATCTGCATGGATGATTTGGCTTCTTCATTTTCTGCTTGAAAGACACCTTGTAAAAAGACAAAATAAACGCTGGACATTCAGCACTTTCAGTCTGAAATTCTGCTGGTGACAAGGCTAGAATATGGTGACTTGGAATCTTGATTCTTGCATGGGGGACAACTTCATTTTTTGGACGAAATAGCTGAGAGTCAAGGCTAATTAAGGGATTGTTTAACTGAACAAGATAACAGTAGAAAAACCTTGGCAGAAATTTCCTGAAGGTAGAAACTTTTCTGGTTAAGATTCTTCTTGCTAACTGAACTTGTTGCTGCATGCTGAAACCGAGGTAGAGACACTAAGAAACAGTAGATCATTCTTGTGACTTTGTTGAAGAGAATTCTAGAGATTCCTGAAGAAAATTCCATAAATTCTTTATCAGAGATTCCTGATTGTTGCATGGAGGGTTGGAGTATGATGATCTGGCAGCTTGGTTCTTGCAAGAAGGACATCAACTTCTTGCATGAAAAGAATAAGGAACACTAAACTGAAACAGAACTGTACATCTGAAAAGGACACTAGCATGGTAGAATATTTTTGACAGATCTTTCCTCGCTGCTGCAACGGAAATATAGCTAAAAGTGACTAGGGCTTGTTGAAACTTCTTATTCATAACAGAATGCCACAATGACTGAAATTCTTTGTTGTTGCTCTAGCCGAACTGTTGATGCAAATTAGAACTTCATGTGTGAACTTTTGGGCTGCCAAATTGTCGAAACTTGTCCATGGTTGCGTGATGTTGAAGCTGTTGAACTGCATGGCTGACTAGACTCTCCTTGATAAGGCTTTTGTGCCAAATGATACCACTGGTAAGTCTCTGGGAATGGAATTTTCCAGTGTGCCGGGTACCCATCCCAAATAAAGTTTTCTTCGGGTTGGCTATCTTGCTGAAAGATGTCTACATAATTTGTGCCTATTGGTTCTGGAGGAGCATTCTTGGACTTCAAGTAGGCAAAAAGCTAGTCAAGAGCTAGGTTCATGAATGGTTGGGATAAGGACTCCTTGGACATAGTCCATTTGTTGATTCGTGGAGAAGGCATAGGCTTGTAATAAATTTTCTGAAAATATCTGTGCCTTGCCATAAGTTAATCTAAGTGTACGATGTACACTTGATCTACTTTTGTTAGATCTCCAGGAAGATCTTGGCAGCAATCATTGTACCATTCTTGAGATGACTGAAATACCATAAAATAATGCCATAGTAATGTATTAGCAAAGTGGTTAGGATTAGCAAAGAATGTATCGAAACTGTGAATCTCGATCTCTATAGGATAGTAGCAAAGGATTGCTAAAGTCCATAGATACCGAAACCTGTCTTCAGAAATAGGTCGTGCTTGAGGAAAAATTGCAATGTTGTTGAAGGGTTGATCTGGATCGAAGGACACATCATGGAACTGGTGTTGTTCTTGGCAGGTTAAGGCTTGGTGTTTGAACACTGTTTTTCTAGCATATTCTCTGACTTGGTCAACTGTGTTACAATGGGCTAGTTCAGGTAGGTAAAATTCTAGGATCGTGAAGATGATATTTATAGGCTTAGGTAGGTTGTCAAAGAAAGGTTTAAACAAGGGTTTTCTTTCTGGTCCGGATAAGAGGTCGGTTAGGATACTGGGTTCTTCCATTGCTCAGGAAAAGAGAGATCATCCAACTATATTGTGAATTCATTACCTGAATCCATCTGTAAGATTTTGGGACTCGTGGATGGAATATGAAGTGGAAGAGGGTTCTGACACATTTGTTTGAGGGCTTGGATGGCTAGGGTTTGTTCATGAATCCAAGGAGGTGGTTTCTTTTTCAGGAGTTAGGAAGGAAGGCTTTGATGTAGATAATGATGCCAAGGAAGTGCTGGATCTCTTTTACGGATAGGTTCTTATCAGGAAATGAAGGAAGGGTTTCAACAAGGTGAGGAACTGGCTGGATTTTGCCGTCTGAGATTTTCATACCAAGGTAATAAATCTCATGAAGGTCGATGGAGCTTTTCTTTTATGAGATCATGATACCTTGAGATTTGACGATGTAAAAGAACTATTCTAACAGTGACAAATGGGCTTCATCATCTTTTGAAAAGAGAAGGATATCATCAATGTAAATCAAAGCGCTGTAAAGGATGGGTTGAAAAATTTTTATCATTGCTTTATGAAAAATTGAAGGAGCTACCTTTAGCCCAAATGGCATCACCTTCCAATGATATTGAGGATTAGGAATGCAAAAAGCAGTTTTGTAACGTCCATCAGGTGCAATTCCTAATTGCCAAAAACCAGCTTTCAAATCAAACTTTGAAAACATTTTTGCTTCCGCCAAGTGAGTAAAAAGGTTTTGAATCCTTGAGAGTGGAAATTTATCATTCTTCAAAAACTGGTTTAAAGATTTATAGTCGATGACTAACGTTTTCTTACCTCTGACTTGCTCACTTCTTTTGTTTACATAAAAGGCTTGACAAGCCCAACTAGAATTAGTTAGCTCAATTAAACCTTGCTGTAGTAGTTGTGCACACTCTTCCTGAGCAAGTTTAAGATCATTGGGAGTCATCCCGGGGTGTGTTGCTTTGGTCGGGTTGATATCTTCATTAAGCTTAAAAGGAAGCTTAACAAAGAACTCTTCATTTTTCCAAAGCTGGTTTTTGTGCTTAAAGTCGGCATGACAATCTGGACAAAATTTTTTTAACATGTTTGCTATTGATAAAAATTTGCCAGTAGTATCAGAAATAGCAAACATATCAGTAATAGGAAAAAAGGATTGAAAGAGATGTTTGTATCAGAGGTCGTGAGGAAGTCCTCATATTCTTTCAACTTTTGCATATACATCCCATCCGATAAGAACATCTTTACTGTGAAGTTTATTCCTAAAAAATTTGATCTAAATTATGTAATCCGGGAAAAACTTTATTCCAATCGAGTGTTTTGAAATGAGATTGTCTTGGAAGATTTCTCCATTAACTGCTTGGAATTAGGAGTCAGTGTTTGTCCAGAATTTTGCTAGAAGAATATTTGGATTCATCATCGTTATCATGGCTCCTGTGTCTAAGAATCCAATTGCTTTGACTGGTTGTGCGCACTTGGACGTTAATAAGGAGACCTGCACATGAGGAGGACAAATATCAGTTAAAGAATTAATATTTGAAACTTCATTAATATTAAAAACTGCTAAACATGATTCTTCTTCAGAATCATTCTCAGAAGCTTCAAACTTAGAATCTGTAATTTCAATAGCAAAGGCGGCATCCTGGTCGAGATGGCTTTGCTCCGAGAACATCGATTCGACCTCAGACTTTGGATGCTCCGCCATTAGTTGTGAGACAAGCTTCGAAGCTTTGGCCTTCTTGTTTGGACAATTCTTTGTGAAATGGCCCTTCTTCTTGTAGATGAAACATCTATCAAACTTTTGTCTAGTTGATGCTTTCCATCTAAAATACTTAAGATTTTTCTTTGATTTGTACTTCGTTTGCTTCAAAGGCCGTTTCTTCGTGACTTTGCCCTTACAACTGCTCTTTTTTGACTTTGAGCACCCAATCTCCTAATTTCTATTGCAAATCTTTTCGAGCTTTTTCTTTCCGTGAAAGAAATTCTCCACGACCTTTCTTCTTTCACAGAGCTTCTCAAGGCATGCGAATGTAGCTTGGTGGATCTCTGCAAGTCCAAGATTTGCCAAAGTGTTTCCAGAGAGCTCGATCATTTTGTTCAATTTTGGTTGGATCTCTTCTGGAAGTGATAAAATGTACACCTGTTTGAGATTTGAGTCTTTCATTCTACCTAGGCGATAATAGATCTCCTTTATTCTTTTGTAGTGTCTATTGATGTCCTTAGGCCTCAAAGAACAATATTTCATCTTGAAAAAGTCCGTTCTCGCTTGTTTGATCTCAAGGGAATAATCATCTACAATTTCTTTAAATATCACATTAATCAAAAAATCCAAAGAACTTGTAAGTAATAAGTTTATGTCAATCGCATCTAAAGACATGAACCAATCATGCAATGTGCCAACAGAATGACTAAAAAATTCAGACAGGATATTGCTTAGAAATACTCCCTTTAACACCTGCGTATGAACCCATGCTGACATTTCTTGGAGCCTTTCACATCTTTCGCTAATTGGAATGTCATCAAAGGCGTAACAAGTTATCTTTGAAGATTTCTCCAGAGGAGCTGGTTGTGGAGGCGGTGGTTGATTATCTGCCATAGATTCATCATCTATGTTCTCTTCATATCTATGATGTACTTCAACAAATGTGGTTGAGGCCGAGGGACCTGGGTAGTCATAAGGATCCCTAAAATATCCATCTTTTCATCTCCAGACTCAGTAGACTCGGAAAAGCTTTCCGAGGATGTTTCATACACTGGATTTTCATTTGAGCCTTCAGAAGGTGTCGAAACTTCATCAGACATTGGATCTTCATTTGAGTTTTTCAGAGGGTGTCGAAACTTCATTAGATATTGGATCTTCATTTAATTCTTTGGAGGGTGTCAAAACTTTATCAGCATGATATGACACCGTGAGTTGCGGAGAAGGATTTGTTGAAGTTGGATCAGGCTGCTTTGTGGAACTTGCCAGAAAAGCCGGATCAGGCTGTCTTGTGGAACTATCGGAAGAGGCCCTTGTTGGACTGGAGTCCTGAATTCTTCTTTCGTTGGAAATTCACGTTGGACTTCATCTGGTTGGATTGGTGCTTTCACCTTTTCCTTCCGAGAATATCTGGAACTATCTGGTTAGAAAGGTTTCGACTAAGCAGTCGAGCGTAAATGCTTTTTCTTTGTCGTGAGATGAACATAGGGGTGTTCTTTTGCCCAATTAGCCCAAAAGTTGTAGTCTGGTATACTGTAGTAAACAATCTTCTCGGTTCGAGGTAGAGCAGAACCCAATGGTACTCCGAAAAGTGGAGTTGGCAAGTGGAAAGTTGGTGGGTTGTTGGGAAGGCTGAGCCTGGAGAAACCATGTGATGGAGATAATGGAATCAGAGCAGTTTGAGACTTCCTTTTCTCATACTTTTCAAGTTGTCTTTTCATGTCTCGAATCTCCTGGTGTTTCTCATTGAACTTACTGCAATAAGTGGTGCCGATACAGATCATCTTTTTGAGGTCTTGATCAAGAGCGTCATGCCTGTCCACCATTTCAAGGCATAGTTTCTCTACCTAGTCAATCTTCTTCTCGACTTGATTGACTTGGTCATCAATCCTTGTTTGGACACGATTTTGGGCAATAGCATTGTCAGTCTACCAATTGAGAACTTTTTTTGCCTGATTGAGAGGAACTTGTTTCCCGCATTCATCAACTGTTTTTTGAGAAATGTAAGGTCGGGAGGTTTGTCTGTCTACCTCGTTCACTCTTCTTTCCAAGGGTGGAAAATCCGGAGCATAGGAACTTCTTGAAGGTCTGTTCATCATGCACGGGATTGGAGTTGACCTGCTTGGAGTGATTTTTTCTATTTGCTTGCAATAAGGAGATGGCTCGTAGTAGTCCGTCAAATTCTTTAAGATCTTCTTGATGGATGGATAGACGGATGGTGGATTCTCCTTGTTCATCGGCAATAAGGCTGATCTTTTAGGATGAGGACTGTAAAAATCTGCAAAGCTAGTGAAAGGCCTCGAAATTGGCATTGCGTGGGCTTTCCTTCATCATCATCATGTGGAGGACGTTTGGATGAACATCCAACAGATTTTTTTCTTGTTTGTCGCCTTCTTCTGGGAGCCTTATCTTCTTCTTCTTCTAAATCATCTTCTGCACATGAGCATTCTAGGTTATAAAGACCAGAGCCAGGAACATCCCATATAAAATGGCCGTTGATGTGAGATGTGTAGCTAGGCTCAGCTGAATGGTTGAAGGAGGATATCGGTACTCTCTTCTGCATGGTTAGATCTCTTGGGTCATATGGCTTGAGCATCCGTTGTGTGAAGATTTGCCCAGATTCTTCTTTCGGAGCAATTCCGAAAGACGTTTGGACTCGTCCAACGGTAGCCTTAGGAAGGCTGAAACTGTGGCCTGGACTGGTTCTTCTTGTCGGTGAAGATTCTCGTAGTTGGTAATCCATTCTACAGGCATGAGCTTTTGGAGATCTTCCCTCTTGATTTGCTTTGGGATTTCAACCAAGGTAGGAACTTCCATGGCTGAATCTGCCAAGATCATTAAGGTGCTTGAAGAGCCTCTATTTTGAAGGTCAAGGGCGTGATTCTGGAGCCTGTAGACCATTTGATGGTGTAAAGTCGCCATCATCGACGTTGGAGTGAGAGATGTGCCAGTGAGTTGAAGTTGAACTTTCAATGTTGTGCACAAGTTCGTGTCCCGAAGAGATATAGCATAGTTTGGGAACAATATTAAGACAACACTTCCTGAGTTGAGCGTAATGATCATTGTGCCAATGACTGCCTGCTTGTAGTTGAGTAGTCTTGAATTTAAGAGTGCAATTCGAGTAGTGACTGGGTGGCCTTTCCTGCCGCTATAAGTCAGAATGAGTCTGACGCCACCGATGTGAAGGTGTGTGTAACCTTCGGCTCTCCATTGTGTCACCATCTTTGGTAGTATGTTAAGGGTAACATACTATTCTTTGGAGGAGTATGGAATGTCACACTGGTCAAGCTTGGAGGATTGGACATACTCCTTCTTCTTTAGGGTCGTCGACTTGAGTAGTTGCCGGATAGATCTGATACCTGGAGGAAAGGATCCTCTCTTTTTGTAAATATTATATGGACTCATCAGAGGAGGGACTGCTTCCTCTATTGAGACCGACATTGGAATAGTAGTATACTCTACAAGTTTAAATATATTTGCGGAATGTAAAGGACACCTAGTAAGGATAAGGAACTGGAAATATTTACGAGCTGAGAATGGGAAGTGGAACTTGAGGTGTTTTCTACTGTAACGTTTCTCTCCCTACTCCCTCTCTATCATCCATCGGAATCTAAACATCCCTCATGCTTCCCCCCTGCAAAATGAAATTTTGCAGACACCGGAATGCTACGTTCTAGCTCTGACACCAATGGGGTATCTTAACATGTTGTAGTTGATAGATTGTAGCTTCTAGGTAACGATTGTAGTATCACATCGGTGGCCAACACTTGACCTAGAGGAAAACCCAATCTCTCTAGGTTCTCTATGTACCGAATCATTTTGAGGACATGAGAACCAACAGGAGAACCCTCTGCCATTCTGCATTGAAATAAAGTCTTGGAGACATCAAACCTCTCTTGCCTGGCTTGCTCTTGATAAAGCTGTTTCAGGTGCTCTATCATATCATAAGCATCCATTTCCTCATGTTGCTTCTGAAGCTCAAAGTTCATGGATGCAAGCATGAGGCAATTGACATCGATAGCATCATCTTGATGCTACTTGTGAGCATCTTTTTTGGCCCTTATGGCTGTGGATTGAGGTTCTTCAGGTACAACACCCTCAAGGACATACGTCCCTTTTCTTGTTTGAGGACTATCCTCTCATTCTTGTACCAATCTAGGAAGTTTGTCCCATTCAGATTGTCCTTCTCAAGGACCGATCGCAATGATAGTGTATTATTATTTGTGTTGGATTCCATGGTAATCTAAAATATGCAAGATATAAGTATCATGAAATGATCATTAAATTTTTAAACTTATATGACACTCCCACTATTTTCTTCAAATTAATAACCCTCATTATTAATTCAGAAAGCTACATTTAACTTTCTAATGGACCAAGATCCATATTTCACCCCAAGTTAGCTTTGGCTATCCCTCGAGATTCAATTATTTCAGTAAGAAACACCTTGCTAATTGCATCTCTATGTAACTCCTAGTTTAAACGTGAACAACTATTATTCTTAATGCCTCTAGATTACCCCAATCTAATTTTGGGAACCTGGTTAAGTCTACCCAATTTAAGACCCTTTGGATATCACTTTTATCCTTATTGCGTTTCAGTAAGATAAACATGGCACCTTTGCTTTGGCAAATTTACAAACATTGATCAAAGTGTGAACGAGTAACATTAATTGGTAGGCATTAATCTTGACTTAATTTAATTTGAGGGATTTGACTAAATTGTAAAAGATCTCACCAAATTAATAGAAGTGACCATTTAAATATTATTACTTTTTAACATGATCATATCATAATGACAGTAATAACATGTAAAGTAAAATCACGATAAAACGTGACATAGTTTTAGCCCATCCTCCTCAATTCTCCCAAGCCAATGAGAGAATCGGAAAAGGTCAACCTAAGGGTAAAGAACAACTACTCCTAGTTGTAATAAAATTACCCTATACTATATTACAATAATATGGTAAAGAAACCTCGCGTTACATATGAGGGGATTTAGATGAGAAGAGAATATACATCATAATTATAGAGAGGCATGACACGCAGGCTGTATTCAATAAAATTTTGGGCTATAACTATACACCATGCTTATGTCACAAATTTCATAATAAACATATCAAATATGATAAAATGCATCAAAGATTATCACAGGTAACGAAATTACATAGAGAATTGATTAAAGCTCCCGATGATAGCGGGGTTCTTAGGGCGGCAGCTCCTAAGTGGCAGTCTCGCTAGCCGCTTGGCAAGCGGGGTTTGGGGAATGAAGATAGAAAATAGTGAACAAAATCGATCAACTTTTGATGCAGGCGCTATTCTAGAATGTTATTTCTAGAACTATAGCACCATACCATTTTACCCTTGGAATCGCATCGACATGTCTAGAATATTTTATTATATGAAATTTATATGATTCTCCAAACTGTAGAAAATATATGTTGAAAAACGAGTTTGACAGAATTCTGACTTCATATAAGCATGTCATGAAATCATAATTTCACATATAACTCATCTAGAGACTCCGAATCTGGCTCAGATACCAGTTGAAGGGAAGGTCACCAACAGATCACCTCCAGGCATCGATAGAAGGGAGTCTAGAAAGGGTATTGACATTACCCTTTTTTTAAAATTTTTCAGACTGAAGACAAATGTCAGAATCTCTTGTCTATAGTCACCAGCAAAGATCTCTAACCTTTGCCTCTACTTCGTCACATGAACATGCGCTTCCGATGTACGTCTCACAAACAAGGCAATTAGAATAAATACAATTGAATTGCTAGATCCAATTGTGAATATGTTTTTCTCATTTTTCGATCTCTCCGAACTCTTAGTTGTTCTGTATAGAGACTTTCTCACAAACTCTCAATTCTTTTCATTCACCTCATTTTTTGTTCTCATAAATTTCATTACAAGACCTCTTATTTATAGGAGAACAAGGATGAGACCAGATTGAATAGAAAGTTGTAGAACCATGGAAGTTCTAGAAGGTCCAACTTGGCGGCTAGCCTATAGCAGTTTGCCAAGTGTATGAAAACTTTGTAGAAAGTTGTAGAACCATGGAAGTTCTAGAAGGTCCAACTTGGCAGCTGGCCAATAGCAGGTTGCCACCGCCAAGTATATGACAACTTTGTAGAAAGTTGTAGAATTATTCCTATTCTTGGATTAGCCTAAACAACTTTGGCTAATTACGTTTAGGTCCTGAACAAGATACTACCCATTAAGCGATACGTTCTGAATGTGTGACTCAATTGGTCCTCTTAAAATTTGCATTTGACATAAACGACATTTAATGTCATGTACATTATGTGGTGTCTAGTAACACATTATTGCAATCCAATTAACGAGAATGTCAGTGACACGACAAAACCTTCCATGATAAAACATGTCTTAATCTCTATGTCCACGAAGTTATAATTGAACACGAGTCATGGAACGTGTCACACTCGTAAAGTTCAATATCTCAATTTTTAGCTCCGAGTAGATTAACTAAACCGAATAAAATAAATATCTCATATCTATTTATTCGAGCATGGCCATACATTTCATAATCTCACTCAACCAAGAATACTAGACATCACTCTCTTGTTATATAAGAGGGACAAATCCTTTCTTGATTATTCAACATTCCACAGCAAAAATTAG
This sequence comes from Parsonsia alboflavescens, assembly GCA_028571225.1. Lineage (NCBI taxonomy): Eukaryota > Viridiplantae > Streptophyta > Magnoliopsida > Gentianales > Apocynaceae > Parsonsia > Parsonsia alboflavescens. The sequence continues at coordinate 9,759,129 of JAOXNR010000028.1, read as the reverse complement.
GACATACTCAATACATGTCTTTATTGTCTACTCAGTTAAGAGTGACGTTTGACAATATCAAAGTATGAAATCTTTCATGTAGATGAGCTGAAGTCAAAAGATGAGACATAATTATCACAATGAAATCACCCATGACACTCATATAATATTCCATGAAGTGATTTCATGGCGCACGATACTTTACGTGTACCGATGTGATGATTTGATATCTTATATCCGTGTACATATTAGTGTCAGCATGTAATTGATATCTGAATCTCAATAACATTTGACTAGGGACATTTTAAGAATAGAAATAAAATATTCTAAGGACATTAAAGTAAATTATATAATGATAAAAATAGCATCATAATAAAAAGTTATGCCAATTAAGTAGAATCATCATATGTTCTTAGGGTATATTCAACACGTGATACCGAAAACTTTGCAAATGCCAAGGGTTGATCACTTGGTAGATGTCACAGTTGATCATTCACTCTTATCATTCTTGGATGCCCACAAAGGATATCACCAAGTTCAATGAAGGGAAGGCCACAAACAGACTTCCTCCAGACATCGATCGGAGGGAGTCTAAAAAGGGTACTGACACTAAATTTTTTCCGATTCTCAAATAGAAGATGTACGTTGGAATCTCCTTTCTGCAGTTACCAACAAAGATCTCCGAACTTTGCCTCTACTTTGTTACACGAACGATCGTTTGCAATGTATGTCTCACGAATAAAGCAAATGGGAATAAACACGATTGAATTGCTAGATTCAATAGTGAATATGGTTTTTCGTGTTTTTTATTATCCTGAACTCTCAGTTTTTCTTTTACAGAGATGCTCTCACAGAAAAAGGATTAATCAATCGTTCAAAAAAATCGAATAACTCTTGAAGACTTTGTGAAGAAATCTTTAAGATAATTCTGTCGTAACTACCGATAATTACAATTTAACACATAATTAACATTTAATTATATTTTTAGATTTATTCCTATTCATAAATTAGCCTAAACAACTTTAGCTAATTACGTTTAGGTCCCAAATGAGATATTACCCATTAAATGATTAGTTCTGAATGTGTGACCCAATAGATCCTCGTAAAATTGACATTTGACACAAATGATATTTAATGTCATGTACAATAAGTAGTGTTTAGCAACACATTATTACAATCCAATTAACGAGAATGTCGGTGACAAGACAAAACCTTTTTTGATAAAAATAACATGTCTTAATCTCTTTGTCCTGGAAGTCATAGTTGAACATGAGTCATGGAACGTGTTAAACTCTCAAAGTTCAATATCTCAATTCTCAGCCTCGAGTAGATTAACTAAACCGATTTAGATAAATATCTCATATCTACTTATTCGAGCATGGTCATGAATTGCATAATCTACTCAACGAAGAATACTAGACATCATTTTCTTGTCATATAAGAGGGACAAATCCTATCTTGATCATTCAACATTCCACAGCACAAATTAAGGCATACTCGATACCTGCCTTTGTGGTCCACTCAGTTAATAGTGACGTTTGACAATATCAAAATATGCAATCTTTCATGCAGGAATTTCTGATGACCTTGAGTCAAAAGATGAGACATAATTATCACAATGAAATCAGTTAGGACACTCATATAACAATCCATGATGTGATTTCAAACAATACTCTACGTGTACCTATGTGATGATTTGATATCTTATAACCATGACAACTGTCATCAATCAGCACATACTAATCTCAGCATGTTATTGATATCCTAATCTCAATTGACTAGAGCCATTTTAAGAATAGAAATAAATTATTCTAAGGACAGTACATAATTTATGAAATGAAACGCAGATATAAAAGTAAATTATGTAATGAGATAAATAGCATTATGATACAAAGTTATGCCAACTAACTAAAATCATCATATGGTCTTAGGGCATATCCAACATTCAACTGGTGAGGGAAGAAGAGGGGAAGACGTCATTTACCACACCATAGTTATTATTCCGCTATACTAGGATGCCTTTTGGCCTAAAGAACACAGGCGCTGATTTGTAGGACATGGTGAACAAGTTGTTTGCCAAACTGATGGGTAGAAACACTGAAGCATATGTAGATGACATCTTAAAAATTCCTTGACTCACCAATCCTTCTTTGTAGATCTCTAAGAGTCTTTTTGGATGATGCTGGAGCATGGATTGAAGCTAAATAAAAAAAGTGTTCATCTTTGGTTGAAGCTAGTAAATTCTTGGGATACGTGGTTTCTTGGAGAGGCATTGAAGCCAACCTAAAGGATGCAAGCATTGCTATACATGAAGTCCCCATCATCAATTAAAGAAGTGCAAAGGTTGACAAGTAGGATCGCTACCCTCAACCAATTATTCTCAAAGTCTGGTGAAAGGGCTCTCACATTCTACAGGGTAACAAAAAATCTTAAAAAATTCATATGGACAAAAGAGTGCAAAGAAGAATTCTGAAAAATAAAGGAGTACCTAGGATCTCCCCTGATCTTGGTATCTCAAATCTTCGCCTTTACTTATCGGTCTCACCTACAACAATCAGTTTGGTTTTATGTGCCTTTTGGGGTTCAAACATAACCAATTTATTACATGAGCCAGATTCTCCAAGGACCAGACTCACGATATTCTGCTTTGGAGAAACATGCTTTGGCCTTACTAATAACAGCTAAAACCATACTTTCTCTCTCATACAATAAATGTGCTAACAAATGCTCCTCTTGGGCAAATCTTGCACAAGCCAGACATTGCGGGACGGCTGATAAAATGGGCTATCGAACTCTCTAAGTTAGACATCCACTATCTTCCTAGAATGGCTATGAAAGGTCAGGTTTGGCAGACCTCGTTCCAGAATGTACGTTACCTCGATATTCCCAAGGCATACTTGCTAATCCTAACAACATTCCTCCTTTGCAGTACTGTTGGGTTCTCAATACATATGGATCGGGCAAGGGAGTAGGCCTCACCATTTTGAACCTCGAAGGTACATGCTTTGCCTATGCTTTAAAATACAATAAGTAATAACAAATCTAAATACGAGGCTTTCTTGGTAGGACTCTGAATAGCCAAAAGCCTCCATATCCTCAACCTTGTTGTCTTCATTGATTCTCAACTATTGGTAGGGCATGTGAACGGGGAATATGAAGCTCATGAGGAGAATATGCAAAAATACCTAACCGAAGCCCAAAGGCTTTTCAAAAAATTTAGGTATATTGAAGTCGAGCACATCTCTCTAAAGGACAACATTGGGGCTGATTTCCTATCCAAGGTACAATTTGGCACCCGCCTCCATGGTCTCTAGATAGAACCATTAGAACAAAGAAGCATTGATGTTATATCCATATGTAGGTAGATGATGCTTCTTCTTTGATGACACCATTCGTGCAATACATTAACGATGGCATGCTTCCAAAGGACAAAATCGAAGCCAGGAAAATCCAAACATTTGCATCAAGGTACATCATCATGAATGATCATTTTTACCGTTGTGCCCATTCTTGGCCACTCATAAAATGTGTCACCCTTGAAGAGGGAAACTACATTTTACAACAAGTGCATGTAGGCATCTACGAATCCCATATTGGTGGCAGATCCTTAGCTTGAAAAATTGTGAGAATAGGTTATTTTTGGCCCACAACTTAGGAAGATACTAAAGAGGTTGTCCAATGCTGCCAAAAATGCCATCTTCATGATAATGTTCATCACTTACCGCAGACCAAGCTTCATTCCATGAATAGCTCGATCCCGTTCCATTAGTGGCAAATAGATCTCATGGGTCCCTTCCCACGGGCCAATGGAAGTAAAGGCTTCTTGGTAGTGGCAATCGACCACTTCACAAAATGGTTCGAAGCTAGAGCTTTAGCCTCCATCACTTCTAGGAAGGTAAAAGATTTCTTTTGGGAGGAAATTATTGCAAGATATGGAATCCCGCAAATCCTAATACTGATAATGGAAAACAGCCGAATCTAGGGAATTCCATGAATTTTGTAATGAACTAAAAATTGACCACTAATTCACATCTATAGGTCACCTTCAAACAAATGGTTTAGCCTAAGTAGATAACAGTTTCATCCTTTGAGGACTCAAGAGGAGACTAGATTTGGCTAAGACTAAATTGGTTGACGAACTACCAATTGTACTTTGGTCTTACAGAACCACACCCAATGCTTAGACCATGGAATCACCTTTTAATCTTTGCTTCGATACAGATGACATGACACTAGTGGAGATAGGCAGCTCCTCACCCAGGATCGACTTGTTCCATGCTGAGTGGAATGATAGAAAGTTGGATGAGAACCTTGTCCTCCGAGAAGAAAACAAGTAAATCAAGCCACATTGAAGGAGACCATCCACAAGAAGAAGCTGGCCAAATATTACAACCAGAAGGTTCGTGGCCGATCCCTAAAAGTTGGTGAACTGGTTCTTAGAAAAAATGAAGTCAGTAGGCAAGACTCCACCAAGAAACTCAACTCTACATAGAACAACAAAAATGGAAGATATCAGCTAAAAGATATGGATGGTAATGACATCGCTAGAACATGGAACACAATGAACTTGAGAAATTTTTACCCTAAGCAGATCCTTCAGCCAATCCTTTCAACTGAACACCCAACACCTCCTCTATGTTTTGGCTAATGGCAAAAGAGACTCATAGAGATAATCATGTAATAGATAGGTATTCATGTATTTGACAGATCATGGCATCGACATTCATGCAAATGATTTCTTAACACAATGTTTGTAGGATGACCAAACAATGTTGATTATGTTTTTATGTTAATTCATTAAGTCTACCTCAAACCCTCAAATCGCATATAATCAACTACATACTCATAAATTTCACCAAGTATTATCAGGTTAAACCCTTGACAACTCACACCATAGCGGTTACAACTTCAAAATCAAACTACCGTTTTAAGGCTATCACCATTGATAAAAATAAATTGTTTTAAAAAATATTTTTCATTACAAAACAGCCATCACTACTCAATGTTTCTATAAGTCTTTAAACATTCTTGCCAACAACAAATCGTTTAAGGAAACCATCTAGGCATCGGCTGGCAGCATCTTCAACATTCCCTACTGCAGCAATGTTTCGAATTTGAGCTTAAGGATCAGCTTGGGGAGCTAGGTCAGAAGTGACCGAAGCCTCTTTAAGCCCCTTCGTAGTAAACACTTTTAGCCTGCTAGTCACACTACCTACATCTTGACCAGCATCGGTCGAATTTTTAGGCATTTTTATCAACTTAACCTCCTCATCAAAATCATCCTCTTCTTCACCCCCATACTAGTCTTCACTAGACGATTCTCAATCAAAAGGGAAGGGCTCACTCATTTCATCTAGGTTGAACAATTCTTCCCAAGGCAAAGGATACACGCTATCATTAGCAAACATTCCAATGATACCAGCTAATGGTGTATAGTTGGTTATCTCTTGAGCTTGCATGTCCTTAAGCATCATGGAAAACCTAAGCTTCATATCCTTAAATGCCAACCTTTCCCACGACGACACCTCTCCAACTTCCCTAAGTCTTCAAACATCTAATCTTGAATAGCAAGTAGCAGATAACCATTATCATCTTCATAATGTCTTTTCACTTGGGTGCTAGCTTCTTCCCGTTTTTTACACACCCTTTGCTCTTTTAGTAGATCCTTTTTCAGCTTCTCATTGTTGGCCTTGAGATCTTCAATTGTCCACCTATCCTACGCCAACTCTGCAGATAGTTTTTTATTCTTATCTTTCGTAGCCTTGATGGACGCTTCATCAACATTGGCCTTGTTCTCCAGGGACCTCACATCTCGCCGAGCCCGCTCCATTCTAATCACCATCTCTAAGTTAGTCAGTGTCGTTGCAGTCAGTTAAACACTTTATAATTCTCAAACCATGCATGGCACATAGAAATATTGGTTTCAGTAAACAATACATAACATAATGTCCACAAAGTATGCCTCCTTCTTAAGAACCTCCCAGGATCGGTGAGTTGCAAACTTGTTTTCTACCGAAGTCACACAATGCTCCAAAAAGTCTGTAGCACCCTTATGATTGTTCATTCGATCATTCTTACTGATCTTCCAATTAGGTAAGAAGATCAAATTGTCTTCATCATCACCCGAGAGCTCTTGTGGTTCCCACATCCTTGATCTTTTGGTGGATTAATTTTCCAGCGCACCTTGTTTCCTTTTTCCCCTACACCTGATACTTGTCCACAAGAGCTTGAAGGTGCGGTAGGTATCACCAGTGCTGAGGACCAGCCAGTGTTTAAGGCCGATTGCATCAACTTTGGTGCAGGTGGTCCTTTTTGCTTTATACCAATATACATTTTCTTCTTCCCAATATTGGTTTTTTCCTTTGTAGTGGCATCGGTATTCTTGGCCCTTTTCTCTGCAAAGGCACTAGGAATGTAGTAAATCCCCTGCACACCTATTTCAAAACTGTAACTTCCATTGTTAGGAGCTTTCGTTACAATTCTATAGGCAGGAATCATACCAAAGGGTTTCTTTTTCTATGTAAACTTTGGAACCATCTCAGCTCCAAATTTCATCCCTGCAAAATAAATCGTCATGGCATTAATAAAACATTCAAGGCCATAACTGATGTGATTTATATTGAAATGGATTTCATTAAAAAACACACCAACTTGAAAGATTTTACCCAAGACTCACCTTTGAGGTTCAAGTTAGTTACAATGAAGCATAATGTTCTTCAATCATCAACCATTGTCTTGATTTTGGTAGACAAATCAACACCTTAACCAAAGTGATGAAAAACTCTAGAGTAGTTAAACCAAGAACTATAAGAGAGTTAGAGGAAGAACACTAACACGAATAAGTTTTAATAAAAAAGGATTTTTGATTTCAATAAAAAGATGTTTGTAGGTTAAATGTGAAAAGACAAGACTAGGAGTATTTATACTCCAAAGACTTAGAATAATCTAAACATTTCATGCTAGGGGTGTAAGTACTTGAATGCAATTGAAATAAGCTTTAAATTACAAAAATAATGGAAGAAAAGGGTGAGAATCGAGCAAGGGCCCATCTGGCAGGGGACCATTCGACACCTGATGGCCATTGAAGCTCAACCGGTTGGGTTGTTTTCTCTTCTAGCTCTGGCTAAGCAACAGGACACAGCTCCGAACAGGCCATGTCCCACTTTTGTTTTGGCTCCATTTTGCTTGTTTTCCTTGATGCAAACTTGATGTCCTCCCTGCAACTTTCCTGTGGCATATTCTTGGTATATTTTCAAGTCTTCCAAGCCTTCAATGAAACCCATATTCGATAGATTCTTGCCTCCTTCATTATCATCAAGCTAAAGACGGCTTTAAAATCAGGTTGTTCTTCCTTGTCTTGAACAAATGTCATCAAAACCTTCTTCATCCTTGACCCACCCCCTCATCCTCATGATTGGTCCCGATGGCATTAATGAAGCTTGGTCTCCATCACTCCCGCTCTCTCCGAAAGGATTCGTCCTTGAATCGCCGTCATCTACATCTAAGGGAGACAAGTCTCTAAATTTAAAAGTGGCACTAATTTGATAATTACTGGGAAGATCAATCTTGTAAGAATTGTCTTTGATCTTTGCTAGGACTTGGAAGGCATCATCTCCTCATGGATTAAGCTTGGACTTTTGGAGATGTGGGCTGTGGAAAAAGCTCCTTCCAGAAATGCACCCAAACCTAATCACCAACTTCAAATTTCATGGTCTTCCTTCCCTTATTATGTTGCTTGGCATACTTTTGGTTTTGTACATTGATGTTATCCCTTGCCTGAGCATGCATGCTCTTCACCAATTCCTCCTTCTTCTTTCCCTGTAAACTATGCATCTCATTGAAAGGCAAAGGCATCAAATCCAAAGGAGTCAAAGGATTAAAACCATATACCAATTCAAAAGAAGAGTAATCAGTAGAGGAATGTTTGCATCTATTATAAGCAAATTCAATGAATGACAAACAATCCTCCCAAGATTTCAAGTTCCTTTTGATTATAGCCCTTAATAGTGTCCCCAAAGTTCTATTAACCACTTCCGTTTGGCCAGGGGTTTGTGGGTGACAAGTGGTAGAAAATTGCAATTTACTCCCAAGTTTACTCGACAACACCTTCCAAAAATGACTTAGAAACTTAGTATTCCTATCACTAACAATTGTCCTAGGGATTTCATGCAAGTGAACAATTTCTTTAAAGAACAAGTCAGGTACATGATGAGCATCATTACTCTTAGCACAAGCAACAAAATGAACCATCTTAGAGAACTTATCAACAACCACAAAGATAGAATCCTTACCCCTCCTTGACCTTAGCAATTCCAACACAAAATCCATAGAAATATCCACCCAAGGTGCACTAGGAGTTCGCAAAGCATATAAAGACCATGTGGTTTATTTGTTAATTTAGCCTTTTCGCACACAACTAGAACAAATTTTTGAACATCCCTTTTCATATGTGGCTAATAAAAATGTTCTTGCAAAATACTCAAAGTTTTAGAGACACCAAAATGACCCATTAAGCCACCCCCATGATTTTCAACAACAAATAATCTTCTCACAGAACATTTAGGCACACATAATCTACTTTCTCTAAACAAATAACCATCATGTACATAAAACTTGTCACAAGCAAACTTTTCACATGCAAGATACTTATCTTTAAAATTATCATACCCAACATACAATTCCTTCAAAAACTCAAAGCCAAGTAATTTAGAGTCAAGAGTAGAAAAAAAAGTATACCTCCTCGAGAGTGCATCCGCTATCACATTTTCTTTACCTTGTTTATATTTGATCACGTAGGGAAACATCTCGATATACTCCACAAATTTGGCATGCCTCTTGCTTAACTTGGTTTGCCCTTTCAAATGCTGTATTGACTAGTGGTCGATATGCATCACGAACTCCCTTGGCCAAAGGTAGTGTTGCCAATTTCTTAAGGACCTAACCAAAGCAAATAACTCATTGTCACAGGTAGAATAATTCAAGGTAACCCATTTAGTTTCTTACTAAAGTAGGCTATAGGCTTACCCCCTTCCATTAACACCTCTCCTATGCCCACCCCGAAGCATCATATTCAATTTCAAAGACCTTAGAGCAATCGGGGAGAGAAAGGGTAGGGGAATATGCAAGCTTGAAGCCATTGAAAAACATTTTCTTGTTCACTCTCCCACCTTGATGGAGACCAGGCACCATCAATTCCACCGGGGCCAATCACAAGGACGAGGGCATCAAAGATGAAGAAGGCGT
>JAOXNR010000028.1:9730629-9748755 GCA_028571225.1 Parsonsia alboflavescens | reverse complement strand
AATGAAATATATCTATTTTAAAAAATGACATATTCAGTTTTAGACATCTTAAAATAAAAATAGAAAAATTTAAATAACGGGGAAGGGAGTAATACACTAACAATTGGAGCTTTTAATGATACGAGAGAAATTAGAAGTTTTAAAGGGCTTTTATTTAAATTCGAAGTTTTAAAGAACTTTTAATTAGATATCAAATTATATGCTAAAATATATAGGATAATGCTATGGTGTGCAATGTAAATATCTAATAGTCAAGTTAAAGATAAATATTTTATTTTATTTTATTTTTCTTCAATAAAATCTTTTTTGAATAAGTATATTTTATATATTATTATACCTTAAAAGGAATCGGATCAAATTTTAATTGATTGTTAACTTTGACTTAATAGTGTATTTCATATAGAGTATACATATAAACTCTATAACATTTTTGTATATATCTATATATTAAAAATTGACCATCACAGTTGATTCTTGATTTAATACTTATATATATAAAGATCTAAAAAATAATTTTTTTTTTTAAAAAAGAAGATAAGTAAAAATATCTTAAATCTCAAGTATAATACTTATCTAATAAATATCATGATTCAATTAATTAAATTTAAAATTATATAATACAAAAATTATACATAAATAATATTCCTTACTTTTTATTAATTAGAAAATATTAATTTAAACAGATTACGAAAACCTATTAAATCAATTCCTTTTTCATTTCATTGTTTGCTTTTAATTTTATTATTTTTTGTAAATTGATGCAATAACTACTTATGACTTCATTGAAGTTTATTTTTACAATAAAAATAAGAAAAAACTTATGACTTCTCTGCATTTGTGCATGTTACGTAGTTCTTTTTAAATGTCATATAGAAAATTAAAAGCATTATTAATCTAGAAAAGAGGTCAAGAAACTAAACAAGCCTTCTCAACGGTAAATGGAAGAAAATTTAATGCTTATGGCTCCACCTCTTCTAGTACACTTCTTATGTGACATTTTCTCATACATTAATGAAAAAATTTCATGTCTTTTAATTATTTTTATTGATATATTTTATAAACTAAATCCTAAAAATATGAACTAAACTCTAAAGATACTTGATTTTTTAAGACAAGTGTGGCTTTCTTATTATTATATTGGAGAATGTTCAGTAAAAGTATGCTAGAAAATCTAAAATCAACTATTATACTTTACATTTTAACTATTCTATAGTTGTTCGATCAAATAACAGTCACAAATTTAGTCAATTTTTATTAATAATATTACTTGGCTTGACATGTTATTACAATTTTTCCTTATAAGCTAAATTAAGTATAAAATTTTACTCCATTCCATTTAAATCATATGTCAATAGAAAATTAGATAAAATAATAAATTAACAAAATGATGATGATTCTTTCAGCTAATATGAAAAATTCTGGTGACATAGAATGTCATCATTGAAAATTGATTACACCCGAAATTATTATTTAATTGAATCATTGTAGAGTGATTAAATTTTTTAAAAATGAAAAATATAATAATTATTAAATTGTTTAAAAACACAAAGTATAATAATTAAATTGATTAATTTGATGCTTTATAGTTACACCACAGCTTTAGTTAAGCCCAACATTTTTGTTGTTCTCATGGCTATGGTGCTCATGGACTCATTTGGATTATGAGTGTCTTTTAAATAAAAATATTTATATTTAAAAATTTTAATTTGAAATTCAATTATTATAAATATCAAAATGTTGAATTAATTTGCATTAGATTTATTAGGTTTGTTCTTTTTCTTTTTTGAATAAATTGTTGAAAAATAATAGTTAAATGAATAAGTAAAATAAATATCATTTTACCTTAATAGTAATAAAATAACAACAAGTTATCCGTAATTAGTGATAAAAGGAGTATATAAAAATTTAAAAATAAAGATTTCAAAAAAAAAATAATTTTAATATTATAATTTTTAAAATAAAAAATCAGATCAAAAAATTAGAAAATTTTGGTCCCTTTTTTTTTTTTTTTTGCAAAACTCATTCATGGCACATATCGGTTTCTGTGCTTGTCAGACCCACTCTTTTATCCAATCTTTCTTGGCAAAGAAATAAGAAAGTGAAATTAAATTTAAAGATTCTAGAAAACTCTTTGGCCACTTGGAATCACAAACTACCGACTACTCCCAAATCCACTTGAAAGGTTACCTCTTTTCCATCCATAGTAACAATTCATCTGCGAAGTAGTTCTTGAGTCATCTCCACCAGTTTTCGATAATCAAGAAATTGAAGTGCTAACCGAAAAGCCAAGGACGATGGCTTCCCCTGTCAATGAAGTTCCTTTGTTTGCTGAAGTTGATATGGGTGCTGACTCTAATGCACCCGTTATTCGAGCTACCGTGGTTCAGGCTTCTACCATCTTCTATGATAATGCTGCTACTCTGGGTCAGCTCTAGTTTATCTTCCTTCTTTGTTCCCCCTTTTGTTGATTGTGTGTGTTTCTTGATTTTCTAGCCTTTTTCCAAGTTTAACCAATGTTGATAGTGTTTGGTGGGTGCGAATTGATACTGTTGGTACGGCGTGAATTGTTATTTTGTAAAGCATGCATTAGTTAGAAGGGCCCTTTTGCTAAGCAATAAATTTGAGGATGTTTTCTGCAAAGTGCAAAAGGTTGTGGGAAACTGTAACTAGGTCTATTCTACCTTAAATTAGTGATATTTTGGGCTTAATAATTGGAAAGTGATACTAGCAAATGGAATAAGGCTTGTATTTGTTCTTTTGAATTGCCACCTATTGTTCGTGTTTTCTTCAAATTCAATGATGCTTGGCTAAATCCTCTGGAGTTCAGACCAAGTGTTTGTGTTTCATGGCTGAGAACGAATGATTCATAGAGTTGTAGGTTTTGGTGTGAGTACTTAGGAATACTTTTGTGCTTTGGATCCTAAAAGAGTGCAGATGTTAGTTAGCAAGAAATCACAGTGCCTATAAAGTTCATTTACAAGACTTGGAGCCCGTTCTTGGTGTATTCTTGCTATGTTTTGTCAATCTCATACATACTTGACAAACGGAATATATAATCCTATTGCATGTTGATCCTTCACCTTAAGCATCCAATTTTGTACCAGATTTTGTTTTGCACATGTAAATGCCACAAATGTTCCACATTGCATCCTTTCTCAGTGCCATGATCTTCTGTGGCTAAACATTCAGTATACATGGATTGAGCATCCTAATTTCTAACAGGTCCAATTTTCAGTTATCTACATGATGGACTTTTGGGCCATAGCTGTTTCAGGGACATGGTGGTGATCAATTTAAATTATCGACATTATGCTGAAACACAGATGTATTACAACATATCATGAAGCACCATGCCTGCTTAAGTTACTGGCGTCAGTTCTTTGAGATTATCATATTGTGTACCAAAGTCAATGCAGTTGTTGAGATGATTAATCATATGAACGATAGTATCATTGATTTCAGAAGTGTGGAGTAAAGCTGAAAAGTAAAGATCCTTGGACAATTAATATGTCAGGATTTTGTGCAAGAACCTATTGTGTGAACTATATGACTTTGGTGTTGCTTCTTCATCTTTGTCTTTCATCTACCAAATGAGTGAATCTCAAGGATCCCCTTCAGATGGCCTATTAAAGTAAATGTCTCTACAAGTTCCTTTTGAATTTGAGTCATCATCAAATTCATATCAGTCCAACAGCAAAGGAAATTCAAAAACCCAGATGACTAACAGATAGCTCAAGTGGGCAACTTGACAGCCTATCAAAGTAAATCCCTTAATAACTTCTTTTTGAGTCCGAGCCATCTTCTAATTTATATGAATCCGATAACTAAAAATTTGAAGACCTGGAGAGGTGGTAATTCCCTTACCTTCGGGTCCTATCTTGATATGTTTGTTCTGAAAAGTTGATATCAAACTCCTGCCTTTGCCATCTACACAACATTTATTCCAGGATAATTTAGAGATATTGTGTACTTACAGAATAAAAGTTTTCTTCTTTAAAGTTTGTCTGTGTTTAAAATGCCTTAGTTTAGTAAGATTATGGTTCTTAATAGAATCAATACCACTTAAGCGTCGTGGGTGAGAGAAGTCGTGGTACAGCTACCAGTTCCGATATGTCTTTTAAGTCTGAATACAGGAATGAACTAATAATCACCTTCATTGTCACAAGGCAAGGAAGTTTTGAGGGAACTTGTTTATTTGGGTGGATGAGAAATGGGTGCTTCCTGACAATGTTCTAAAAATTCATGCAATTAAAATTTAGTTTTTTCAAGAGTAAGTGAGGGAGCTTGTATAACCATTTCCTTGTTTGCTATTTCTGAGACATATGGGTATAAGGGAATATTGGAATTTCAGAGGTTGGCATATGCCTATTGATCTTCCACTGTCACAATGCAAGTTTTTGGTGAATTTGTTCACTATGGTGAATTTGGCATGGATATGTCCCATGCACACGAACAAAATTTGTAGTTATGGCAGGAGTGACAGAGAAATCTTATGACAACTTGCTTAGCTTGCTACTTTTGGAACATATGAGTATATAGGAATATTAGAATTTTAGAGATCAATGTGTGATCCTTCATTGTCACAGCGTATGGAAGTTTTTGAGGAATTTGTTCACTTTATGGACCTGAAAGGGGTATATCCTAACAGTATTCTCGAATTATAAAATTTGTAGTTTTGGCAAGAGTAAGAAGGGAGATTTTGTGGCCATTTGCTCAGTTTACTATTTTTGCAATATTTTTGTACAAAGGAATATTAGACTTTTAAGATCGGTATATGCCTACTGAGCTACTTTAGATCTGTTATTTTTCTATAATCTCTTTGGTCGATAGCATCCACATCAATCATAGATTTGGTCAAAAGTTTGCGGGCTGCTTTTCCATATTTATATTTGGTATTGTTATTATTCTCTTTAATTCCTTCTTTTCTCCTAAAAAGTATATATTGAACAAGAGAAATCTTTTTGTGTAGTTATTCTAGTTGTCCTAAAGCAATGGGTATACTAAGTGTATAATACTTGATTGGTATTCATTGAGCAAGATCAAATTCTTATACTACCTTCTACTTATACTTTACATTCTCTCTTTTGTTTAGAACTGCTTTCTGTTCTGATTGGACTGTGTTTTATGCCAAGGGTGTATTGCATATGGGATGTGTATGCTCAGGTTTTACTCCCTCTGTTTATTTTTAGAAGTCGTTTTAGCCAACTAATTTTGTTTCAAAATAGAAGTTGTTTTGTATTTCTCAAGGAGTATTTTTATTTTCCAATGAGCATTTAATGAAAAATTTTCAGTCATGCCCTTCTAATCACATCAAATTTTAGGATTGAATTAATATAAACTTTATTTAATATAAGGTTATTGTCTAAGAAAAATATTAACTACTCAAACAATCATTATCTTGGTTTGTGTTCTCATACCCTAAATGGCTTCTAAAATGAAACGGAGGAAGTATTATTATGTCTAGAAGCTTTGACATAATAATTAATCATAAGCCACATTCATCCAGAAATACTGGGTGAAATTTTCTACAATGATCTTGATCACAAAATGCAATCTAGTTTAATTGCTCCATATGTTGAAGAGTTTGCCATCTGCATCATAATTACCTTTTTCACTATTATTACTGCAAGAGAAGAGTTTCATAAGCATTAACTCTATTATGCATAGCTTTGTGAGCTTTTGGAAAATTTTATTGGGAGTGAGATGATTACGTGCTGTTTAATGTTCTTTCAGATAAAGCAGAGAGGCTACTGGCTGAAGCATCAGCCTCACATGGCTCCCAGCTGGTTGTGTTTCCTGAAGCATTTATTGGTGGTTATCCACGCGGGTCAAATTTTGGTGTTACAATTGGAAACCGTACACCCAAGGGCAAGGAGGACTTCAGAAAGTATCATGCTACTGCTATTGATGTGCCAGGTTAGACACATTTTCATCTATTTTTCGAGAAACTTGTGTATTTTAGAGGAAAAGAAGATAAGGTATTTTAACATTTTAAAAAAATTGATGGATTTGTTTTGAGGTAAAGAATTCTAAAATCATGTGCTTGGTTCCACTCAATGAAGATGAATGTGTGGTCAGCAGGAGGATAGAAGATAGTTATAGATTTGCTATCTATAAAAAGGCAACAATTTTCCTGGTCTTATTTTGTTATTTGGAATGAGTCATTTGAAAGAAAGAGGAGCAGAGTTATCATGTTTTTGGTTTCTATTATTAAATCTTTCTCTATGATTTGCTTGTGGGTTAAAAATTTCATTTGAAGTTTGGAGTGAAAATTTCACATTTGAAGTATGGATGACATATTATCATTTGAGGTTTCTTTTGATTACTCTTCAAGGCAACTGTTGGTGCTTCTCCTAACTTGGCTGTTTTGGAAATATTACTCACTTTCCAAAATTCAGGTCCTGAGGTTGATTGTTTGGCAGCAATGGCTGGGAAGTATAAGGTTTATTTAGTCATGGGTGTTGTTGAGAGAGATGGATATACGCTTTATTGTACAGTACTGTTTTTTGACTCTGAAGGTCATTACCTTGGGAAGCATCGCAAGATCATGCCAACATCTTTGGAGCGTGTCATTTGGGGATTTGGAGATGGATCTACCATTCCAGTTTTTGAGACACCAATCGGAAAAATAGGTGCAGCTATCTGTTGGGAGAACAGAATGCCACTACTAAGAACAGCAATGTATGCTAAAGGTAATTCTTGAATTTCTGTATTCCTTCCATTGGAGCATTACACTGGAATATCCAAATTGCAAGTTGATGTCCGGGTTTTCTGGGTTATCTGTGTTATAGCATCCACCTGAGCTATTATTAGAAATGATTCATCCTTTATTGTCAGAACTGTCAAACGGATTGCTTGGGAACTGTAACAAAGCATTCTCAATTGAATGATTACCTTAGATGGAAGCATTTTATGATTCTGTCTATGAGACTTTGCAGGTGGCCATCTTCTTGGTATATTATACTTTATATTTTCTTCATGTACTTAAAAAATTTCTTTCTTCATTTCCATTTGGAACTTTTACCCCTTTTTTCTTAAGCTTAAATTTGTTTCTCAATGCTTAATGTGTCCGAGATTCTAATTGTCTCTCGAGTACTTTCATGTACATAATTATTTTTAATTGAAGGAATATCCTATAGCAAATTTTGAACTCTTTACTAATGGTAGATAGACATATAGGTTCATCTATGTAGTTATGCATGTTGTGTGATGACCTTAACTTCAGATGATAATTTCTGGTTCATACCAAAATTTGATTAAGTGAAATCTTCCTCTTGTTTATAGGCATTGAAATATACTGTGCTCCTACTGCCGATTCCAGGGATATCTGGCAAGCATCAATGACCCACATTGCTATTGAAGGTGGGTGTTTTGTTTTATCTGCCAACCAGTTCTGCCAAAGGAAAGATTATCCACCGCCAAATGAATACATCTTCTACGGGACAGAAGAAGATCTCACACCTGACTCTGTTGTTTGCCGTGGTGGAAGTGTAATCATTTCACCATCAGGAGCTGTGCTTGCTGGACCAAATTATGAAGGGGCGGCTCTCATCTCTGCAGATCTAGGTTTGTTACTGTCTCTCTTAAATTGCAATCTCAATAATTTGTTGGTTGGTGAAGAAGGAACAGGTTATTTTTCCAATTTCCTTCCCTTATTGTGCTATGTTATTAGTGTTAAATCAGATAAGAGCTCTACGTCACATTTTTTGCATGCATTAGTTCAACTTCTTGCTTTTCATTCCTTGAATAATTTCTTCCTATTCGATACTTTCTCTTGTTCTGTCTCCAACCCTTAATGTTCACTAGTTCTAGCTCATGGTAACGCCTTTTAAGATCAAGAATTATGGGTTGTGGCCCTCTTGGGCAGACAAATCATCGGGACAGTAACATAGATTGAACCACCGATAAGGCATTACTTCATATTTCTCGTTAAATCTCATACTGTCCATATCAGTCAGTAATCCTTTTTTGTACCTGATTGCAAGTTCTCGAAGAAATGATACTTGTTCTTCCTTCCCTTTTTTTTTTTTTTTTTCAGAATAATAACTAAATGCGAATCATTTGAAGAATCTTATCTGACCTATCATATGGTTATATATGATTCACAGATCTAGCAGAAATTGCAAGGGCAAAGTTTGATTTTGATGTGGTTGGACATTATGCAAGGCCTGAAGTGCTTAGTCTTGTTGTGAGAGACCATCCAACAACCCCAGCAACTTTTGTTTCAGCATCTGACAAAACAGAAAAGGTTCAAAAGTAGCAACAGTTAGAGGATCATTTTGGTCACTCTTCTGACTAATCATAATAATCTCAAATCATTCCTGGTACATAAATCTATCTGCATCCTTTGTCGTGGACTCGATTGTCTGGTTCTGTCTTTCATCAAATGGAGGAACATCAGTCAAAATTAATTGACATTAAGTAAGAGATTCATAAGCTTTGTTCATATTCTGCTTTCTTGATGTGCTACAATGATTTCTGTACATGATTGTAAATTTGGTGCAGAGGTGGCTGGCTACCTTGAATTCCATCTCGATAACTTTTCAGGATCTCGTCTGTGCTCCATTTTGAACCTAAATATTTTGCTCATGTAAGGTAAATGGCGTTGGACAACTGTTTTTATGGGTTGGATCTGACTAACTGGGCGAATCTTGTTCCTTATTCCTATAATGTTCTTGACAATTTTTATTTATTTATTTTAATATTTCTCGCGGTCAATTTTTTTCATAATATATATATACGGATTTGCTAAGGTACGTTCCGGAGTGCGCCTTAATGAGCACTCCAATTGTTATCGTAACGGAATTTTTGCTACAGTGCTCATGCAGTCAACCAAGCAGAGCAAAAATTTCGTTACGGTAACGATTGGAGCGCTCATTAAGGCACGCTTTGGAGTGCACCTTAGCAAAGCTATATATATATATATATATATATATATATATATATATATATATTTATATCGGTTTTGCTAAATACGCGCTTCAATCATTACCGTAACAGAATTCTTGTTTCGCTTACGATAATGGTTGGAGCGCAATAAGGTGCGTTACGAAGCGCGCATTAGCAAATTCGATATATCGCGTGCTCCAACCGTTACCGTAATGGAATTCTTGTTACAGTGGAGTGCGTCTTATCAAATCCGATATATATATTTCTTTTTATTTTCAATTTTATTTTCTAGGGAATTTGATAATTTTTTTACCTTAAAATATTTTAAAAATGACTGTAAATAATTTATACTTAAAGAGAGTTGAAATATTATTTTTTAAAAGAGAAAATATTGTAAAAGTTACACTCATGTTCAATTGATTAGATAAAAAGAATTGATAAATTGGTGGTTCAGTATGAAGTCTACCAATTTTTTTAAAACATAAATGAGGGATAAGTTAATTCAAATCTAATGGAAAATATTTAAATATATTATAACATGATTTTTCCATCAAGATCATTATCAATGATTTTATTAAATTATATATTAAGGAAATTTTCAGTAAAGATGAGTAGATGACCATGGAACCCGCAATGCTTCTTAAGTATAAATATAGATTAGTTCCTTTGATCTTGATTTATAAGAAATAACTTTAATAAATTTTAATTTGGGAGATTAGCCAATTTGGTATCTAAAGTTATGTTCAAAGTCAATATTGGTATCTATTGTTTTTTTTTTTCTTCCTTTTTTGGGTCAAATGAGTATCCAAACAACTTTCGAACGTCCAAATTAGTATTACCAATTTCATTCCGAAATATTTCTGGCAACAATAGAATGTGATGATCATTTAGATACCTAACGTTACACTTGAATTCAGGATTGGTACCCATTATTTTTTCTTTTGCCAAATAACTTATAATTTAAAAGTTGTTTAAATATTTAATAGGTTAAAATGAAAATCAATGGGTACCAAATCAACAATGCTCCCTAAAAAGAGTTAATCATATGATCAATGCATTCTATCTTCGTCGAAAATACATCCGAAATATATTGGAAGTCTTAATTTGGATGTTGGAAAGTTGTTTGAGTACTCATTTGACAGAAAGCAATAGGTATCAAAGTTAACTTTGGATATTAAATTGACTAATCTCCCTTTTAATTATAAATTTGAATATTTATAGTATTGTGGATTTAAAGTACATTATGTTAGAAGTAAATTTTGTAACTATAATCGATATAATTTTAAATTTTAAGTGTAATGTAACTGATTTAATTAATGTTTGGACAAATGGTAAATTAATAGATTTTCTAATTCCCCCTAAACCATCGTGATGGAGAGGAAAGTAGAGGAATCCTATTTGAGAATAAAAAATGTCGGACCAATAATTTGAGTTGGCTACTCCATACCTTCTAAATGGGTAATCCCCGAAGGGATTAAAACAAATGGTTAAACATTATTTGGAAATAATTGAGAAGGAAATTAAAAATATATATTATTCTCTTTATCTTTATTGAATGTCCCTATTTATATTTTTTTTGGTAGTGTTTGAACTATTTTGCATACATCTCGATAATTCTCTTATTTGAGAGGATGTGGGTGGGATTCGAATTTGAAACTTATAGTCTACGCATTCACTTCTCCACCAATTGAGATGTTTTCGAAGAGACCCCTATTTCCATTTTGAGAAGTTCAACACTGAATATTGTGTTTTTATAATTAATAAAAATTTTACAAAAGAATTAAAGAAAATTGGTGAGTTTAATCCCTCAAAATTTTAGGTTTTGGTGGTTAAAGGTTTTTTTTTTTTTTTTTTTTGGTTCCCAAAATATTTTAAAATTGTGATTATAGTCTTTTTAATCATTTCCGGTATAAAATTCAGCCAACCTCCAACCCAAAATAGGGTTTTGGTTTTAAAAAATTTGAAAGACAAAGAGCAACAAGGTCATTACATATAAAAAACCTTATATCTAGCCTATTTGCGTCTCATCCTTCAAGTTTTTTTAAACCAAAACCCTAGATTTGGTCAGAAGTTGGCCCGATTTTATAACAGAAATGATTAAAAGAATCATAATCACAATTTGAAAATATTTTTGACGTCATAAAAGGTAAAAAAAATTTTTGGAGACCATAACCACCAATACCTAAATTTTAAGGAATAAATTTTCCAAAGAATTAATATTATTATATTCAAAATGAGTTAAGTTAAGCTCTTAATAAATTTTCTCAAAGTTAAAGTGATTCATTCAATTTCAAACGGAAAAATAAGTAAGATTACCCTTAGAAATTTGAATCCTTTAAAAAATGATGACGAACTTGACCAATTTTAAATTTTTAGTGTCCAACGTTCAATCTTCCAAGGTTACCCTGACCCACCATCCATTACCAAGGGTCTCAAGATGAGGAAATTTTTTTCTCCAAGAAGCAGTGGGAACACCATCTAATCGTACTTAGAAAATAAATCCTTCTATAAGAAATTTGAATGTATCATGTTTTTATATATATATATATATATATAATAGTTTGATTTATTTTAATTTAAATATCGTAGTATTAATATCTTTATATAATATTAATTAATTTAAAAAATAAGAAATTCAATTTTAAATAACTTAAAATAAAAATAGAACATTCAATTACAGTATTGTAATCATTTCTAATTTAATTCAATAAGTTGGGTTTGGGAGGGGTACTGAAGAAACAGAGGTCTTGGTCTGAGCATCAGTTCCTATCTCCATGGGGTACTTGTGTACCATTTCAAAAGAAATCAAAATTTCTATAAATGTAATTAGAATTATGTATAGATAGATATTCCAAACAAACAAATATCATCACTCACTATCTCTTCCAATAAAACCATCCAATTTGAACAAATTTTGGATTTGGAGTGATCTTCAAAAAATAATGAGAGCCACGAACTTATCATCACAAGTGCAGTGCAGTTGGTTCTTGAAAGTCATCACACAAACACAACTCACAAACCCCAATTCGCAACTGTAGTTTTGCAATGATCTTAGTGCATGTGGTCATCATATAATATAAAACTTCTGTACATTTGTTTCTTTTTTATAATTGTGATGGAATTATTGATACATGATCCCCACCCTTTTATTTTTTTTTTTCTCTTATGTATTTTCTAAGTGGATAGCACTAAGACCATATAGATTACAGTGCATTCCCCGTGCAGTTGTCTTTTCTGACCATTTGGGAGGATTGGATTCCGAAGAAAGAAAGAAACTTTGGGATCATTGTTGTTTAATCAGAACATGGAGATTAGTGAAAGATATACATTTTAAGATAATCTTTTGTTAGTTACAATGATATAAAAAACAAGACATTCTATATGATTAAGTAAAACAAAAGTTACTATGAAGCATTGATGGATATAATTATGTGGGATGCACATGTGTGGAGCATACATATATAATTCAGAGGTGGGTTTTCTTGGTATGATTGTGATTTAACATTTTAATACATGGTTGGTAACAAGACAACCATCTGCCAGAGAAAAGTAAAGTATTATTATCATTATCATTAGTTCTTGGAAGAACATAATGCACTGTTCTGAGATGAAATAGGATTGGGGATGGGCACAGGCACCAGGAGAAAAGCTTTTATCATGCAAAAGAATTGTGGGATTGCCCTCAAATGTCTGCACAAAATGCTGAAAATACCAGAGAGACTATAAAAGCAGCAATATCAGCAGCTTTATTCCCAATATAAAGTAGCAGATTTTTTGTACAACTTATCTTACAGAACAAGATCAGAAAATCTTTTTAACATTCAAAAGTTTTCCAGAACTCAAAACAATTCGTTTATACAAATTCAGCCATTCATTTGGTAGATTTTGTCACCTGTAAAGTATATATATGTGTTGCAAATGAACTATGCCATATATAGATGTAAAACATGATATAGAAAAACCATTCCTGTTCCTTTTGGCTCCCTTTTTCTGCAAAATGGAGCAACGAGATCCCTGGCTTTGCCATTAAACTGCCTCTTGTAGTAAAGTGAATCCTTCACATGCCATTCTGTTTGGATTTTGAGAAGGCAAATTGTGTTGGTTCCAGTTCTTATTAGGGCTGTCGGCTGCTTCTTGTGATGATGCCATTCTTGAACCAGAAACTATGTGATCTCTGAGGTCCTTGATCATATTATATCTCTCCATTTCATCTTCACATTCTTTTTCCCATGCTTGTGAAGAAAACTCAAATACTTTTCTCCCATCAAGAACATCAGAATTTCCACGTCGGATTGGGGAGAATTCCCACTCTATGCCATCTGAAGTTTTCCTTTCAAAGGAAACCCTTTGTCTTTGCCTTTTATCAGATGTGGATTTTCTTCCTTTAGTTTTGTTTTTTGTTGCCATTTTCTTCGAGTCATCTTGAACATCACTCCATTTATAAGTTTTACTGTTCTCATCCATGTTTAATTCAATGGAGTGAAGATCACTATCACTTGAATCTTCTGCTTCCCCTGGATCCTCCTCTTCATATGCTGCTAATCCACCAACCTTCTCTTGATCTTCATATTGAGAAGGGACTGGCAGTGTTTCCCTTAAATATTGCTCTAGTTCCTTTATTCTTGCATAATTTGGAGATCCATCAGCTTGTTCTTCACCTACTTTGGTTCTCAAGAAAGACTCAAGCTCACTCCTTAACTTTTCAACAACAGCATTTTTCTCTTCAAACTGATACCTGGCTTCTGAAAGCTTCATTTGGACTCTTTCTTCTCGCAATACATCAGCTAATTGAAGCATTTCCCTCTCTTTCTCCACCTCTTCACGAACTTTAGCAGATTCCCTTTTAAGTTCTTCTACCTTGGCTCTGTCTTCTCCTATTCCAGTGGCTAACTCATCACAGACTTGCTCCAAAATTTCCCTTGCTCGCTTCTCACACTCGAGTTCTTTGATAGTACTCAAAAGATTTGCCTTTGTTTCTGCCAATTCTATGCCAAGCTTCTTGTTCAATCTCTCAGTTTGTCGCTTCAGCTTCCTCTCAATCTCAAGGTCTCCTGCTACTGATGTAACAGCATTGCGAATCCTTTCTTTTTCCTTGATTTTCCAAGTGGCTTTTTCTTCCTCAAACTGATGCAACAGGAGATCAACCTCTCTTTGATTCAATTTCTGCTCATGAATCAGTTTATTGACCTGAATGCACGCCCGGTCTAGCTCAGCTTTCATTGCTGAGAGCAGAGATAGGCTTGTAGGTTGCTGCTCTTCAACACGCCAAACATGACTCAAAACTTTGAGTAACTCTTTCGACGTAGTAAGGGCACAAAGTAAATCCTTCAAGTGATTCTTGGCTCTGGCAGCACGAGGGGTGAGACCAAGAGTTCGTATTTGAATTGGATCAACCTGCATAACATAATCCTTAATCAACAAACTTCTCATTTTTGCAAATGAAGCATCAGACAGTGAAATATAACAAAAGAAAAGCAGAGAAATCCACAGGAAACAAGAAAATATCTGCAGATTTTAAGTCTTATTTAAAAACTAACAGTGGACAACCCCAGAAATTACAGTGCAAAAAACAAAAGAAAAAAAATTTACAACAGTTGAATGTTGGAAAACAACAACGAGACATGTCCGTTTGAGGTGGACCCATAAAAGAACCAAATCATGTTCTCTGCTTCTCTGCTTTATGAAGAAATTTGTCCATTTCCTAAAATACATTTTAAATAGATCGAGTAGCTACAGAAGCCATGAATGCAATTTAAGCCAAATAATTATAGTAAGCATATATTATTGATGGTACAGGTTTGGTATCTGGTATCAGCCATATGACATGCACCCCACATCACAAGAAAAGACCTACTAATAAAAGATATTAATGTAAATTAAACTGATTCTGTGCTTGGATTATTGTAACATGACCTTTATTTAGGTCAGGAACTATCACTGTCTACAGCTTATTAGATAGAGTCAAAACAAAAGCAGGGCTACCTCCATTAAGCTGGCATTGTATAAAGAGTTGAATCCTCCTCCTATATTGCACTCAGAACCCAGAATTTTTTGAGAACTAATTGAATCCCTTCTCCGGTGATTACCGACTACTGGTTGATCCATTGGCTGCAAACCCACGGAAGGGGGGAAAAAAATGGTCAGAAACTGAATGAATGAACTAAGAAATAAATGTACTAAGCAAAAATCAGAATAGGTGGCACGGGTGCCATTAGTTTATGAGATAGAATTACAATCCTATCAAGAAAAAATTGCATCCCACCTCCGAAACAGGACTAGAAGATGGATTAGACCAACATAATGCCAAGGCTTCCAAATTGGATGACTTCAAATTGGAATTGGCACCCACTATTTCACTCTTCCTATCCTCCAAATTATCTTTCACTTTAGGCTCAAGAACCCCATTAATCTCCCACAAAGTAGCAGCCAGTTTTCGAGCTGACACCGACAGCGCCACACATTTTTCATTCTGCAAGGAAGGTGATTTTGAATTCATCTTCCACATGGGCATAGGGGTGCTTGACCCTCCTCTCTTTCCAACCAAAATTGCACGCTTTAAGCGATAATTCCGAACCAATGAAGATGACGAGGACGATGAACTTCCTCGCTTTCTCACCTTGCACTGCCCTCCAATCCCTCCATCAACATTCAAGTTTTTCCTTGGCATTTTCAAATCTAAATGGTGTGCGCTATTTTATATACGGAAAACTCACTCTCACACAGTAATGAATAAATGACACTACTAGAAACTCATGAGGATCACAAGAATACCCAAATCCCACCTTGTCCAATCTCAAGCATAACCCCCGCCCCAAAACACTTAAGGGTTCCTACTACCTTCGAAGTACTGCAGATCTAAAGCAATAAAAATTGTCACAAGAATCATAAACTTTTGGGCACTTTTTCAAACGGTTTCTTGAATATTTTGATGGGGGAAAATATAACTGTCAAAGATAGTTGTTCTAATTGCTTTTATCAGTCAAAAAGAGCAAAAACAAAACCAAAGGAAACACAAACAAGCAAAGTCTGGAACGTACCCTTATTTGCACTTGGCAAGTTGTTGGGAATGATGATGATGTTTATGTATCCAAATTAGTGCCAAAAGTTGGAGACTTTGTTTCAAACTTCCGTGGAGGGAAAAGAGAATATGAAAATGAAAGATTTCATGGAAGAGAGAGAGAGAGAGTCTTGTTGATGAAGAAGTTTATAGGTGGAAAAAGCAATGCAAGTTATGAGAGAACTAAAGAAGGGTGAATCTGATCTCTCTTTTCATGGAAAAGGAAAAGGTTTTGAGAGGGATGGTCATGGGAAGAATGGGGAAGGTAGAAAATAGAAGGTGGGGGAACGAGGTGTAGTTGTGGCCTTGTGACAGAAAGACCGGGGTGGGACGTGGCTTGCACGTGAGCTGAGGAAGGGAAGCAGTAACGTGGCAGTATAAATTAAAAGGTTTCTCCTAATAAACATTGGCTAGGTTCCATGCATTTATGCTCCAACGGTCCATAATTTAAGGTCTAGTTGTGATTGTGTGAGAGACCTACCCGGGAGGAAGTGATTGCTAAGCTTATGTTTTTAACAACGTGGTAGTTTGACAGACTCAGTCAAATCAAAATTAACTCGTTTAAAACAAAATAATCGAAATATTATTGTTACAAAAAATATATATATACATATACATACCTTTTTTGTTCGGAGATGGACATTTTCATTTCTATTTTAAATTATCTAGAATTAAATATTTATTTTTAAAAATAAATACTTTCTAGATTTACATTAAAATTGAATTAAAGTCACATCTTATTTCCAAATCAATCAGTCAAGTCATTGGATACATCATTCCTTCCTAGTTAGTCTGGGGAAAAGTGAAATGGTGCTTTGGATGTATATAAACTTGCAGAGGACTGATGGAGAGGATGCTACTGGTGTCAATGGCCATTTGGAGTGAAACAACCATTGAAAGCCTTCGTTGCTACGGGTGGCAATGGCCGTTTGGAGTGAACCAACCGTTGAAAGCCTTCGTTCTACGCCCAATGGGTTTTGAACTCCCACCTGTCGTTGGAGTTAACCAAGCTTCACGTCAATCTTACCAGCTCGCCTATGCCCCAGGGCAAAAGTGAAATGGTGCTGAACGAGGAAGAGGTGGAATTTGGGGAGGAAGGGTTTCTGATTTTTTTTTTCCTTCTTTTGGCATAAATATTGAAAATCTTAAAAATAATTTCAGGAGTGAAAACTTAAAATTGATATTACTTCACATGGAATTGACTGTTTTAACATATTTGTAAATCATATGCCGTGTCTGGATATATAATTATACTTGCTTAATTTATAAAATATACCTTTTCCGTTGAATGTCCATTTTCATAAAAATTAAAGGGTTTTTTTCACTTAATAAATTTCTAAATTAACTTTGTTATTAATCAATCAATGGTAGATGCATATGGGTTAGGCTGTAAATCTAGCCACTCTTCTTGTTACACATTTGTATATCACCCCTTGTTACACTAATAAAATAATAATAATAATCTTATGCGTAATCTTTAATTATTATCTTTTAATATTAAAACCTAAAAAGATAAACAAAATCCTAGAGGAATCTTATCTCTTAAGGACACGGGTTAAATTTCTACTGGTATAACATGGAATAAAACAAATTGTGTAATAGGAGATCCCGAGTCGCCACTTAAAGAATTAGTGAGATATAATATTCACCTTAAATCAAATGACCTATTGGTATGAAATTTCTTTAAATTAAAGAGACTTGTTGTGAATTTTGGAATAAAAAAAATTTTTATTTTAAGAAAATGAACATTTTATTCAAAACCAACCATGAAAAAAAGAGTAGTTTCTTTTGCGGAACAGTATCATATATATGTATATATTTATTTATTTATATTTATATACATACAAAAATCTTATAAAATGCATTGTTAAGTTTTTAACCGTCAAAGTTAATAATTAACTATTTTTTTATTTAAAAATAATAATAAATTTGATCCAATATCCTTTGAATTTAGTTTATCTTTTTAAGATATAATATATTAAATATATTTATAAAAAATAAATTTTTTATTGAAGATTTTATTTTTTAAAAAATAAAATCAGATGTTGATTCGAACCGTTAAAACTTAGCTGTGCACT
This sequence comes from Parsonsia alboflavescens, assembly GCA_028571225.1. Classification (NCBI taxonomy): domain Eukaryota; kingdom Viridiplantae; phylum Streptophyta; class Magnoliopsida; order Gentianales; family Apocynaceae; genus Parsonsia; species Parsonsia alboflavescens. Next base: position 9,730,731 of record JAOXNR010000028.1, on the reverse strand, counting down.
CATTCTATATATAGTGCACTAGTGCACTCTATAGCGCATATATATATATCTATATATATATATATATATATATATATATCAAGAGAGCGTAAATTTTATAAC
>JAOXNR010000028.1:9699164-9729498 GCA_028571225.1 Parsonsia alboflavescens | reverse complement strand
AAGTTAGATTATCGAAAAGCCTCAAATTTTGACGGATAATCCAAAGTTTGAGTTACTGTTCATCGAAACTATTCACCAATTACTGTTTAGATTTCTTCCTGAATTTCTTATTCCTCAACCCCCCACATCTACCTAAGTCAGTATAGGTCCCTAAATGAGATATATGAGGCAACACAAGCCTTATAGGTGGCCGACCTAAATTCATTTGAAGAAGCAATCAAGAAAGTTGAATATAAGCAAGCTATGGACGAGGTACTTGCGGCAATCAAGAAGAATCAAACATGGGAGTTAATGGACCTGCCTGAAAACAAGGAAGCAATTGAAGCGAAATGGGTCTTTTGGACAAAACTCAATGCAGACGGAAGCATTTAAAAGCACAAAGCAAGATTGGTAGCCAAAGGCTATGCTCAAAAACACGGGATAGATTATGAAGAAACATTCTCACTTGTTGCAAGATTTGAAACTGTATGAATTCTCCTAGCCCTTGCTACCCAATTGGGTTGGTCTATTTATCAATTTGATGTAAAATCATCATTTCTTAATAGAGAGTTGGAGGAAGAAGTGTTTGTAACGTAACCTGCAGATTGCATAGTTGAAGGAAAAGAAGAAAAAGTTTACAAGTTGAAGAAGTCACTTTACGGTCTAAAGCAAGCACCTCGAGCATGGTACGGGAGAATTGATGCTCATTTTCTAAAGAACGGGGTTTGAAAGAAGCAAAACCAAGCCTACACTCAACATAAAGAAATGAGGCAATAATGCTTTGTTTGTGTGCTTTTATGTGGATGATATGATATATATGAGTTCTTCTTCCTTGATGATTGATGAGGGGTGGTTGCATTTTTTTCTTGGAGTGGAAGTGAAACATGCGAATAATGGTATTTTTATTTCACAGAAGAAATATGCAACTGATTTGCTTAAACATTTTCATATGATTGGTTGCAAAGAAGAGGGAACACCAATGAACATGAATGAGAAATTGCAACAGGAAGATAGCACAGAACAAGTTAATGGTCAGCTGTATAGGAGTCTAGTGGGAGGACTAATCTATTTAACTGACACTAAGCTTAATATTTCTCGCTCTGTTGGTGTAATCTCCAGGTTCATGCAAAATCCTTCAAGGCATCATTTTGGAGCAGCAAAGATAATTCTATGATATATAGCAAGAAATCTTGATCTTGGCATATGGTATGAACATGGGATAAGATATAAGTTGATTGGCTACATTGATAGTAATTTGGCAGGGTGTATGAAGGATCGGAAAAAAACCTCTGGTTATGTTTTCAGTATTGGTTCGGGAGCTATTTCATGGAGTTCAAGGAAGCAAGTAACGGTTGCATTAGCTTTATCTGAGGCCGAATATAGAGCAGCTTCAGCAACAACATGTCAAGCAATTTGCTTAAGAAGATTACTTGGAGAACTTGATCAATAGCAAAAGGAAGCAACAGAAGTACTTTGTGACAATACGGCTGCAATTACAATGTCCAAGAATCCAATTTATCATGGAAGAACAAAACATTTGGACATTAAAGTACAATTTATTAGAGAGCTGGTGGCTGAAGGAGAAATTTCTATGCAATATTGTGAGTCAAAGCATCTACTTGTAGATTTATTCATGAAGCCTCTTGCCAAAGACAAGTTCGAGCATCTGGGTGGACTACTTGGAATCTACGAGTTTGGAGCAATGGGGGGGAATTGTAGGAGTTGAATTTGTCACAGAAGACGTGGGAACCCAGAAGAAGTCGGCCACAACTCCACGTCCTAGCACTTTGAATTCATAATGCTTATTTTTTCTCTTTTATTGTTAGTCACATTGGGCACTACTCCTAGTATTTTTTATTAGGTTATTTTTTTTCCAGTTGTTTGAAGCCTATAAAAAGGCTAGTTCCATTTTAATAAAATGTTGAAAAATATTAAACTTCTTAAATTAAAAATGTATCCGGCTTTTTTTTTTTTTTTTTTTTTTGTGTAATCTTCTACTCTTTCCTTTTCTTTTTCAACCAACATTGGGCTCAAAGCCCCGACCTCAAAACCTGAAAGTTAGACTCATGAGTCAAAGAGGAAAGGTGGACAGTAACCTCCTACCACCGACCTCAAATATGAGCTCAGGAGAGATCTCACTGAACCACCACCTTCGACCTGATAAGCTCCAATCTGTGTCTACTTCTTTCATGTCGCAACCAACTGTGAGCAACTCCTAACACTCTCCCGAAGTCTTTAATCACACTGCCCAACCTCCCAGAAGAGATAGTGGAGACTTTCGACATTCACGGGCAGATCGCGAAGTTGGTCCAAAGGCCGTTAGCGAGCTTGTAACTCTTGACTAGAGACGTAAATGACAAGATATCCCAACCTAGACAAACTCCACGATATTAGGAGCAATTGACGGGATACGATATCATCTCACAATTATCCTAATTGTCTACTGTCACGTAATAGAAGAGCCCTGATCAAAGAGATAACTTACTTCATTTTTAATATATAATCAAATTATAAACAGTCTACAAACAAGGACAGTGTTTTTGGAGTTAATTACAAAAGATTATTCTCTAGGAATATTGATTTAGGCATTGGAGCTCTTCCTCGGGTGATAGTCGACTCCGGTGTCCTATTCCCCTTCTTCTCATGTTGTGATTACGGACATCATTGCGGTTCGAGGTGACTCGGAGGCTACTTCTGAACTCCATCAACATTTAATTCTTTCTTAATAAGATAAGAAATTAATTTATTTTCCCAAATCCTAAAATTCCATGTAATATTAGAGCCACGTTGCCTTTGAGAGAGAGAATATAACCAAGGATTTTTTTATTACCTTTTGAGGTCGAGTATTCATCCAATACAACTTTTGTTTCACTACCTTTTTTATATTGAGTATTCTGCCTATGTAGTTGGCTAGATTTTTCCAAATTCCTAAGGTTTTCTACAAGCCCTCGTTTTTGCCCATTTATTTCATGTTCAAAGGGTCAAGTTTTGTCCCTCTTTTTCATCAAAAGGCCTGCCACCTTCACCAGCGAAGCGTGCCCTTCCGTTTTTTTCTCTTTGCTTTTCCTCCAAGTCTAAATATCAGACTTGCTGGAGGATGTCAGACAGCAAAAATCTCTTATTTAGTCTTATAACTTTTATTTCTAGATCATAGAGATCCAAATCTTCTTTGTTTTTTTTTTTTTTTTTCCATTAAAGATCCTCAAAAATTTTGAGGAGTTACCTTCTAAGTCCATTTGGCAAAAGTACATTTTCAGATTGTATTTTGTTGAAAAACATAACTTATTATGAATTTATAAGGGTATCTTTGATACTTTATCTTCTTCTTTCTCACTCTCCCCGTACCTTTCCGTCGGCAAGACACCAATGCCACCGCCAAGTTGAGATCTTTCAACTCTAGTATCCAAATTCTTCAAGGAGTATATTGAAACCCCTTTCACTACCGACTCACTCATTACTTTTAACCATGAAATTAAGTGGCCCAAAGCAGACCAGGAAATTTTGAACCCTCAGCGACCATGGCCGCTATCAACGCTTGAACTATGACTCTGCAACCTTTTCTGCTTGAACCATGATGGCCAATATCTCAAGAAAACTTACTTCTTCACCCCCAAAATCTCAAAATCTCTCTATGTGGATATGAAAAATCAAATCACATCAAGACTCCCAAAGTGAATATTAGATTGTGAGCTGCGTGGTTTACTAATTAAATACTAAAAGTAGATTTCTCCTGATTTGATTTTGAACTGTCCTTCCATGGTCGTATCCCTTCACAATAATAGCCCATCAAATTGACTCATGTATATATAAGCTTCTTCTGATAGAGGCTTCGCAACTTGCAAGAAAAAGAAGAGAATCCAAAAGAAAGACTTGTCAGTATTCTCTTGTTACTACTTTCTTGGTGATTTGATTGAAGTTGGGATTTTTGGGTTTTGTGAGATATGGCTAGAAATGGAGTTTTTTCTAGGCGTAGGAAGCCAAAATGGATGGGTGGAGCTGATGATTTGACGTCATCTTAATCTGAATCTCATGAAGTTCATGTTCACAAATGCTAATTGACGCAAAACAAATCTCCAGAAACATGAGCTAGTTTTTACTGCATCAGCCAAAGCTTGCCTGAATGTTGTAGTAGTCTGGAGATTGCAGTTGAAAGATCTCAATTTGGCAGTGCGATTTTGTTTCTTGTCGACGGAGAGGGAGGGGAAAAAAAACAAAAGGAAAAAGTAAAGTACTGAAAATGTCTTTAAAAATTTATAATAAAATATATTTTCCAGTAATAATGACATGAAAATGTACATTTCAAGCCAAATGTATCTAGACGGTCTTTCCTTAGAAAATTAAAAGATTCCTAATGACAAAAGAAAGATTTGGATCTACATGTCCAAGAAATAAAAATTATAGGACAAAAAAGGTAATTTTGCCACATCAAACTCCCGTAGGTTCATAGCTGTTCGTAGCTTAAATTAAAGTCATGAAATAAGTAGCTGATAAATTAAAGATGGAATTGGCATAATTCGTGGAATTAGAAGCCTTTACATCATTTGCAATTGATCTTGATAAAACGACTCAAAATCAATTGGCAAGAGGTCAATCATTGCGTGAATTGCTTAAACATTGTCGATCAGATCACAACCTTAGTCCAGCTAAGTGATGCAGAATTTGTCCTAGACCCTAAAATAAGGACTTCGAAAGGGTTTCCCTAGTGGCAAACCCGCTGCCAGAGGTCTCGGGTTCGAGCCCTGCAGCATACCCCTTCCCCCGGAAAAAAAACAAAAAAGGACTTCGAGGAATCCATAGGATACTTTCTCTTGGGTTATCCGTTTACCCCAAATAATGGGAGAAATCAAGGCATTGGAGTCTTTTCCTGCCCAAATTACTAAATGCGGAGTTGGAAAGCCGTCCATACACAATAGGGTTCTAATAAAGTAATAGATATTATGGGCTCGATGACATCTATTAGACTATTTGCTGCAAGCTCACACCTTCTCTATAGTATTGTTGCTTTCTTCTGTTGATGTTTTCATGCATTAGTTTGCGAATTGGACATAGGGGTGACGATTTGGATAATTAAATGGTTTGGGATAAAGTTAAATGGACTTCAAACTATTTGCATCCATTTATAAATGGTTGCAAATGGTCTTAGATGTAAATGGATACAGATATCCTTTTTTTTTTTTAACACTTTATTCTTTCTATTTTAATTTTCCCCTTAACTTTAATTTCAATTTTTTTAATTTTATAAAAGATAACATTTTATTATTATTATTATATAAAATGAGATTAATAACCTAAACAGATTTGATTTTTAAAAGTATCAAATGTTGAAAAAAGAATTTTGCTAGGATCAAGGGAATTATCTTATTAGACCTGATTAAATTTTATCTTATTTTATTTTTTAAAAAAAAACATTTGACCATTAATTTTGACTATTAGAGATTTAACTAAAACATTCCATAAATTATGTTCTGTAACACTATAGTATTTTGTATACATATACTAAAATTTAAAGATCTCCAAATATGAAAACTAATAAGTAAAGAGAAAGGAATATTTACGAGGAAAAACCTTATATTGTCAAACAACCATTAACCTAAGCCCACTATCTTCTAGTGAATACAACTTTTGTCTGAGAATTACAAATGAACCCTAAATACCAGACAGAAAATGATCACCTCATCAAACACTTGATGAGCCCTATTACAAACCTGCCGATTATCTATCCCCAAGCCTATCAACTACGTCAGATCACCTTTTCATAGGTGATCATATATTTAGAGCTACACACGAATTCTACTATCTATTACAAAGAACCTTGTTTTCTTCCCTCAAGGGTTACAAAATAATACTTATACAAGAACTATTTATAGAAGATAATGGACTTAGATTCCAGCCCTTCAATTCCTTCATAGGGTCCAAAAAGGACTCTTTTTCATGACTTAGATTCTCAAGTGGATTCTAGAATCTTCATGAATCCTAAAAGGATTCTTCACAGTCACTTTGATTCTCAAGTGGTAGTCTTTCATAAAAGCTCTTTCTTTAGTAGTTCTCTTCAAGTATCTGATTCTACCATGCTTATCCTTTAACATACAAATATAATTGTGATAAAAAAATAATAAAATATGACTTATAACAATTATATCTTAAAAGATAAATAACTAAGAAATTGTGCACAATTCATAATTATCAATCTCCCCCTTGATGTGTGCATAATTTTCCTCCATTAAGCATTCATAATCGGAAACATAAATTTAGAAAAATACTACTTAAGATGCAGAATTTTGTTTAATGGCACAAAGTGCTAAAACCAAAACAAAAATTGTATCTAATCAAACCAACTTAAAAAAAGAGTATCAAAGCCAAGCAAAGACAGAAATGATATTAGAACAAATCCTCCATCATAAACACCTTCCCAGACACAGTTTCATTAACAATTTTGCAAACATCTTCTTTTCCCTCCGTTGCCATCTACCCATAGAGATGCTATAAAACGTTTGCCTCATCCGCTATCCTTGAAATTACAACATTTAGTTGGGAAGTGGTTTCTGGTTGCTCCCCCTGCACATATGCACTTTTCTTTTTTTCCAATTGCAACAAGAATAGAGGCAACAACAATTGGAGCTGCAAGTGATGATGGGACTATCTCCCCCCCCCCCCCCTGATGAGTATTGAGAAAAGAAGAAAACAATAAAGGAGATAATGTAGTAACCATCTCATCAGGAAAAGTTGCAAGATTAATATTCAGTTTATTAAGCATGTCCGTAAGTGTGTGAACCCCAGAAGATAAAATAAACTGAAGCTGAACAATGGAGTGAAGATGTGTCTCGGGATGATCAAGAAAGATATCACCTTCACCAATGATGGGATGAGATTAGGACAGTAGACGAAACTATCATCAATGGCGATTTGCTTTCCACCACCTAAGTAGTTGCAGCTTTCCTCTTGTTTGATCAGAGTCTTGAAGCCATAGATAAGTGTGGCTGAGACAATCAAAGATAAAGAAAGAAGAGAACAAATAGAGAGAAAAATGAGAGCCAAGGAGATGAAAAGAGCAGTAGTTAAGGTTTGAACTCCAAAAAGATGAAACTTGAATGGAAGACATAAGAACGAAGCAATTTGACCCATACTCCAACACACTCTTTTCGGATTTGAAAAGATTTGTAAAATTTCATATAATAAGTTTTCAAGTTAAACTCTAAGTCTGAGAATGATCACTTCCTCAACGTGACTAGCAAAAAAAATTTGCGTGTGTGAAACAAGGTCAAGTAATTAGTAGCTCTTCAATCAAAGACCACCCCTTATTCTATTTGACTTCCTCCAGCTCAAAACAGTAATAGCTTTTACACACATCAAGAAGGTAGCCATCCTAAAACAATAACATTTTGATAATCTTTAAGATAACAGAATCTTTTTTTTTTTTTTGGATTGAGTAGTGACTTTCACACTTCTGAGTTGTTGCTCTTGTTACTTTGTATCATAGCTTCCGATCACTTGAAAACCCTGGAGTGTAAACAAAAATCTTTGAAGATCACCTAAAAGAAGAAAATAATAAGTATCAGTCAAGTAGTAAAACCCAAAAAACACACTATATGACTTTATAGATATGTTCAAGACCAGATAAACATGTAATAGGAATAATGTGTTTACCAGCTACATTCTATGATTCCCATTTGTTTTCTTAGGGAGGCAAAACGCTGAGTATCTAAAGGTTTGGTAAGAATATCAGCAAGCTGATTGAGAGTAAGAATGTATTCTAAAGTGATCACATTTTCTTCAACAAGATTGCGATGAAGTGATATCAAATATCAATATATTTGGTACGGGAATGTTGAATAAGATTTTTAGAAATATTAATGGCACTAAGATTATCACGAAAACACTCATGACTGTCTGATCTATGCCACAATCATGTAGCATTTGTTTCATCTTCAGAAATTGAGTACACCCACTTTTTGCTACTATGTATTCAAATTCGACGATGGAAAGAGAAATGCAATTTTGTTTTTTACCATTCCATTCTACAAGATTTGTGCCAATGTAAAACCACCCCCACCCCTGAAGGTACTTTTGCAATCATCTTGGTATCCTGCCCATTTAGCATCACAATATCCTATAAGAATAAAATTGGAACAATTAGAATACCACAAATCATAATTTTTAGTTGTTCTTACATATTTTATGATACGTTACACAAATTTCAAATGGCTTTCCCAGGATTATATTGGTATCTGGAACAAATAGCAACATAAAAAGCCAATGTCAGATCTACTAGATGTTAAATACAGTAAACAACCAATCATAATACAAAATTGAGTTTGATCAATAGATTTCCCTATAGTTAATTTTTGTAGTTACACTCATAGGATTATCAACTTGTTTATTAGTTTGTAATCCATATGTTGAACTATAATCTTGGCATACTTGATTTGACAAATAGAAATTCCATTATCCATTTGCTTGATATGCAAACCAAGAAAATAGTTTAATTCTCCTAACATGCTCATTTCAAATTCATATTTCATTAACCGAGAAAATTGTTCAACACAAGCATGAGAAGTTCTTCAAAAAATTATATCATCAACATAGATCTGAACTACTGTAAACACATTACTTGTTTGCTTTATAAAAAAGCCTTTTGTCAACACTACCACGTTAATAATCTGATTTGATCAAAAAATCTGTGAGACACTCATACCATACACAAGGAACTTGTTTAAGACCTTATAAAGCTTTGTGAAACTTGTACACATGATCAGGATGAGTCATATCTATAAATCCTTTTGGTTTCTCAACATAAACTTCTTTTTGGGGGAAAAAAAATTAAGAAATGCACTTTTTACATCCATTTGAAAAAGTTTAATTTTGAACCCACACGCAAAAGCAAGATGCTTATAGAGTCGAGTCTAGCAATAGGTGCAAAAGTCTCATCAAAGTCTACTCCTTCAATTTGAGTATATCCCTAAACAACTAATCTTGCTTTATTTCTTACAATATTACCACGTTCATCAAACTTATTTTTGAAAATTCATTTTGTTCCAATTATATTGAAATCATGAGGTCTAGGTATGAGTGACCATACCTCATTTCTTTCAAATTGATGCAATTCCTCATGCATAGCATTAACTCAACAATCATCTAGTAATGCTTGATCTACATTTTTAGGCTCTATCATGGAAACATCACAAACAAAATTTATATCATTCTGCAAATGCCTTCTAGTTTTCATAGGAACTTGAGCATCTCCATATAGATATATTCCTTGGATGATTCTTTTTAACACGAGCAAAAGGGTGTAGATCACTTTGTTGATTACCTTCTTTTGATTGTAGATCACTTCGTTGATTACCTTCTTATGATTGTGGATCACTTCCTTCATTTGCTTCTTCTGTAGAACTTGGCACTTGTTCGTCACTGGACAATTCATCAAAATGTTGTTCATTTCTTTGATCTTGATCTCCCGATCACTTCAACAGAATTTTCGCAAGTGATCTTCTCATCATTTACTTGAAATTGATCAAGATTAGTTTCAAGTACTTTCCAATTTATTGTTTCAATAACAGTTTTGGTATCAGTATTAAAAATACGATAAGTTTCACTGTTATTGGAATATCCAAGAAACTTACTTTTTTAAGTTTTCATATCAAATTTATTGCTCATACCTTTTTCATTTAGTATGAAACAGTCACTTCCGAAAACTTCTAAATGTGCAATATTCGGTGACCTGCCAACCCATAACTCATATGGTGTTTTCTCAGTTCCAACATTTACAGTGACTCGGTTTATGGTGTAACATGCAATGTTGACTGGTTCTGCCCAAAAATGTGTTGCCATATTTTTAGCATGCAACTTTGTCCTTGCCATTTCCTGCAATGTTCTGTTCTTTCATTCCACCACTTCATTTTGTAATGGAGTATATGGAGCTGAAAACTCATTTTTAACACCGAACATATCACAGAGGTCATCAAAGTATTTATTTTCAAATTCAGTGCCATGATCAGTCCTTATATATTTAAAACTAAGATTATCTTTTTGATTCAACATAAGAACAATCCAACTTTTAAAAGTATCATAAGTCTCACTCTTTTCTCTCAAAACATGAGTCCAAGTATGACGAAAGTAATCATTAACAATTACAAAAATATATCTTTTCCTACCGAGACTCTCTACTCTTATGGTACCCATTAAATCCATATGTAAATGTTCAAGAGTTTCTTTACTTATACCAAAAGTTTGTTTGTGAAAAGTTTTAGTGAGCTTTCCTTAAGGACATGTAGAACAATCAAAATTACCAACAATTAAATTGGGCAATCCTCTTATCGTTTTCAAATTCTAAATTTTCTGAAGATATAAAATATTCAAATGTCCTATACTTTCATGCCACAAACGAATGAGCATATCAGTTGTAACAGAATTACACACCATTTCATTTACAAATGAAACAACATAATAGTTATTCTCAATTAGTTTACTTGTCATAACACAAATGTTACCTTTCAAAATTCTTTCTTCATGTTTATCAAGTTGTACATCATAGCCTTCATCACATAACTGACTTATATTAAGTAAGTATGTCTAAAGTCTGTGTACAAGAAGTATATCTCCGATTTCCTGATCACTTGGAGTTGGCACTTTGCCTTTTCCACATATGAGTATCTTATTTCCATCTCCATATGTTACCTTCCCCAGATACATATTAAAACAAAATTCACAAAATTAGATCTTATTCTATTCATGTGTCTGGAACAACTGCTATCTAAAACCAAGTTAAGTGATCATTTTCTCTTAAAATGGTAAAGGCAACCTTATAGTCTATAAAATCTTTCTTTACCCAAATTTGTTTAGTATGCAGAGAGAAATTTCTTGCCCTTGAAATATATTACCTCATTATGAAACAGTTTGGTTAGATGTGACCTTTCTTATGGTAGAAATGACATGTTGGTACAAATTTGATCACTTCTTTACTAACCATTTCATGTTGCAATGACTTTGATGAAGGTACAAAACCATACTTACCTTGAAAACCAATTCCGTTCATTGACTTTTGAGGTCTCACTAAAGAATCTCATCCAATTACTAAGATCCTTGTGCAATTTTGAATGTGTCAGAACAAATCTTATTCAGCATGTCTTTACTTTTTTATCTGGAATTCATCTAGCATATCACCTCTTGCATTGTACTTTGTTGATCATATCACTTTTTCCCCAGTAATTGTAACAGTGCTATCAGCTCATCATCCTGATCAACATAAACAAAGGAATTAGAAGTAACATTTAAAGCAAATATTCCTGGTCCTTCAAACTTTGCTCCTTCATTTGTTTGAGCATACAATGACTTTTTAAGCATTCATGTGTTCGAATCCTTTGCATTCAGAAACTCTGACCATTTTTGTTTTCATCAAATTTATTCTCCCTTTTGAATCCTCCTCATCTTCTCTAGTGAATGCGACTGATCTCTTTTTGAGTGAGATATGCCACATCTTCTTCTGTGAAGTTCATGTATTGACTTATGATCTGTTGATCTGCTGAACTCAACACATTTCCAGTGATTGCAACAACCACAAGAGCTTCGAGAGCCAAGGACTCCTTTTTCTTCCTTGTACGAATGCCTTTGCTCATCTCAAAAGTTTGTAGAGATCCTAGCAACTCCTCAGTATCCATATCATCCACATTCTTGTATTCATGTAAACACTCAATCTTGTTTTCAAATTTTTCAGTTAAAGATTTAAGTATTTTCCAGTTTACCTCTCCTTTAAGAAGATTTACACCCAACAAAGTGACTTGATTGATGATGCTCAGGATCTTTAAATAAAAATCTCCTACCTTCTCATCCTCGTCCATGTGAAGTGCCTCGAATGCTAATTTTAATTGTTGGGCCTTTACCTATTTTACATCCATAGCACCCTCAAAAGTGGCAGCTAGAATGTCCCAAGAAGCTTTGGAAGTAGTACATACAGAGATCTTTGCATACTATTGCGGTTCAACAAAAACTGCAATTGCATTCAAACCCTTTTTGTTTGAGCCATCAACTCTTCTTTTGTCATACCTTTTAATCACTTGTCTCCGTAGTTGTTCTGGATGAGTATACTCATCCAACACCATGTCTCATACTCTTCCATCTATATTCTATAGATAGGTGATCATGCGAGACTTCCAGTATATATAGTTAATCTCATTGAGCATGGGAATTTTGTAATTGCTCTCCATCCTGACTACCTCGCTCTGATATCAAATGAAATTTAAGGATCTCCAAATATGAAAAGCAATAAGTAAAGAGACAAAGGAATTTTTATAAGGAAACCAAAATCGAGAAAACCCTCGAGTTGTCAAACAACTATGAATCTAAGTTCACTATCTTCTTTTAGTGAATGCAACTTTCGTCTGAGAATCACAAATGAACCCCAACTACAAGACAAAAAACGATCACTTCATCAAACACTTTATGAGCTCTATTACATACCCGCTAATTACTTATCCCCAAGTCTATCATCTACCTCAAATCACCTTTTCGTAAGTGATCAAACACTTAGAGTTACACACGAACTCTACTATCTATTACAAAGAACGTCATTTCCTTCTCTCAAGGATTACAAAATAATGCTCATACAAGAACTATATATAGAAGATAATGGAAATAGATTCTAGCCGTCAATTCCTTCGTAGAGTCCGAAAAGGACTCTTTACCACCACTTAGATTCTCAAGCAAATTCCAGCATCTTCATTATCTCCTAAAAGGATTCTTCATCGTTAGTTTGATTCTCAAGTGGTAGACTTTCATCGAAGCTCTTTCTTTAGTAATTCTTTTCAAGTATTTGATTCTGCCATGCTTATCCTTTAAAATAAAACCATAATCATGATAAACACAAATAAAATATTACGTATAACACTTATATCTTAAAAGGATAAATAACTGAGAAATTATGCACAAATCATAATTATTAGCTACGGAGCACACCTTTTAGAGTGCTCAAATTAAATCACAAACGTTCAAAGTTAAGGTTTAGTTATTAAAAAAAAAAATTTTCTTCCATAAAAAATTGTTTTTTAAAGTATTTTTTATAAACTAAACTTTAGGGGTACTTGATTAAATTTTATTTTAAAAAAACCAAAAAACAAAAACAAAAGATAGTTGACCGTTAACTTTGATCATTAGAGATTTAACTGAAGGATTCTACAAGATGTGCTTCATAGCACTCTATAGCATTTCCATATATATATAAATATATATATATATATAGAGAGAGAGAGAGGGGAATGTTAGTGTGTGTACCGGAGCACACACGAACAAGTGCTCCTAACGGTTAATAATGGTTAGTTGTTAAGAAAAAATTAATTCTCTATAAAAAATTATTTTTTCAAATATTTTTTATAAATTAAATCCTAAAAGGATAAACTAAACCCTAAGGATACTTGATTAAATTTTAATTAATTGTTTTAAAAAAATAAGATAGCTAACCATTAACTTTGACCGTTAGGAGCATTGGTTAGTGTGTACTCCGTACCACACACTAACATTTCTATAAATATAAATATAAATATAAATATAAATACAAATATATATATATATATATATATATATATACACACTAACATTTCTATAAATATATATATATATATATTTATATTTATATTTATATAGCTCTTCTATGTTGTGCTTCGTCACACTATGCGACAATGCCAAAACGGCATTGTTTTGGTCTGTGCCTCCCTTTTTTTTTCTTTTTCCGCAACTCCGAAACGGCATCATTTTAGTGCCGACCCATAGTGCGATGGCGCACAGCATAGAAATTTCGTATATATATATATATAAGGGAATGAAATGTTACCAATCAATTAAGTTATCACATTATCACAACTTGGAGAATAGATTTGAAAAAGAAATGATGAAATGAGATTTAGTTTCTAGGGGAATCTGGTTTTCAAGTCCTTCTCTAGTTAGTTACATGAAGAGTCCGTTTGAATGGGCTTATTAAAAAGTACTCTTTTTTTAAAATTAAGTTGTTTTGTGTTTGAATACAGTAATTTATAAGTGTTTTTCAAAATTAAAACTTGTTTTAATGAAAAAGCACTTTTAAAGTTTTTTTTTTTTTTGAAAATATTTTTTATTATTATTATTTTAAGATTTAATAGAATAGTTATATTATATAAGTTATAATATATTAAATGCTAATATTTTAATGTATTTTTAAGTAAACTAAATACCTTAAAAACCAAACCTTTCTAAAAAATCATAAACTGACAAATAGATCGAAAAAATAATAATAATTAAAAAAATTATGTTCAATTTTATCCCAAAACATCTAAAAAAATTATTATTATTATTATTTTGTATTTTTGACTTGTGTTTACTCATTATATACGTTATAAAGACATACACAAGAATTTTATTATAAAAAAAAAATTGAATTTTAAAAATATTATAATAAAAAAACAAAAAAAAAAAAAAAACCATAAGAAGATGAAAAAAAATAAAAAAGAAGAAGGAGAAGAAGAAACAATTGAAGGCATGTTCAGGCTGAATTGGGGCTGGGGCGTAGGGTAGTGTAGGGGGATAATAAAAATGGAATAAGAAGAAAAAACCAAACCTAGACGTCCCAACCTATGTTGTAGACTGAAGGACGGTGCTAGGCAACGGGTTCGGGGTTTAAAGAAAAAGGAAAATTAAAAAATAATAAGTATTATCTTGACTAGGACCTTAACTTCATTTTTTTTTTTTTTGTGGGGGTTTGGCAGATCCCAACCCATTTATTAAATAAATAAAGGGGGCATGGAAGCCTTACAAAACAATAAGTTGGTGCAAGACACCATCAAACATGGTTAAGTGTGAATTCTATGAAGTAAACTATCTAAGATAGGCAATGTATATGCTTTGTTGATGTGGTATAATTGCCAATTAATTTTGCTCAAGATCATCCTGCTATTGCTGATTTCGTCAGCGTAGAGCGAGGCACAACGAGTCACCCAAATTTCATGATAAACAAGTGATGAAATGAGTTTCGCTAAATCACCTATCCGTCGGGACTAATTACCCCATTGCTGTAGCATTTCCTCTAGCTGCAGCGATCCTTCAGCCACTCCAAAAGCTTGGCAGTAGTGAGACCAAACTGCCCTAGCAATTACACAACTTCCAAAGAGATGCTCCATTGTTTCACCAGCATCCTCACAGTGACACCAAGAGACTAGCTGGAAACCTAAATGAGATCGTGTGTCATCCGTCGCCAAGTACCGGTTGCCTAACTTCCACATGAAAATGGGATCTTCGAATGGAAGTAGTGCTCTGCAACGTTATCATCCAACTCTTCCTCCTCCAAAGCTGAGATGCAATCTGAGATATTAAACCGTCCGGTGGAAGACAAATTCCACAGGTAAGTGCCGTCCTCATCATGTACAATGAGCTGTTTTGCCCAAATTTGAGATTGCTGCATGCGTCTCCAGACCCGCGAGCCTCCCATGTTCCATCCTCAGATATCGAGACCACAAAGAGTCCGAAGATCAGAATTTCCACCACAACTTAAATCCATATGCTGCTACTACTCGATTGAGAGAACATACTGCCAGACCTCCTTTATCATATGGCTGAGTGATACTATCCCAACTACACCAATGTCTATTGTTGCCATACTCCGAGTGCCCCCAGAAGAATTGGGCAAATTTCCATTTGTTTTCCTTAATAACTTGCCGAGGTGGGTTTGTAACTGCCAACAAATAGATCACCATTGCAGAAAGAACATGCCTGATCAAAATCAATCGTCCCCCAGGAGAAAGATATTTCCTTTGTCAACCATTAATGAAAGCTTTGATCTTGCTAATCAGTGGTTCGTGGTAGGATATCTTTGCTCTACCTGGAAAAATTAGACAACCCAAGTAAATCATTAGCAGTGGCTGAAAAACATATCCTGTCATCTCCTTAATAAGAACTCGACATTGATTTGAAATATGAGAGGAAAGGTATATTGAGCTCTTATGAAAGTTGATTTTTTGGCCCAAGCAGTCCTGATAGAACTCAAGGAAGTCTATTAGGTTCCGAAGGCCCCTTTTTAATCCCCTCGTAAATATAATGATATCATCTGCAAAACTCAAATGAGAAACAACAAGACTAATTCTTTCAGTTATATAATCACCCATTTCACCATTACACAACAGCCTGTTCAAGCTCCGAGAAAGTACTTCAGCTACCAATATAAATAAGGTTGGAGATAAGGGATCTCCTTGACGAACATCTCTCGTGGATGGAAAAAAGCCACATAATTTTCCGTTTACAGTGACAAAGAAGTTATTGAATGCCAAGCAGTTGAAACTGAGGTTTAAAAAATGACAGCTAAACCCAAATTTCCCCAACACCTCCAAAAGAAAAGACGACTTCACTCTATCAAAGGCTTTCAGCATATCAAGTTTTAAAATCATATTACCCCCAACATACCTGCTATTCAACAAATGAATTAACTCGAAAGCTAACAAAATATTATCATATATGTTTCTTTCCTTCACAAAACCAGCCTGATTTGGACAAATCAAAGTGGGAAGTATCTTAGCAAGGCGTAATGAAATTACCTCCCCAATGACCTTTGAGGAAAAGTTACAAAGGCTTATTGGTCGAAAGTCTGCAAAAGATAACAGATTGTCCTTCTTTGGAATAAGAACTATCTGAGTTTCTGTGAAAAATTGGGACATTTATACCCCCAACCAAAAATCCCGAACTGCCTGCAACATATCTAATTTGATGAGTTCCCAAAATGTTGTGAAAAACTTCCTCGGAAACCCATCTACACCTGTTGCATTGTCTCCACCCAAGCTGAACATGGCTGAGCAAAAATCCTCCAAGTCTGGTAGAGCGGACAGCTCTTTATTTGTTTCTCGAGTGATTTCTTTCGGAATTGCAGCTGTAAATTTCCATGGGTCTTGCTGGCAACCAACTTCTTCCGTCAACAACCCCGAAAAGAATGCACTGCCTCTTGTTCTATCTCCTCACTTCTCTTAAGCCAATTCCCCTCTCTGTCTTTGATTTTATGAATCTGAAGTGCTGCCTTCCGGGTATGCCAATAATTTGAAAACACTTCCTTATTCTATTCCCTAAGTTTTTTCTTCAACCTACTCAATTTTACAGCCATGCTTTGCAAACCATCGCCCTCCACTGGTTGCTGCCAAGCAGATTCTACAGCCTCTCGAAAGTCCTTACTCCTGAGCCACATGCAATTGGGTGGGCCGGATGCTTAAGCCATCTTTGTAAGGACAAGTAGTGATCTATGATCTGAGGGGATGCGTTGCAATGTTTCACAATAGTGCTGTGAAAAGTATTTTGCCAACTCTCATTCACCATTACTCAGTCCAATCTGCGCCAAAGTGGAGAAGAAGTGGGATGATACCATGTTTAGCTACTGCCCACATATGGCAAATCTAACAAACCGCTATGCTGAACTCCCTAATTGGTCTTAAAGCTGGAGTGGTTCCTAAGCTTTCTTCCAAACTCCGAACCACATTAAAATCTCCGCCGACTAGCTACGATACTGTAGTTAAACTCGAAACTTCTGCTATCTCTTCCCACAACACCTACGAGCAATATAGTCACAAGCAACATAAACAAAAGACATAATACAATCACCATCCAATCCCATATACTGCTTAACCCTACAAGACAACATTTGATTCATATCCCTCTCCACCGAGACCGTCAAATCAGCACACCATTTAACAATATAATCATTTAATTAATTGGATATGAATAAACAATCATTTTACATCCATTTCATGTCTTGTTAGACATTTATGCATTATCTGGAGGGGAAGTGTTGACTATAATATTAAACTCCATAGAACTTAATTTTTAGATTCATTAATAATTATCTATTTGGTATTTATATATGTAATTATAATACCTTGTTAATAAGATGAGAGATGAATTTACTCTCCCAAACCCTAAATTTCTCCAGAAATGAAAAAGAGAGTGCATCAATTCTTTTCCAAACAAACACGGGCACTTGCCCAAATAACAGAAGTCTCCTGTATTATTGTTTTAAAGAACTGTTTTACATTATAAAACCGTACTTTAGTCCAGCAGAACGCATCTCAGAGCATGCAGGGTTCAATGCAGTTGAACGACAAGGATTTGACCAAAATGGAAAGACATCACAAACACCAACAGCCACATCCTTCATCTCCCTAAATTAGATGAGTTCTTCAGGATTCCTGTTCTGCTATACTTAAAAACCGACATAGAGACTTCCCCGCGAAGGACTGGCCTAAACAGGAAGTCATGGACCAAGGGGCCTTCTGAATCAAGGCATCTATTCTGAGCAGAAAAATAGCATCCAACGTTTTGCTTCAGGACTGCATTTAGTCATCCCAGGTTGATGGTCCACCTAAACCAACTTCAGCCACCGGTGACAATTCAAGAAAAGAAGAACGGGCACCCCGGCTTTTCTTCCTTTTCTTTGTTGTAATGGAAACTATGCCTCCACCAGCATCAGCATCTGGACCTGTTAGGTGATCTGTGTCCTGGACCCCATCGGTTGTAGTTCCAGTAGCAGCAGCGGCAAAAAGCTCTTCAAATGGAGCTTCTCCATCATCAATTACACTAACTTTATTTTGTTTCTGCTTCCCATTTGATTTTTTGCTAAATTTCCCTTTGATCGTACCATTTCCCTCATGATCTGATGCTTTCTCTTTTTTCTGTTTCTTGTGTTCCAATTTGTTCCCCGTATAGGGATCCACCAAAACACCTTCTGAGTTACCAGAAATATTGTCACCATGCCCAGCATGTTTGGACTTTCGCTTTGCTTTTTTCTCTCCATTTTCATTCTCCCGAGGATTTGGTGGTTGTTCATTTTGAAGATCTTTTCTCGTGTGCTTCTGAAGCATCAATTCCTTCTTCGTGTCTAGATCCATAACACTATCAACAGGCTCATCATCGCCATCACTAGCTAAAAGATACTTGTTCAGCTTCTTGAACCCTGTCCCTGTTGCGGGATCTATATGCTTCTTTTTATCAACAGAATTATTCCCATCATCAAAAGAAGAAGTCAGAGTTCTGTCAGCTTCCTTTTTCATTGTTTTGGCAATTGGCTTGGCGTTGAATATCTGCAAGTTTGGTAATAGTTTCTTCACCTGCTTCACAACTTTACAATTGGTCATTCCAATATCTAAAAACAATGTTACCGAGAGAATGAAAAGTTGAGAGTTCTCACCTTCCTAGCTAAATGTTCCATTTCAGCAATTGGGTTTCCTTGAAGGTTCACATTTTTCAGGTTAACCAGTGTAGACAGAACCTGTGATCATCATATCAAGATGGCAATTTACACAATGAACCATCCAACAACAGTATTAGAAGATAGCATGCAAATAGTAGGAAGGAGGCTAAGTTTAAATTAGAGAGGAAAGAAGGGGAAAAAACAGGGAAAGAGGGAGAGAGACTAACCTTCAAATCTGACCAGTTTGTAATCACGTTGTTTCCAACATCTAGGTTCTGCAGTCTAGGATTATGGCTTAGCCCATCAGGAAGAGTCTAGAAAGTTAAAGCAAAACAGAGAAAAAGAACATCTTTATAAGAATAATAAATAATAACAAGGTTTCAAACAAATAAGAAAGACTGCTAAGTTATGTAAACTTCTACCTGGAGGAAATACCATAAACTATAAATAAAACACACCTTTATATCATTATGAGCAAGTCGAAGCTCTTTCAACTCAGTGCATGAGGAGAGTGATGAGCCAATCATTTGAAGTTGACAGTGAGAAAGAGAGAGCTGACATAAAAGTGTATAATTTTTAGCTCCTCAAACCCAGATGACTGATGAAATAGGCCTAAAAAGCATAAATAAAACTTACTTTAGTGATAGAATTAGTTTTGGGAAAAGCATCACCAATTTCACGTATTGGATTCCTGGAAAGAACTGCTTACAAATAACAAACGTCAGAAAGTCAATCATCCTCATTTGTAATCAAGAAAGGCAAAAACATTTGAAAAAATAAATCATTGTGGCCAGATGAAATATGTTCTAGGAAGGAAGAATAATGTAGCACTCTAGAGAATAAGTAACTAGTCAATGGAACAAAAACTATATACAAAGCAAGCTGCAAAATTTGGGAGTCATATGATTTAGTTGGATTCAGTAGTTAGGCTTGCTCAAACTGAGACAGTAATCCAAACCTTAGTCATCTAATAAGCTGATAGAACAGCAATTCTTGACAACAAAACATCCTTGGTGATTAGGAGAGAGACAAACAGCTGCTGCTTTCAAACTTGTACAAAAATTTCAAGTTCAAATGCAGCATTTTCGAGACTTGTGAAATACAGTTAAAACTGACAGTGAATCGAAAGGGCATAGCCAAAAAGAAATCAGCCAAGGAGAGATTTCTGCCACTTGCTTTTTTCCCTTTTTCCCTCCTGTGGTCATATTTCTCAGTCATCGATCACTTTTTCTCTGCTTCTAGAACAACCATTTTCATTGCTTTGTTCTGCAGTCACATGTGAAGTAAAGCTTCTACGGTCGGTATGGCCATAAAGTTTTACACTTGACAATAAGAGCAAGGATTTAAGAGTTGATCTAGTTAAATGGACCAAAAAGGTAATCAGTGTCCTGGTCGAAATGAAGTCACATGTTAAACATCCTTCCAGAGGGTATGGCAAATATACTTATGTGTCACATGCATCATAAGAAAGAAACAGTCGAGAGAAGCTAATACCAATAGTATTCAACTCCTTCATTTGATCAAGTTTGCAAATTGAAGTGATTTCATTATCTGCAAGGAAAATAAAAGGCTTAGTGAATGTAGAGAACCAATTTCCAACAGAATCAGAAAGCTTCTGAGAACTCATTGGATTTACCATTTAAAATCAGTGCACGCAAGCTCACGAGAGATCTGACCTCATCGATGGATTTTATCTCGTTTTTACCAGCATTGAGTACCTTAGTCAACAAGAGTCAAACAAACAGATCATGAACACTGGTACCATACGGACATCTGAATATTCCGTCATTGCCACGTCATTCATAAATTCTATCCAGCCAAAAATAGGAATCTATTACCCAATACCTAGAATTGCTTATGCGATGAGAACTCCAAAAAGATTGTAAATTCTTACAAGAATATATTAAATTCAATGTGAACCACACAAACATAAGGATATGCAAGAAGTTGCAAAACTTTTCAAGAGAAGTTAATCAACAGGGCAACAGAAGGAAAAAAGACTAACAAGTGTATGAAATTTTTATCCACGTCAAAAATCATAGCATTTGATCATACTTTATGGTTTCAAAAGATCAGGAAACAGTTTCTTTTTACCTAGAAAACATTGTTTACTTACCTTTTTAATTAAGAGGGATGCATTCAAAGAGAATCTTGTGAAAGCAAGCAAGACATGAATTGCTTACAAAGTAAAAGAAAAGAACAGACTACTAAAGAAAGCTTAAAGCATTCCATGAGAAATTTTGCGGGTGTTAGACAAAAATATCAAATCCTATTGTATATCTGAATATGAAAAAGAAGATAATTGCCAAAAAAATTCTTGACAGTGCCTGCTTAAATCATATCCACTGACTAACTGAAAGATGAGTCAAAGATAAAGAGGAACACAGAGGCTACCCTGAGCAATAACAAGGCCAAGCCAGACAGGATTTTCTTATGCAGAAAAACTGGAAGACAATTCGACACGCTAAGCAAAAATGTTATGAAGATTTTAACATCTACAACGTCAAAAGAAAGGCACTAAAATGGTAAACCATTGCCACTTACAGTGACTTTGGTAAGTCCCTCAATCCCCTTCAAGCTATGAAGCTTGTTCTGTACCACTGACAACCACTTCAAGTTTACACATGACCTCAAACCCTGAATTCAAAACCAAAACCTTTTAGTTGCACAGTAAATTGGACTCAACAACAGCAGCAAAACAAAGAAACTGAATGAAAAATGAAAGTGATTACCTCTAGTGTAGTCAAATTATTGGAGCCAAGATCAAGTCTTTCTAAATTCTTGAACTCACCCAAGCACGAAACCTATTTAGACCCCAAAAATAAAAATAAAAATTTGTATACATTATTCAGTACATTGAAAACTCTTAATCCCAGAAGTTCTTCAAAATAAAACAAAAAACAAACAGATATTTCCGAATCAGGCTATTGTATTACATCAGAGAGAGCTTTGTGCGTGAGAGTAAGACTTCTAATGGAGTTGTGATCAAGGGTATTATTATCTTTCAATATCTGCTTTGAACTCAGTACGGCCATAGCTGTTGCGGAATTAGGGCTTTTCGCTGTTTACAACAATCCCTTCTTTAAAGGATAAATAAAGAAGAAATTCCCAAATATATCCAAATTGATTCACCTAATTTCAATTTTACTCGTTTACTGTAAACATTGTATTTCGATCTAAATGTGTTGATCAATTTCATTTCATACCCATTTTAACATTTTTGGATAATAAAAATTACCCTAAAAATGAAAAATTAAACTCTTACCTTTTGTTTTTCAATATCCAAATCGAGAATCGAGATGCAATATTTCATTTTCTTCTTGATTTTAGATGCAACTATCCACCTACTTCTTGAAAATCGGATCACCATAATAATTCACTGGATAATTCAATTCACCGCCATAATTCGTCATCTTTCCCTTCTTCCACTTTCATTTTCTTTCCATTCTTCTTCCTCACACCGAATTGAGAAGCGGCCCTTTTTCTTCTTTCCACTCTCATTTTCTTTTACCTTCTTCCCTTCTTCAACTCTCATTTTCTTCCATTCTTCTTCATTCCCTCACTCACCGACATGAAGCTCCACTCCCTCATCGGTGGCACTCCTTCTTTACTCCCTCATCGACACGGCTTTTCCTTCACTTCCCAATAGATTTTTTCTTCATTTGAACCTTGATTTTGTATGTTGTTTAACTTTGATTTTGTAGTTTGTTGAAAGCATGGATTAACTGTATTGGATTGTGCACGGGTTTTGAATATTGGGTCCTGAATTGTTGAAATTTTGTCTTGAATGGTTTAATTTAGGTGTTGATTGGATGAATTCTCTCGGTCTCCATCTCAAATTTTGGTCATCGGTCTCGAATTTTTTTCATGAGTCTCGAATGGATGGTGCATGGATTTTGAATATTGGGTCTCGAATTGTTGAATTTGTGTCTCAAATAATTTAATTTAGGTCTCGAATAATTAAATTTGTTTCGGGTCTCGAAATTAGCTAAATGGGTCTTGAAATTGGCCAACGGGTCTCGAAATTTTCTAATGGGTCTAGAATCATTTCTCTCGATCTTGAATAGATTTTTTTTTTTGTCTCGAATAGAATTTTTTGGATCTCGAAATTTACTAGGATCTTGAATGGCTTTTCTTTGGTCTAGAATGGGTTATTTAGGGTCTAGAATTTATTGTTACGGGTCTCGAATAGATTTTATTGGGTCTTGAATTGATTTAATTTCGTCTCTAGTCTCGAATGGCTTGATTATTGTCTTGAATGATTGGATTTGGTCTAGCATTGTTTAATTTTGATTTCGAATGGGTTAATTTTTATCTCGGATAGTATACATTGTGTGTATATCTTGTCTACATTGTGTCTGAAAATTATACATTGTATCTGGAATTTTCTACATTGTGTCTTGAAATATTTATAGATTGTGTCGAGAAATAATATTATTTATTAATTAATAATAATTAGAATATTATTAATTAATTTGAAAGTGATAATTAATTTTTTCAACGTTATAATAAATTGTATTAGATTGTGTCTCAAAAAAAGCGAGTTTAATTGTATATGGAATTTTTTTAATCAACTGTTTCATTTGTTCCTTTACTTTAGAAATATGGATCTCACCTAGCATGCCTTTCAGCTCCGACACAATCCCAATGTGCCTGCCGGGAGCACGCTTACCTCACACATTAAGTATTCGACCATTATACGTACTGTGGACCTGCTACAGCGCCATGGGACACTAGAGCATTTTCGGACGGGCCCCTTTAGATACATAGTGGATTGATGCAAGACGACCTGGATCATCCGCAATAAACCAAACAACAATTCGAACAGGAAAACGGAAAAGAGATGTTTAGCGTGATCACTCACGAGTTTGGCCTAATATGAATTGCAATTCAAAACCAAAGTAAAGAAAGAAAGGAATTCAATTCCTAGAATAATGTCGAAAAACAAAGCTATTAAAAACTAAGAAAAACGACCATTATTTAAAGACCTAAATCTAATTGAAAACAATTTGGAAATTAAAACCTAATCCTAGTCGAAAATCAGGAAAAAAATAAAATTACCAAAAATATCCCTATATTATTAGAAAAACCTAAAAAACATAAAAATGCCCGAAAATCCATTAAAACATTCTCGAATAGCTAAAAAAGTCGTACATCATGGAAAAGCAATGAGTATTGCTCAACGGCCCGTTTCTAGTAGTCCAGTCAAGTTTGAGCCCATTCCAAACAATGAATAGTGCTCCATGAATAGTAACCAATATCAAGGTAGAAGGTCTGAATCAGTCCATATCAAGCCCGTTTCCCTTGTAGTCGTTTTGACCTTCATGGACTCCCTGGCGTGGGTTAGGCCGATGTAATTTGCTGGTCCAAACTGCCCTATCCATCTTGGACGATATCCTCATCACTCTCCCCATCCTCTGAAAAGTTTGTCAACAAGCTAGAGTTCTAACCTACATAAGGGGTTAGATGACGGACATTAAAGACATCTAAGATAAACATATCGTCTAGCAACTCAACCCTGTAGGCATTGTCGCCAAATTTCTCCCACATGGTCCAATCCTCTTTGGTTTGAGCTTGGTGTAAGCTCCCTATGGATACCTTTCCTGTGGCTGATAGACCCATACCAGATCACCAACTTCAAAGGATTGCTGGCCATGTCTCTGATCAGCTCTCGCCTTGTACTTGGCATAACTCTGCTCAAGTTTAGTCCCTTAAATCAGCCACTCGTTCATCCACCTTCTTGCTCGGCTTCTCTGTTTCGTCGATAGGGAGAAGGTCAAGTGGACCTCTCGGCATAAACCTATACAACTCTTGGAATGGTGTGAACCTTGTAGATCAATTCACCGACGAATTAAATTCAATTTCAATTTTCAGCAAGCCAAGATCCCAACTTCTAAATTCATGGACACTTGCTCGTAACAAATTCCCAAGACTCCGGTTGACAACCTCAATTTGCCCATCAGTTTGGGGATGATATGGGCTGCTGAACTTCAGTTTCATGCCAAGTTTCTTCCACAGCTCTCACCAAAAATGCCCCACAAACTTGTTGTCCCTGTCCGAAACTATCGACCATGGCAACCCATAATGTCAAACAACCCCAGAAAAATAGAGATCAGCCACCTTAGTCGCATCAAACGTTGTCTTGCATGGAAGGAAGCAACTCATCATGGTAAATCGATCAACAACCACCATTATTGAATCCAACCCCTTCGCTGTCCGCGGCAATCCTACTACAAAATCCATGGAGACATTCTTCCACGGCTCATCCGGTATTGGCAACAAAATGTATAGTCCCTTCGACTCCTGACAGACACGACACCTCTTCACATACGTCTTGACATCTCTGTCAAGTCCTGACCAATAAAATCTCCGATGCACTAGCCAAGCAGTTTTGTCCTAGCCAAAATGTCAATGATTGTGCAATTCCTATATAATCAACATGCATAGAGAAGTATCTGGGATGCGCAAACAATTACCTTTGAACAGAAACCCATCATGAAGGACGAAATCAGTTCGGCTTCCACTCTCAACTTCGGTTACAATACCTCCAAAATGAACATCTGCTCAGACATCCTCCTTCACGCTAGCAAAGTTCAAAGTGTACTCCTGCATTGCAATAATCAACAAGCTCTTTCTGCTCAAGGCATCAGCTACCTTGTTCCGAATACCAAATTTATGCTGAATACAAAAGTTGTAGTCCTGCAAAGTGCTTACCCACTTTACGTGTCTCGTGCTCAACTTGTGTTGTCCCTGCAAATATTTCAACGCTTGATGGTCAAAAAACAACACAAATTCACTCTGTATTAGGTAATGTTGCCAATGCTGCAACGACTTCAAAATGGCATACAACTCAAGGTCATAAATTGAGTAGGTAATTTTGCTCCACTCAGTTTCTCACTATAATATGCCTCTGGCTTCCCTTCCTGACTCAGAATAGCTCCAATACCTGTCTTTGAAGCATCACAATCAACCTTAAATACCTTGTCAAAATTTAGCAATACCAACAAAGGAGCTTGTGTCAATTGATAATTTATAACTTTGAAAGCTTCTTGTGCCCTTTTCGTCCATTTGAATCGATCTTGTTTTAGCAACTCCGTCAAGGGTGGAGCTACCTCGCTGTATCTCCTGACAAATCACCTATAAAATCCTGCAAAGCCTAAGAAAGACCTCAACTCTATCACAGTTGTAGGCGATGGCCAATCCACAATAGCCTGCACTTTCCCTTCATTTGACAAAATGCCATTTCCCGTCACCACATATCCCAGAAATACATGTCTCTCAACCATCCATAAGCATTTACTAGGATTAGCAAACAATTTATGCTCACGCAAAACAGTAAGGACTTGTTCCACATGCCTAACATCCTTATCAACAGATTTACTATATATCAAAATATCATTAAAGTACACCATAGCAAAAGTACTGAGAAAAGGTCTCAAAACCTGGTTCATTACCTGCATGAAAGTACTCGACGCCTTTGACAATCTGAAAGGCACCATTCATACAACCCCTTTTTCAACTTGAAGGCTGTTTTCCACTCGTCACCCGGCTTGATCCGAATTTGATGGTATCCACTCTTCAACGATGCTCCGCTCAACTAATCAAACATATCATCAAGCCTCGGTATATGGAACCGATAATTGATAGTAATCCAGTTGATTGCTCTAATGTCCACACACATCCGCCAAGTACCATCCTGCTTTGGTACCAATCACGTTGGCACCGCACACAAGCAAATGCTCTCTCGGACGAATCTCTTATCCAGAAGTTCCTGGACCTGCCACTTCAACTCATCATGTTGTTGTGGAGTCATCCTGTAATATGCCTTATTCGGTAACACCGAACCCAGAATCAAATCAATCACATGCTGGATATCTTTCATCGGTGGCAATCCGGGCGGCAAATCGCTCAAAATCACATCTTGAAAACCGTCCAACACCTTCTATAGCTCCTCTGGCACCTTCGGCTGATCCTGGCCAAAACTCTCGGACGTATTCACCAAGGTAAAACAGATATCCACTCCGCCTAGGCTCTCCTCAAACTCTCAGCTTGGTTGACAAATCACTTACTTCTGGCCAGCATTCTCTTGAAGTAGCTTCAGGATCATTTTTCTCCCTTCCTACTACAACATGTACTTATGAGTGTACAAGTTGTATACTTCTAGGTCATCAAACTGCCAAGGACGCCCCAAGATAATATGTGTCACTTCCATAGGAACCACATCAGTCTCTATCATCGTCTCTTACTATGGACCAAAGAAGAGATGAACCCTACAACGCTTGTTGACTTGAATATCAACATCTCTATTTACCCGACCAAGCTTGTAGGGGTGAGTATGGGGTACGGTTTCTAATTCCAATTTCTTCACAGCCTCTTCAGCAATCGCATTCTCCCAACTACCAGAATCAATAATAACTTGACAAGTTTTTCCAGCCACAAGGCACTTGGCCAAAAAAATGTCATGTCATTGCCAATCCTCACTCGTCTTGGGCACCAAACATATCCTGCACATTACCAAACTATCACCCTAGATACAATCAGGATCAACCACACAAATATCTTCCTCAAACTCCTCGTCCTCTGGGAACTCTTCAACATATTCCCCCTCCTTTTGTTCTTCCATGTAAAGCTGAGCTCAGGCCTTAGGGCACTCATTAGCATAATGCCCTAAATTCTAACACCCGTGACAAAGGATATTGGCTCGGTTACCGCCTGTGTTCTGTTAGAAACTCGAAGCTATATTCGGTAATTGGGCTCTAGACGATGATGGAACATTCAACTGCTTCCCTGCAAGAAGAGCAACCCTACTGCCTGAACTCTGTCCTAACTGCCTGGTATCAAATTTCCTCTGCCCCAAAACCCTCGGTTTCGCATGAACCTCTACTCAACTGCCTGCACCTTCATGTGCGCTTCTCTCACACTGTTTATGCTGTGAATAGACAATTCATCCCTTATTGGCAATCTCATCCAGTGCAAATACATGGCGATTAACCTCGGTTCTACCTCTACTGGCCAATTCCTAGCCACCAGCCAATAGAAATCAGTTGTATACTCCTCAACAGTACGACTTCCTTGCATCAACCTATGCAACTTTGCATACATTGTTTGTTCGTGATTAGGATTCAGAAATTCTCTGTACATCTCTTGCTTCAAGGCTGCCCATGAATCGATTGGTGGCCTTCCATCCACGTAGTGTTGTGCGTGCCACCAAGCCGCAGCTTTGTCTCTGAACCAAATTGTAACAAGTGGCGCCTGCTTATCTAGGGGTACCTCCATCAAGTGGAAAACATCATCAACCTGCTGAGTCCAGTCGATGTATTCATCCATATTCAACCCCCCTCGGAACTCCGGAATTTCGATCCGAAAACCAGCCTCCCATCAGCTCGAATTTGCCTCTTGATATTGCTGGTAGTCGACGTTCCTAGGTGGAAAGATTTCTCTATTGTGCGGCTGCTCTTCCTACGCTAGTAGCTCAACATGATTTTGCACCTCCAACATTGCTAACGTGGCTCGCAACATCTCCATCACATCACGAAGCGACGGTTCCTCATTGTTTCACTCCATTCTGAAAATGGAATCACTATGAAAGAAAGGAATTCGATTCCTGGAATAATGTCAAAAAATAAAGCTATGAAAAACTAAGACAAACGGCTAGTATTTAAAGACATAAATCTACCCTAAACCTAATTGAAAAACAATTCGGAAATTAAAACCTAATCCTAGTCTGAAATCATTAAAAAAATGAAATTACCAAAAATATCCCTAAATTATTAGAAAAACCCGAAAAATATAAAAATGCCCGAAAACCCATCAAGACAATCCCGGATGGTTGAAAAAAATTATACATCATGGCAAAGCGATGAGTATTGCTAAATGACCCGTTTCCAATCATCCAGTCAAGTTTGAGCCCATTCCGAGCAATGAATAGTGCTCCATGAATAGTAACCAGCATCAAGGTAGAAGGTCCAGATCAAGCCCGTTTTCCTTGCAGTCACTTGGACCTTCAAGGACTCTCTGGCATGGGCTTAGCCGGTGCAATTTGTTGGTCCAAACTGCCCTGTCCATCTTGGACAATGTCCTCATCATGGATCTTGACCATTTTCGTGGAGCGTACTATGCTCAGGCTACCAATATATCTTGAGACAGGAGGTAATTTTGGACCGTGCCTAGCCCGATGAGATGTGGTTCCTTATCAAAGGCCAATTACACCGACCAGGCCTTCAATAGCACGCTCTCCTCACTGATCTACGTTTTGGGATAATATACCGGCATATTATTGATAGGCCACGGAGGGCGGTTTCTGCCATAA
This sequence comes from Parsonsia alboflavescens, assembly GCA_028571225.1. NCBI lineage: Eukaryota > Viridiplantae > Streptophyta > Magnoliopsida > Gentianales > Apocynaceae > Parsonsia > Parsonsia alboflavescens. The sequence continues at coordinate 9,700,033 of JAOXNR010000028.1, read as the reverse complement.
CTCGATTGATTTGGATCAATTCGATTACTCCAAATGTGGCCTTGAAGAGGTGAGAAGGGCCATAGCCGTGATATAGTTGTCTATCGATGATGCCCTCAAATTGGCATACGACATCATCACAGATCACTGGATACTCACCCGAGAGTCAACTGCAGTCATCCCCTTTTACATATGGAGGACGTTAGACGATTTGAAGGCCGCTGAGTTGTTCCCATGGGAAACGATTAGGTGGAGCCACACGGTACATTCCTATAGATAGGCCATCTTCGAGGACACCTTGAAGAGATATTTGTACGGCAATCCTTGGCTGTTGCTAGTAAGTTTTCATATTATTAATTACATTCGTATATTAATGGTGTTTTTTAAACTCTCTAAATACTGAAATGAAATTTTTTTTAATCTTATCTTTAATTAGTGGTGGGTGTACAATCACTTCCCATCCCTGCGTCCTCAGCTGTGTAGGGACACCCAGGATGCTGCTAGACTTGGCCCCACCCATGTATGTCTCCGACGCTCGAGGTGCCTCGCCATTCGATGTCCCCGACTTGGGCACGTACCCGACTAGGGCCGGCTACTTCATGAGGTAAGTGAATACCTTATCAATATTCACTTTCATTTTCAAAATTAGTTATTATCACTAAATCAAATTGCCAATTACTGGCTCGTGCACGCTCCCCGTACATCGAGGCTGATTAGGGGAAGCAGCAGCAGCCGTACTGGGCCGATTTCGCCAGTATCCCACATCAAGGCTTTTAAAATCGAGAGTTTAAGTAAACTCGTTGGGGGTCTTGGAAACTCGGATCGTAAACTCGTCGAGTTTACATCCCGAATAAATAAATATATTAAATAATTTATATATCATCACAATA
>JAOXNR010000028.1:9668856-9699064 GCA_028571225.1 Parsonsia alboflavescens | reverse complement strand
TAGATTAGAAGATCTTATGCAAGTAGATCAAGACGTCCAGATTCATTCCGCAGGACTGATCTCTACAAGATCTCCGCATCATTCCAGGTATCATTCTCGAACTCCTTATGTGAGAGAAAATTTATTTTAAAATCTTGGGACTCCGGATTCGTTTTCCTAATGGATTCAGGATCCGATTCCCTTCAACTATATCGAAGGTGCATATGCCGTCCTCAATTTTTCCGTGTCAAATAAAAGACCGCGACATAGAGTGTAATAATAAGTCTCATTTTCCCTATAAAAAAGAATTAAGGTAAATAAGTTGTGGAAATATCTAATTACATGCTTATTAAATTTTTTTTTTTTAAAAAAAAGAAAGACATGGGTCTCGAATGGACCGCACTTGGTCTCGAATCTCGAATGGACCACAGTTGGGTCTCGCATGGAAGACTTGGGTCTCGAATGAAAGACTTGTGTCTCGAATGGAAAACTTGGGTCTCGAATCTCGATTCTTGAATAGACTACTTTTCTCTCGAATGGACAACTAATGTCTCGAATGGAAATTCTAAATTTAGTAGATAAGTCAGGAAATAGAGCAAAAATTTACCTGGTAACAGCAATGACATATTTGCAAGGTATCTCTTCCACTTCCCATCTCCGACATCCATAAGTCTTCTACAAGATATCCACTAGAACATTTGCTTCCTTTGGTGGATTACCTACGACATATTCCTCTCTATCTCGAATGGATGTAGTCCGTAGCCTTTCAAGGTTGACCTTCACAGCTTTTTCCTCAGTTCATTCCACCGCCCACTTGGTGATAATATTTGGTATTGTAGATGCTGCTTCCCTACATTTGTTGAATCAAGCTTGACACAAACTCCTAAAACATTCATGTGCAGATGTAATGGGCAACTTCCGAGCTTTCTTGATCTTGTGATTGAAGGACTCCATAATATTGCTCATCATTTGGTTGTAACGATTGTTTGGACAATATACACGTGACCAACCATAGTGTCCTACCTTTACATCCAACCAACGATGAACTCTGGGGTGCATCTCTTTAATGTCTCCAATGTAGAAGTCACATGTCTGCTTGTCATAGGCATATACCGCATTTTTAAAACAGAGTTCAACCTGAGGATTTTTACATTTTGTCTTTAAGTTTTCCTTTAGATGTCGATAGCAAAAGGCACGTGGGACCTCGAGATATATTGTCCTCACTGCATGCAGTATGCCTTTGTGCTGATCAGATACAATGACCAAATCATTTCGTAATCCATATGCAGTCCAGAATCTTCCCAGGAACCACTCCCATGAATCGTTGCCCTTCTCCTCACCAAACCCAAAAGCGAGGTTAAAAGTTTGCCCATTTCCATCTGCACAGACAGCTGCATAAATTTTTCCCTTATACACACCTTTCAAGTGTGTTGCATCTATGATAATTATGGGCCTCATGTACTTGAAACCCTCAATCGAAGGACCAAGTGCATAGAATGAACTCAGAAATTGCTCTTCTCACATATGTATACTGGTCACCGTTCCTGGCATTACACGCTTTAACATGTGGAGGTATGACGGTAGCTGTCTGTATGAGTTTTCTACAGTTCCATAGGCTATGTCTTTAGCACGCTGTAAAGCTCATCAAGTTTTGGCGTATCCGATCTTCACATCATAATTCTCCCGCATGTCTTGAATCACATTTTTGGGGGTATGATTCGCATCAGTAAGTTTACCAGCATACATACAACCAATTGTTGTTGGACTTACACTCATGTTTTAGCTTTATTATACAGTTTGGATACAAGTGTGAGTCGAGACAAACTTGTGAATAACCCAAATCTAGCATCTAGCTTTACAATTGACACGTATCATGAAAGTACAATTTTTTTTGTTCTTACATCGTGCCTCAAATTTTCTCTTATTTGAACTTACCACATGATATGGAAACCGGTTATTGAGTGAATATTCACCGACTGCTACTACCAATTCATCCTTTTTGTTAAAGACTACATCCTTTCCAATAAAACCCACTGGTGGAACAGTATCGTCTTCCAAAAAATGCACCTCTTCATCATTAATCTAGACCATGTTTGCAAAGTGAGTAGAAGAGTCCGGTATAAATTATTCAAATGGAATCATCTACCTTATCCCATAGTGGAAGTTGTCATCGTTGTTATTGTTGTCACCATTGTCATCATTATCATCATCATTAGCCTCAATGTTGTGAATATATTCTTCACCGTATTCATAATTATCATCTGCGTGAATATATTTGGATGTCCTTGCTTCATCATTTACATAAGTAAATCCCGCCCTTTCATGATCATTTGGACCGGATGGACAATTACCGCCAATATCACCATTGATTCCACCCTCGTAAGTTCTCTAAATTTTGTTCACAACAACAACTTTAGGATCCCTTCCCCCTTCAAATTCATGATGTCATACATGTCTTCAATCTCAATTAATCTCATGTTTCCATCACAAAATTTAGAAGCAATTGACATTTGTATGTTAAATTGGTTTAAGTCAATCTTCATCAAGTTTGCCATAGTTCTCCTCAAATCTTCATAGTTCACATTGGATGGTACAACTAGTGCACGCACCTTTCCAACTAGAAAACCCTCATGTACAGCAATCCTCATGTAATCCATTTCTGCAAACAACACAAAGAAACCTATCTGTCTTGAAATATCCTTTATACTTCTTGAAAAACTCTGGTCTCAAAATGCTACTCCCTGTCTAGAAATTCCACTCCTGGTCTCGAAAGGCCATACTATGGTCTGGAAATTTGTTTCTCGAAATGCTCCAGTTTGGTCTCGAAATCACTTAAATGCCTTTTGAAACCCATAGAATAGGTCTCGAAATATACTTGTCTCGTCTCCCGAAAGCCCCCTCTTAGATCTCAAAATCTTCTCACTACGACGGAGATATCTACAATCCCACCTTCCTTCCTCCCTCCTCCCAGATAAACAACACAGAACGAACAGACCCAAGCTTCCAAACACCAAAGAAAAAAAAAAAAACAAAGAAACAAACCAAACAATATACCTTCAAACACCCTCTACCTTCGTCTTCTTGATTTCGGAAAACAAAAATCAACAACTGAACACAATAAAAAGCTGGTTTTTTTCTTTCTCTCCTATAAGGGAATGGTTCTTTGAGCAATTTTCTTAACTATGGTTCAAAACTTCTAATCAAATGAATGATGTTAGTTGTAGTTTCTTCAATTCATTTTATGGGTTGTTGGGTTCGGTTGGGTGTGTTGAATGCTGAGGGGTAAGATGGTAAATGCATGTTAAAGGAGAATAAATGTTAAGTTTTAGGTTTTTTTTTTAATTAAAAGTCAAAATAGGTATAAAATGAAAAGTTAGTTTTAGATATGAGTAATTGTGAAATGTTGTAAAGATTTGGATAAATAAGAAATTACTGTTTCAATTTGGGTAAGAATGAAAACATCCCATAAATAAATATACCTGAAATCGAATTAATCATACCCAGTACCCCAAAATAACAGCAGGGAATGGGTACTCAATTAATTTGAAATTAAGTTACAGTTACGCCCTTAAAGCTTACAAAATTAAAAGATAAACCACCAAGTACAGTATCTTACCATTTTGGTCCATGTAGATTGTGACATCACCTATTAGCCCTTTATATCATCTATAATGGGGTGCAAAATGAAATGCAAAGAGGAAACAAAAAATAAGAAGAAAAGGGATCATTAGAATGGGGTTCAAAAGGGTCTAAAATAGGGAAGAGGAAAGAGAGTTCGGGGATTCATAATTTGGAGTGTGATGGAGTTGAGTCAAGCTCATTTTGATCAGAAAAATCAAGTATAAATTCGAGCTCAAAATGAATTTACTGAGTTTGAGTTAAATTTTTTTAGCTCAAGCTCTACTCGATTGTGCTTGAACTTTTTTTCCAATTTTTTTATAAAAATTTTAACTTAATTTTTAATTTTTTAAAAAATGTAAAGTTATGTTTTTAAAATATATTAATTATTAATAAAATTATTTATAATTTAGAGAAGATTATATAAATATTAAAATCTAATCAAGTTTAAGTGGAAATTACTTGAACTCGACTCGAGTCAATTCAAAGTTAATTCTAATTTAACTCGAGTTCAACTAGTCTTAATTAATTTATATTTCTCTACGTTTTCTATACATTTTATGGCAACTGTAAACTATTGAAAGTTATTAATTAATAATGTTTATTTATTAATAATATAGCAAAAAAATTTTCACACATATATTTTTTATATCTTCAAATAGTCTGATGGTCCCTGTATTCATAAGATAGAGTATAATTTTCAAGAAACACTAACGGCTAGTTTGAGAGTTTTGAAGGGGAGAAAAAAATGGAGTTTAAGTTAGAAGAGAAGAAAAATTATATTTGAAGTTGTTTAGAATATTTAAGAGATAAGAGAAGATAAATTTACTATTTTTGTTTAGAAATTTGGAGAGAAATGAAATAATGAATTATTTGGAGATGATTTTACAATATTAACCCTGTGGAAAATTGATTGAAAAATAAAAGAATTGATGTAATAGGGTATAATAGGAACTTTACAAAAGTTAAAATGTTGTTCTTGTACAATTTATCCATTTCCGACTAGACTGACAATTTGCTTTAGGAGGGATTAGCCTTTTCCTCTATTCTCTTTTCTCTTACAAATACTTTCAAACAGAATCAATCTTTCACTCATCTCTTCAAATCCCTTCTTTTTTCTTTTTTCCAAACCCCTCTTCCCAAACTAACTGTATTGCTCGTGATAACATCACTCGAAACATTTTTCACAAATTAATTTATCGCCTACTATATTCTTGATGTAATTGAAGAAACTTTTTCTTTTATAATTGTCTATCGTGCATAAAGAAAAGATTCACCACCTAAAGATATCGGGAGTAAATTTTAATATGGTCTCTAACTTCCTCATGCGAGACTAACAAGAGTTAAGTTGAAATAATTATTAAAATTACAATTAAACCCCCAAGTCTAAGAAATTTAAAGAAACATCTCATTGATTTTAATATCGTTTCACTCCCTTCCCCTTCCCCCTCCCCAGCAAAGGATGAGGACCACCATTGTTGGCGCCCTATCTAGAAACAGATATTTTACCAAAGCAAAAAGGTCAGAAGAAAATGCTCTGCGCTCAACAATGACTTCTGCGATTTCTCTTCCATTACATTTATGCTTCTCTCGGAAGTTATCGTCAAACTGTCGTCGTCTCCGGTCATCTGTCCCTGCAATCTTCTCGGTTCTTGGAACTTCTAGACCGCGTAAATCTCTAGATGGATCCTTCAATTTTCAGCTAAACCTTTTTTTTTTTCCTTTGTTGGTTGAAATACTGATGCAATTCTTTTCGTGTTCGCAAATTGGGAAAAGCGCGTGAAATTGCAGAAGATGATGTGTTACGGATATTTATTACGGAAAGGGAACTGTCTGGAGATTTTATAGCAAAAGTTTCTGATAGAATTTGGCTGAGAGAAGAAATTAATTTTCATAATAATGCAGTAGTAGCAGAAGTTACTGAGAACAATGTTCAAACACCAGAGCAGGTTTTCTTTTTGATTTTTTTCATTGGTTGCTAGAATTTAGTATGCTGATTATCAGTGTGAATTTGACTGTTAAATTGGTTGCATTGATAGGCATCAGTTGAAAAAAGTGACAGTGATGGATTTTTGAAACTTCAAAGAACTAATGAATGGGTTTGGGGGGATTCTAGCTCGGCGCCGACCAACAAAAAGATGATCATTAAGGTAAATATATAGGTTAATTTCCATGACAATCTTGGATGAAATGCCTGTTCTTTTCTTTGTTTTTCTTATTTCTTCTTTTGTTAACTGATAGTAGTATTTATTTGAAATTGCAGGAGTTTCAAAATGATAGTGAGAGGAAGAGAAAGCTCAACCTACTCAGATATGAAGCTGTAAGATCCTGAGTTCTTCTTCATTTTAATTGCACTAAGGATATCATTGAATTTTTTGTGTCAAGTGTTCTTGGAATTTAGTTATTGCTGAACTTTGAGTAGTCCCAATTTTGTTAGGGTTGCTGAAACTAACAATTTCTGTTCATCTTTTTTTTTATTTTCATGTTTTTGGGGTTAGGTGTCTTCAATTTTACATTCTTCTGATACTAGGATGGTTTGATTTGTTATCTGAGTATGGCATACTGCTAGTGCTTGTAGCGAAGAGTTCATACCTAAAATTGTGTCCAATATTATCTCAAGGTAGGCATCCACTAAAGGAAAAGAAGAGATGAAAGAGGGAAGGAGAATGTAAGGTGTAACCTTACCTGTCTAGTTGTGACTTTTTCGTGCTTCAGTTTTTCTGGCACTTCTTATTCATTACCATAAAAGAATCATGAATTCTAACAAGTTGATGTGAATGAATAACCTACTTGGAGGACGGATCTATAATAACTGCACCAGCATATTTTCTGTATCCTTTTGATGACACTATTCATTCTTGGATGTGGTGACATGTCTAATTTATCCCATTTATGATGCAGCTCAAGAGAGAATTGCTCCTATTGACTGTGGGAATTGGAACTGCATGTGGTGGGTATTGTCTTGCAGTATTTTCAGTTGAGGTAAGTGTAACTAATATCATTAAACGACCTTGATATGCTTTTTTATATTTTCTTTCTTAAAAAAAAGTGGTTCTTGCTGTGTAGAAGCTATTAATTCTCATTTTCTCATATCTTATCCCACTCCTGAACTGGATTCTGAGAGCTGAAAGCATCTTATATGTCAAAAGTAATCCCCATCAGAACATGAATTGACAGAAAATTTTATGAAGTTTTACTGCTCCTTGGCAAGGAAAATCTAGGGCTAGTTTGTTATCAAGTCTTTTTCCTATAATATTCAATACATTGTTGGTTGAAAAGAATTATCTTAATGGTTTGAAGGGTTATTTAAAGAGTTACTGATGTTAAGCAGTTCATGTCTTACTAAGCCTGATCTATTTTTCTCATGGTACAGACTGCTTTGAGCTACGGAATAGGAGCTTTTTTAAGGTTGGTAATTCAGTAATTCACATTTACTTCCTGAATAGATGGATCTGCATTTCAGAATTACTTTACAAGTCAAGGTTAATATCTTTAGATCCTGGAGGCCCACTACTTAAGCAAAACAATGCAGTGTTCAACAAGCTACACCATTTTAATATATATTGCTAAATGTCATCTTTTCTTGGTTGAGATGAATGGCAGAATTATTATATGTGACTGTTTCCAATGGCACTTTCAAGGCTTAGGTTTTGATGCATTAGAGCTATTCATATAATCCTCTTTTGGTAGCCAAAGAATTTTACTTTCACACGTTTGCTGGTCAAATAACTTGCCTGCAATCCGTCTAACATTTTTCCCTTGTTCATTTTAAAATGCAGTTGCCTGTACCTTCAACTCTTGTGGCAATATGTGGACAATCTCTCCAAAGAAGCAGTTCCACAAGTTTTCCTGAAAAAGAAATCAAAAAAGTTGTCTTTGAATCTTCACTCTGTTATTAGTTCCAACTTTCAATGTTTCTTCCAACTGAGATTCTTTATTTTGACGTTGGTTTCTACACAGAATTGGTATAAGAAGTGAGGATCTGCAAGATTTATTTGAGAGATCTATAAAGGGTAGTGGCCTTGCTCTTTCATCTCCAAGGCTTGTGATTCCTGCTGTTATTTATGGATTGTGGGAATTGTCTCAACATTTTACCCATGACTTATTTGATTTCCAGGTATCTTTCACTAAGATCTCCTGAATATGTTTCATTTCTTACCAAGAACCGCCTCATTTTCCTTCTTGTTTCTTTGATTGTCCATGCGGGATCTTTTGTTCTCAGCTTCTGCCAGCAATGGTTGGAATATTTGCATATAAAGCTGCTGCTCTGGTACAAGTATACCGAGATAATGAAGATCTTCAATTTATTTTTCCTGAGAATGAAGAAAAACCCAGTAGCTGATAGAATTTCTTATATGATGTCTTGATGCTTAATGATCCGTCGGAGCTAAAAGTCCTGCAAACACCCATATATGTAAGGTGACAACTGGTCTTATTGTTATTTTCTATCTAAAGTTAATTTTCTAGTCAAATGCATTCCACTGTTTCTCAACACCCTATTCTTCTTGCTCCTCCGCCTTTCCCTCTTTGTTTCCAAGGAAAATGGCTTGACAATGATTTTGGTGTCGATGTGAGAAAATAGTTTTTTTCCCTTCTTTTGAGGTTAATATGTGAAAATCAAGCAGTAGCATGTCACGTGTCAATCTACCTTCATAGTTTACATTATCATGTAAGTTCTTTCCTTTAGAAAGTTTGATCAATGCACTGTGCATTTTCTGAAGATGGGAAGCTGCGAAAAGATCTCTTTAGGTTGAAGCTGACAAAACTGAATGAGAGACCATTGCTGAAGAGCATCCAAGGTTTAGAGTTAACTGGAGACAGAGGAGAGGTCCACCGGTAGATGCATCTTTAAGGCTTGATGATACCATCCAATTACCACTTTCTGTACAGGTTTTACACGAGTTTTTACTTTATATAGAATGTGTTGAATGAACTTGTGGCTCCCAATCCTTTCGGTTGTAATACATTTATCTATTTTGATAGGCATCAATTAGCAATATTTTAGTTAAAGTACCATGTGCACGGTTTGTGGGTTACATAAAAAAAGTGTTGGTGGATTGGGAAAGTTTTGAAAGAAATTGGGAAAAATAATTTGAGTAGAAGAAAATTTTAATTAAAAAAAATGCTTTAACCTTTGATGAAGGGTTTTTTTAGAAAAAAGTTTATTTAATTATTTTTGGCAGATAAAGAGGGTTAGAAGGTTCATTTAACCTAGCTCATTTTTTTCTTTGCAATTTATTGGATTTTTAAATTAAAAAAAAGGAAGAATTTATACTTTGAGGATCTATTATATATAGTTAAAGTAAAAACATCAATTTTTTCGATTGATTTTAACCTTTCGAGCATGTAACATCATCCATGTGTTTTTAAAAATTTTTTTTTTGAAAAATTTAATAAATTAGATAACAAATAATTTGAGATAAATAGATTCACTTAACCTTTTTATTTTTCAAAAAATTAATTAAATAAATGAATTAACTTAACCTTTTGTTTTTTTAAAAAATAATTAAATAAACTATATATCAAAGGATGCAGTTATATAAAGGATATTTGATATATTTATATGTTGAATTAGGACGCGAATGGTCCTTGAACCCTTAGAAATTGAATGCGTGCATTTGATAAAGTTTAACAAAATAAAGCCTAATATGATGAAAAATGAGATAGAAATATATAATTTTTTAAAAGTGTTATTGATAGAAGTAAATAAAATAATATTATTTTGATATTATTAAAAAAAGTTATTGTAATAAAAAAAATATTATTAACATATTATTATAAAAATTATTAAAAAATTATTATTTTAACTATTTGGAAAAATTCCATACATTGCACGGTTACTATTCTAGTTCAAGAAATAGGAAATATGTAGATTTTATTTTTTTTTTTTTTAATAATTGAGGAGCTAACTTTATGAATAGATAATAATAGATAGATTTTGAAAACGTGTTTTTTTTGGCTCAATAAACATAATTTTCATTAATTATTATTAGAGACTTAGATTAAAGTAAAACTATTTAGGTTCAATGAACATTACCTTTCATAAATTATTAAATTAAAAAATATTTTTATTTATATTCAATGAACAAAATAAATAATAGATTCCTTTTTAATATATTCAATGAATAAAATCTTCATATATAATTATGAAATCAAAACAATGAAAATTTTTATTTGTGTTCAATAAATAAAATAAACAAAAGTGCTTAAGTTAAAATAACATTAATTTAACTCAAAAAAGCAAGATTGTGTATATCATACACCAAGGTAAGTATTTTAACCATATTTTCTACCATAATAACTTGTTAATTAATAACAAATCAACCATTATACTTAATCTATACATTGAGAGCTTTAATTTGAAATGTTTACACAAGCTAAAAGATTTAATAACGAGAGAGAAATCTCATCCCGAAGATAGCTCGCTCGAACACACAACACTAATACTGTTTGATAGTCGAGTACTGTTCATTACATATTCCATATCGAAATACTAAAGGTTATTTACATAGTCTCAAGTTTATATAAGAAGGTAATAATCAACTACCAAAGGTATGTGACTTTTACTACTTGAACTTGTACAACTCTTATTTTCGCATTGCTAAACAAGTGTCCTAAATTCAGCAGGACCAATTTTCCATGAAGTAATCCGCACCGAACTGAGCTTTCAATCACCAAACTTAATCGAGCCAAGCTCTCAATCTGCACCGAGCTTGGCCGAACCGAATAGACTTCATCCATATTGAAATCTATCAAACTAAACTAACTTAATCCTCATTAAAGTTTGCCGAACAAAACAAATATTTCCGCAACATCATTTGGTGCCCACTGTGTTCGTGCACGATTTGAACATTACATCTCTAAATGATAATCAGAAACAACATGCAAACATGATCAGGACTGGTTGCATCAAAAAATATAATGGCACAAGAGAAAGATAAGCATCCCGGAATGAACAATAATGAACACAATCCTCAGGCCAACACCACACTGCAAGTGGATGTGGCTCAGGATGTCGCTAATCCCATTGAAGCACTGATCGGTGATTTCCATAGACCATATACTTCAACGCAATTCCCAAACCCTCAGAAATCCAGAACCAGGACGAACATCTATAAAAATAGGTTGGCGGAAAACATGCTCGGAGGAGTCAGGCCTCAAACTGAAATGGTTTCTGAGGTTGACAAGATGAAGCTAGACATCAATCATTATGAGGCTTTTAGGTTCTTCTTACAGTAGAATAATTATCTCCCCAGACAAGCGAATGAGTTAGTCCGATCATTAAACCACAATGGAGAACAAGACTTGGATAAAGAAGAAGTGTAATCTAGAAGATAGGGGCCTCGTAGGTAAGTAGTTTCAAGAGTTCCAAACCCTCATAACACAATCCCACAGAGGCAGCAACCTACCTCAATACAACGGATCCCTCTGGAGCTACAAAACAAGTTATACAGATTGGAACGGAGGTAGATGGGGTGGAAGCGAAGATGCCAATGTTTCGGCCTACCACAATGGTACAAATCCAAAACTCCAACCCTTTAGTCCCGAAACTTAGACATGGAAAAATTCCTGAGTACTTCTAGTTAAATACTATTAGCAAGTACAATGACACCACAGATCCGAGTTAACACTCGTCCGTATTCAACACAACTTTGGCATTCTACAATCCGGAAGAAGTCCTTTTGTGCAAAGCCTTCTCCACCTCTCTCTCCAAAAGAGCTCTCGAATGGCACATGGCATTGGCCACTTCTATACCTGCCTTCAATCAGTTGGGTGATGCATTCTTGAACCAATTTGCAGGAAGCAGCCAAAATTCAATCCCGTAGGCCCACCTCTTGAATATGCGACAAAAGAAAGAGAAGACCCTTAGTGAGTACTAGACTCGGTTTAATCAATAAGCACTAAAAGTCAAGGACTATTTGCAACCGATCTATATATAGGCATTTTGCCACAGGCTGAAACTAGGAAGACACTTATAAAGGCTCGCTGTCAATCCACCTAAAACAAGTCAAGATCTCCTACAGAGAGTTGGGACTTGGATTCTGGTTGCCGATTCGGAGAGACACAAACGAACAATTCAGCAAGCTAAGATTGGAGAACAGTCGAAATCAAATTTTGACAGCTGAAACAACAAGAAGCATAGATTCAGCTTGTTTCGGGGCCAAGGTAGCTGAAACCTATAGAGCCTAAGTCATATCCTACAGCCGAACCACAATCTGTGCCGGCTACAGCCACTACCAAGTTGATACAAGATGCAGCCAATGCACCTGGAAAATAGTTTCAGGGTAACCCTTCTTCTCGTAATCATGTCAAGGAAAGTCGCATACTATGCAGGGGAATTGAACGAACAATCCAAATTACACCTCGTTGAACATCCCCCAGAGCAGCCATTTTGCAGAAAATACAAGGTTCGGGTATTCTAACACCTCTGAAGCCTATGAATGCTCCTTCGGAGAAGCGGGATCAAGATCGCTATTGTAATTTTCACTGGGATGTTGGACATTACATAGAGGATTGCTACCAATTGAAGAGGGAGATTGAGAGTGCAGTGCAACGAGGGTTGCTCACTCAATTCATCAGTACAGTACATGTTGTCCAACACAATACACGACGGTAACAAGAAATACCAAAGGTCATTGATATGATATCTTGTGTGAATTCGGATTGTCTGAAACCCCTAGGGATGAAATTGAAAATTGCTTCGACTGTTGTGGTGAATGATGACATCCCCTTGGTGGTGTCAATAATAATTGCAAACTACTTGGTAAAGAGGATAGTCATCGATACAGGGAGTTCGGCCAATGTCCTTTACTATGACACATTCCAGAAGATGGATCGCAAAGATGAGCTAATCAAGTCAAATCTCATTCCATTGGTTGGGTTTTTCCAGAGAAACCACACATGCGTTGGGAACCGCATTTCTTGAGGTTCAATGGGGGCCAGAATCAAAGCCTATCAAGCAAGTTTGTGAGTTCATCATTTTTGATTCGCCATCGACATATAACTGCATATGGGGAAGATCGAGGTTAAACATGATGAAAGCACAAGTAAATACTTATCAAAATAAGGTCATCATTCTGTATGAAGGAACACAATCTGTTATCAAACGAGATGTTAAAGTAGCCCACAAGTGTTACAAGGTGGCAATTTCCGGAGCAAAATCGAAACAAAAGAATAAGGAGAAGGAGATCCCGAACTTGGAGAATCGGATTGAGCTCGCAGAGGAGCTAGAAGAGGATCAATAGATGCTGCTCACCCTACCGAAAGGTGACTATCGGGAAAGCTTTACCCATTCGGATGAAGCATGAATTCTTTGATCTTCTGACGAAGCATCCGAATGTTTTTGCATGGTCTACCAAATACATGGGGATGATTCCAAGAGAATTCATTGAGCATTGGTTGGGAATCCCCAAAACTGCAATCTGGTATGGCAAGGGAAAAGATTCTACACTCCTGAGAAGAAAGAAGAAATGAAAGCGGAGGTTGCGGATTTGCTTTCGACCTTAAATTGTCCGAAGTGTACAATTTTCGAAATGGTTGTCCAATCCGGTAGTAGTCCCAAAGCTGGATCGTTCAAGGAGAATTTGCATTGATTTCATTTCATGTAATAAGACGATTTCGAAGGAACCATTCTAGATTCCTCGATTCGACCAACTAGTAGATGCAACTGCAGGATTCTCATATATTTGTTTCCTGGATGCATACAAGGCTTATCATCAAATCTAAATGGCAAAGGAAGATGAGGAGAAAACTTCCTGCGTAACACCACACAGATTATTCTGTTACAGAAGAATGCCATTTGGGTTAAAAAACGTTGGAATGGATTTTTAAGACATGATCAAATGGATGTTTTCTCAACAGCAGGGCCGCAACATGGAAGCTTACATAAACAATTTGCTTGTGTAATCCGCTACCTAGAAACAATTCTTCATCGATTTAGAGGAAAGTTTCAAGACAACGACGCAGTATGGGATGAAACTGAACCACTAAAAGTGCTTATTCAGGGTAGAAGCAGAGAAATTCGTTGGGTACATGGTTTCCCGAAGAGGAATTGAAGCAAACCTTGCAAAAATCAAAGCGTTGATGGACATGAAACCACCTACATCCATAAAGGAGGTCCAACGGTTGACTGAAAGGGTTGCAGCTTTGAACCCATTTCTGTCAAAGCCTAGAGAGAAGTCACTCCTAGTCTAGCCAATAATCCACAACATAAAAAATTTCAAATGGACTTCAGAATGCAAAGTGGCTTTCACAAAGCTTAAACAATCTTTCTGTTCACCCCAGATTCTAATTTCTCCTCTTCCGGTCGAAACACTATATACTTATATATCTATATCATCTTATGCAGTGAGTGCCGTTTTATGTGCCTTACGGGGTTCAAGCATAAAGTCGATATACTACATTAACCATATCCTAAAGGACCTAAAACTAGATATTCCACTTTGGAAAAGCATGAATTAGCTTTGTTAGTTACGACTAGAAAGTTAAAACCGTACTTTCAAGCTCATTCTATACAAGCACTAACTAATGCTCCTATCAGGCAAATATTTCAGAAGCCCAATATGGCTGGAAGGCTAATGAAGTGGGCAATAGAACTTTATTAATATGATATACAATATTCATCCCGGAGAGCAATAAAAGGTTAGGTTTTCTCAGACTTTGTCCTTGAATGCACAATGCCAAGATCTAAACAAAATTTGAAACTAAATTCAAAAATTCCTCCTCAAGATTGTTGGAAGTTACACATGGATGGATTGGCTGAGGGAGTCGAGTTCGACCTTATAAGTCCAGAAGGAATTAGGTTGCTTATGCTCTGAAATACAACTTTCAAATAAGCAATAATGAATCTGAATATGGGCCTTTCTAGTAGGATTATGAGTTGCGGAAAGCCTCCATATAACTACTCTTATTTCCAAAACCGATTCGTAGCTCCTAGTTGGACATGTCAATGGCAAGTATGAAGCAAGAGAAGAGAACATGCAACAATACTTGGCAAAAACATAGAAGTTCTTTCAAAAGTTCCAGTACAACAAAGCAGAACATGTATTGCCCAAGGACAATGCAAAAGCTGACTTCCTTTCGAAAGTCAAGTAAAGAACACAAATGCAGGGAATAAGGATTGAACCTCTGGAAAGGAAAAGCACTGACCTTTTACAGATTATGAATATGGAGGCCAAACCAACCTGGATCTCGCAAATACATCAATACATGGCAGATGGAACTTTGTCTAACTACTTCATCCCAATACGTCATTATGGATTGACAACTTCTCAGGAGAGCATATTCATGGTAGTTACTAAAATGCATCACACCGGTCGAAGGAAATTATGAGGCAGGTACATGAAAGCATTTGTGGTTCTCATATCGAAGCTAGATCACTTGCTTGAAAGGTCATGAGAACGAGATATTTTTGGCTAAGTCTGGAGGAGGATGCGGTCAATTTAGTAAAAACTTGTCGGAAAAGCCAAATTCATGACAACATGCACCATCTTCCAGAATTGAGTTGCAATCCTTGAGCAACCCGCTACCATTTCATTAACAGGGGATGGATCTCTTAGGACCCGTTCCTAAGGCATTTGGAGGTAGAAAGTTTTTGGTGGTTGTGGTGGATTATTTCATGAATGGATTAAGGCACGAGCTTTGGCTTCCATTACTACTCGAAAGGTGAAGGAGTTTTCCCAAGAAGATGTTATTATCTGGTTCAGAATCCCACAAATACTCATTATAGACAACGGAAAACAGTTTGAAGCAAACGACTTTCAAGACATTTGTTCCGAATTGCAAATTGATCACCATTTCACTTCGATGGGCCATCCACAAACTAACGAATTGGCAAATGTATCAAACCAAATCATTCTCCAAGGTTTGAAGAAGAGACTTGGAGATATGAAGGGAAAATGGATGGACGAACTGCACAATGTCCTTTGATAGCATCGGACAACTTAGACCAAAGAATCACCAGTCACCTAATGTTTCAACACAGATGCTTTAATCTCTATGGAAATTGGAAATTCTTCCCTTTACACCGACACATTCAATGCAGAATGGAATGATCAGAAGTTAGCCAAAAACTTGAATTTGTTGGAAGCAAACTGAAATTGTGTCGCTCTCAAAGAGATGGTCTATAAACGAAAATTGATAAGTTATCACAATAAGAAAGTTTCAAGGAAACAACTCAAAGTTGGTGATTTAGTTCTCCGAAAAAATGAAGTCAGTCGACAAGATGAGAATCGGAAACAAGATCCGACTTGGGAAGGTCTGTACTGATTGTGAAAGATAATCAAAATGGAAGTTATTGAATGTAGGACATGGAAGGCAATGCTGTGGCTAGAACCTGGAATGCAATGAATCTGAGAAAGTTTTATGTATAAGTTTTTTCATCTTTGTAAAATTGGTACACAATGCTGGATACATTCTGTAATGTTACGAATTCGATAAACCACTTTATTCAATAGAATTAAATTTCAATACAGAGTTGTTACCTGCATTACTTTAATTTCATTCATGCCTTGAAAAATGTTACGATGAAATTCAATTTGAATTGAAATACCAGCCAAATCTTAAATTTCAAGTTCAAAATTACACAAGGTCGCAACATATAGGCCGAAAAGAAAACATAGGCCAATTCACAAGTATAAGTTCGAGAGACACTTTAAAGTTTCTAGCATTGTTACCTCCATTATTTTAATTAATTTCACTTATATTTTGGCAATCATCCCAATGCAATTGGACTGGAATAAAAGTTCTCATTCGATAATTATCAAGCCGATTTTACAAAGAATCCGATATACGAAAATAATAAGCTAAACAGGTGCAGCGCACCATCTGAAGAAAATAGGATAATCTATTAGTTAAATTCCCTTTAGATTTCTTGCATTCGAAGGAAGTACTAATGAAGATACCAGATTACGTGTTGCTTTTAGAGTCAAAAAACTAGTGGAATCAAATATAGGCCCAGTTTCTTGAGCAACCTCATCCATATTGGAATCCCATTGTGGGGATGGGAAGGTGTGGCACATATAGGGAGTTTGGAAGCCCGCCTCCCAAGGCTAAGGATAATCAATTGGATTCTCCATGATCAATTCAATATCAACAGACAATTTATACGGGATGTTCTTTTCTTTTAAATCATCTGTCATCATTTCAAAGCCACCTTTGAGCATGGTGAGAGACAGCCTTGACCACATGTTATGGAACTTCTTATGTTTGAAGAAGTCTCCCGACATTTCTAATTCCATTGTAGGGTTCAAATTGCCTGCTTCATCTTCATATCGCCTTTTCATGGCATCCAATGAAAATTCAAGTATAGCTTTATCTTTGGTTTCGGCGGTTAGCTTGGTCGAAACCTCTTTGTCTTTAAGAGGAAGCTACTGGATCTCTGTACCTTTTGCAGACAACTTAGCCATTAACAATTTTATTTATTCTTCGGCTTCAATTTCCTTACACTCAATGACCGCAATTCTGGCATCCGTATCTTTTTCCTTTGTGATCAATGTGTCGCATTGGACTTCTAGTTCCTCGATCCGGCGGTATAATTCAAAGTTGAACATTGCGGACTGAAACAAAAATCAAACAAAAGATAAGGCAGGGAAGCAGACAACAAAAAATAGTAAGTCTTGGAGAAAGATGTAATGACCGATACATGGAAATTGCGGAGTATTGTGTTTTGCTTTATGTCCTCCATCGACAAAGAACGGGCATGATTCTGCTCCTTTGGAGGTAACAAGTTCTGAAAGACTTCAAAGGCCTTTGTGCTACTAAACATTCTATCATTTTCCGAGATGCTCCAATCTGGAACATATATTGGCCATTTATCTTCAACCACAGGTTTAAGCACCTTCGAATCAGCTGAAGTGCCTTGGACCCCTTTTTGTTTTTTCAACCTTTCCTCTTCAAGTTGATCCCACTTCCGTTTGAGAGTAGGATCACCCACTGAAGGAATCACCATCAAGCAAGCCTTTCTTTTGTGTGGGCTTTTGCAGCAACGAACTTTTCTCAATTACATGTTACTTGGCCAAAACTTTTTTCTGGAGGATAGCCTTTGATCCATCTATTTTGCTCCCCCCAACTTTGGATGCGGCCTTCTATTCCACATCATCTTTGTTGGCCGGATCATCTTTATCTGTAAATTGACCTGGAATGTAAAATAAACCATTCATAATAGTGACAAAGCTAGAAGATATGTTAGGAGGGACTTTGGTGATTCTCTTATGCGAGAATTTTGCCCGAAACATTTTTCTTTGGCTCATTGGACTTTGTCAAAGATGCTTCCAAGATCTTTGTGAAGGAGATTCCTATAATCAAGCGAAATAGATTAAATTCAAGTTACACTTGGGAAAAAACAATAACACATGAGTATAATGAGAGCATATACTTTAGGACACTATATTAAATTCGGCCTGATTACTGACTCTACTGAATCTTAAAAGGTCCGGGCTCCAATGTTCACCCACCTTCGCCTTAAATCTGAACTGAGCAATCTTGCTCAGTTCGGAATCATAGCTATCGGGTTGGTTGGGCCAGTTTTTATTCGTGGATTTGTGGATGTTCCAAGGGAATGATATGTCCCCAAAACTCGAATACCTAACATAGAAATACTCATTTTTCCACTTGTGAACCGCCCTAGGACATTCTATCAATCCGGGAGTGCCCCTCCGTCGGATTGTAAAAAAGAACCCCTTTGTGTTCAGGGGATTTATGTTTTTGACTGATAATAAAAAATGTCTATCTTAAGTTCTAGACTAAGCATTGCACCACAAATCCTACTGAAAAAAATCAAGGCAACAGTGAATCGAATAAAATTCGGATTTAGTTGACGTAACTGGATTCAAAAAAATTTTAATATGTCCAAGAATAAAGGATGAAGTGGGAACCTCAATCCCGCTATAAACTATGCACCAAAACATGTGACACAATCATCGGGAGGTAGATGAATCGTATCAACTTCCCCTGGAACATCAATTTCAAATTCAGCAGGAATGCCATACTCTTGTTGAAACCCCTCTGAATCTACAAAGTTACTAACTTCTTCCTGAAATTGTTGTGTAATTGGGTTCTCTCCTTCATCACACCCCAATGCTGAAATATCGGGACAAGTTGCTATCTGCACCTGGATTTGACTCCGGTATTCATGGGCTAAGTCATTATCATTCTCATCACACCATGGAAAATCGATGCTTATGTCCCTTACTCCATAGAGGATAACATGAGTTAAATCCTCAGAAGCCGACATATCTCTAAACTCTCCAATCCTAATGACTTCGTCAAATGCGGAAGTTGCATCATCAGAAACTTGAACCCTAGGTTCAACCCTGTACCGCCTAAAAATCACGGCAGAGCTAACCTCTCCCCAAATAACCCCAGAAACAGACCCCTCCGATACAGTCTGAGATTCAGATATAGCTGCACAATAAGTATACCTGCACAACAAGTCTACAAAAGAAAGGATCAAAGTAAGTAAATGTAACCATTAAAATAAATTTAATGAAGAACACGAAAACTCAACTTCCAAAGGCTGGAAACTTTACCCAGAAAGTGACACATACATACACAAAAAAGGTGGGTTTAGGCCAAGTTCAAAAAACCCCAAATCAACAAATCTAAATAAAATAGCAAAAACCCACCACAAGCGAGATTTAAGAATATCACACTGACATTGTTGGCGCAAAAAGAAAAGTAAAAAGAAACGATGCAAGGAAAGGTTATGTGAGTTGATGAAGGGAAAGTGAAGATAAAAACAAAACTTACCTTTTTGACAAAAAGAAAAGTCAAAAGCCCACTTTTTTTCAACCTACCTTTTTATTCACTTCATTTCAAAATTTGACTTTTGAAATAAAAGCAAGCCCATTTTTTTGGGTAAGGGAGACAAAGCAATCTTTGCCATACACATGGAGCTAACAGGTGAACCTACTGAAGACATAATTGATAGTCAACAGTTAGGTAATGTCGTTGACTGTCTCTTTTTCGGACGAAACAAGGATGTGATTATAAAGACAGTACCTTTCAACCATACATTCAACTTCTCGGTGGCCAAATCACTAATTCGGTCATCAATCCATTCCATAGATGGATGCAATATGAATGTGGCTTTAAATGTAATACCTTTTGACCATACATCCACCTTCTCGATGGCTAAATCAACGATTCGATCGTTAATCCATCCTATTGGTGAACGAAATAAGGATGTGGTTGTAGAGGCAATACCTTTCGGCTATACATCCACCTTCTCAGTGGCCGAATCAATGATTCGGTCGTCTGTCCATCCTATTGATGGATGAAACAAGGATGTGTCTATAAAGGCAATACTTTTTAGTCATACATCCAACTTCTCGGTGGCCGAATCACTAATTTGGTCATCAATCCATGCTATTGGTGGATGCAATATGGATGTAGCCGTAAAGGCAATACCTTTTGACCATACATCCACCTTCTTGGTGGCCGAATCAATGATTTGGTCATCAGTCCATTCTACTAATGGACGACACATGAACGTGGCCTTAAAGACATTATCTTTCAGCCATACATCCAACTTCTCGAAGACCAACTTAATGATATGGTCATCAGTCCATTCTATTCACGGCCAAAATAAGGATCTGGCCTTAAAGTCAACATATATTTGTCTAGATAACATTTTCTTTTTTTCCAAAGGGCATATGCCGTATCGGCAAGATTGCACGACATTCTTGTTATGAAAGGGTATATACCGTATTGGCAAGTTTGCACAATATTCTTTTTTTGAAAGGGCATATGGTGTATGGTGTATACCGTACATCAAGGTCAATACTTTGATAACATTTTCTACCATAATAACTTTGTAATTAATAACAAATCAAACATTAAGCTTAATCTATAAAGCTTTAATTTGATAAATTACACAAGCCAAGGGGCTTAATAACGAGAGAGAAATCTCATCCTGAAGATAACTTGATTGAACACAAGCACCAATACAGTTTAATAGTCTGGTATCATCCATTACACATCCCATATCGAAATACCAAAGGTTATTTACATAGTCTCAAGTCTATATAAAAAGGTAATAATCAACTATCAAAAGTACGCGACTTTTACTGCTTGAACTTGTACAACTCTTATTTTCACATTGTTAAACAAGTGTCCTAACTTTAGCATTTGCTGCGTAGGAATCTGCACTGAACTTTCAATCAGCATTGAATTTAGCCAAACCAAGCTCTCAATCCACCCTGAACTTGTCAGAATCGAACAGACTTAATCCGAACTAAGATTAGTTGAATCGAACAGACTTCATTCATATTAAAATCTTTCGAATCGAACTAACTTAATCCGCACTGAAGTCTGCCAAACAGAACATTTCCGCTACATCACAAGGATAGTAGTTTAGATATCCCTCCACATAAAACATATAATGATTTGTTAACTTTTGAAAGATTATGTTTTTATTAAATATAAATAATTTTGCTTTAATTTAATAATTATTTAAGATATCGATTTATCAGACATGAATAAAAACCATTTTCATTAGTATCAAAATTTTCCGAAAAATTACATCCATTATTTAGAATGGAAGAATCCAAAATTCGTGAACTCTTATTTGTTTGAGAGTCTATTATATATATATATATATATATATATATATATATAGAGAGTAATGTTTTGATGTACTATAAATTGTGTGTTATTAAATTAAAAATAATGGTAAACTTCTACGATGTCATTTTTTTTTAATCTGTAAATCTCATAATGTCGCGATTCCCTCTTTACAAATTGAAAAGAAAATAATATAATAAAAGTTTACCACTATTTTTTCTTCAATAATATACGATTTGTAACACATCGCATATATATAAAAGTAATGCGAAAAAATGCAAAGAAAAGAAAACGTTGTCCCAAGTAATGCGAAGAAAGCATTTTTAGAACAGAAGGGCAATTTATTCATGCACAGAATCTTCTCACCAATCTCCAGTTTGTTCCTAGGTACTCACCGCTGACTTGGATTCCGCTCCTGGTCTCCACCAGTTCCAGAAATCACTCCACGTGTCCCCTTTCCCAACTCTGCCCCACCGGTCGGTTGTAAAATGGAATTCCACCGTCACGTGGCTCCTTTTCCCCCGTTAAAATTGTTCCTCAAAATTTCTTTTTCTTGAAAATCTTTTAGTTATTTTTTTTCTTTCCTACACTTTCTTCAATTTATTATTATTTTTTCTTAATTCACTCTCTACACTACAAATATATATATATATATCGAGAGAGAGAATTTTCTTTGCCTCGAAGTTATTATCCTCTCCTTGCTTTATTACCCTTAAGTGCTGTTTTGGAAGAACCCTAGTTAGTCATTTCTTGCTTCCGTGTGGATCATCAAAGGTGCGTATCTTTACTTGAATTCGAGTCAACCATTGGGTTTCCAGTCGTAAAGTTTGTATCTTGATTGATTCTGATGCATTTGATTATGGAATCTTGAACTCTCATCAATTGTGACGCTAATCGCAACGAATTTTTAATCTTGTCTTTATCTTTCTTACATTTGTTTTGTATATGAGGTCAAGGGTTTCTGTTTTTCTTGATGATCATGTTTTGGAAAAAAAAATATCAGTTTCTTGATTATCAGTGGTATAGAGATTGCTACTATTTCTTGAATAAAAGAAAATGATTTTATTTAAGATGGGCGTTATATCTAAAGAATTTAAGTTGCTGGTTGGCTTTTTATTGTAACCCCTGGGAGGGTTGTTTGTGTGTAGGGGTGTTCAATTATGCATTTGTGAGACTAGTGGGAATGAAGATTGAGTTTTTTGTGTCCATTTTCTTTTCTCTTACTGCTGAACGTTTTTTTGTTGACTTAATCCGTCAAGCTCACCCAAATTTGGGATTCCTTTTGACATTTCTTCTCTTCCCTTGTCTTTCTGAAAACTTTTGATGGTGATATTCTGAATATTGTTGCAGTCTTGGCTTGTGCATTCATATTGTGCTTGTGATTTTTTTCCCCGGTAATTTCGACAACCTTACACAAAAGAGGATTTTGTTATTTACCATTTTGGAGGTCAAGGTCTCATGAGAATTGATAGGGGAATGCAGAAAGCCATTTGCGAGGATCAGATTAAATTGGGCTGGAGCAAATCATTCAGCCGAGGAATTGGAGTTACCGTGCCCAAGGCCAGAACACGTGACAAATTGAAACCTAGGTCTTTTGACCTCTAATTTAGGTTGAGTTTTAGGAGTTCTTTTGTGCTAGACTGTGGTTAGTCAAGAGGGAAAAAATGACTCGGATTCTGGTTCAGCGAGGTTCTTCAGGTTCAGCATCATCATCATCGCCAAATCAGAACAGGCCTTTATCGGCATCTGCATCAGGATCACAACCTAGTTCCTCTTCGGCAACACTAGTTCCAACCCAGTCACATTGTGTCAACAGTAATCTGAATCAAGTTTCTTCCACCCCGAAAGATGTTGAACAGGCAGAGGAAGCTCTAGAACAAATTATTGGGGACGATTGCTCAGCTTCTATTGGTGGCAAAGGAGGAAAAGTTGATGATCCTTCACAGGAAAGCTTGAATTTTGATCAGAAGGATGACCATGAGAAGATTTCTCAAGATGAGATACATGCTACCAATGAGTTTATGAGTCCTGGAGATCTGGCAAAAGGCTTTGCTGGATTGAGTGTTGTAGAAGAGGAGAACAGGGGCTTAGCTGGAAGTTCACCGCAGATTGTGACTGAGAGCTCATGTCCACCACCTCCCCCTGTCCCTCCTCCTAGACCATCTTCAATGAACCCAAACCTGAGGAGATCTACTTGTGGTAGTTCAAATTCTGTGCGTATAGGGCCATCCAGAAGAGCTGCCCCATGGCCTTCTGTTCCATCTAGGAATTCACCAACTGATTCCCGGCCTTCCTCTCCTCGATCTCACTGTGAGACTGAAGGATATAATAGTGCTGATGAGCAGAACCCTTCCTATGGATCTTCCTACAATGATTTGGTGAGTAGAATTTAATTTGACAACTGAATTTCCTTCTAGACACTCACTTTGGGCTTTAGAACTGATCACTAAATCACTTTCATGAATGGATATGTAATTGTGTATTAGTTTTGTGATGTCTTTCATCTTTTGGTGTTTAGCATTAATGTGACTTACTGGAGGATAACCGTTGAAAAACTGCAGTTAAATGTGGAAATGGTCTTTTGAACACAAGAAAATAATGTTCTGTAATATGTAAATTCAATGCAAGTTTGCCTTTTTAGTTATTTGATACGAGATAAGAAACTTGTTGAATTTAGTTTTTCCTCTGATTGTTATAGGATACCTGATTTATGGTTCCTTTTGTCTCAACTTCTTGGTTTTTTTAAAAAAATTATTTATTTTGAAGTTAAGGTTTGGCCTTTTTAGAGTCATAATTTTCATGTAGAGTCATAATTTTCATGCTAGCTAATCCTTGCATCACATCTCTCTCTATTTCTTGTGTTTTGTTTTGCTTTGCTTTATGTTCTTTCTGGGGTTGGAGATGGTCCCGTAACATTGGACTTGTATAAGTTTGCTGATTGTCTCTCATTGCATTTGGATAACTTTAGTAAGATCACTGTCTTAACATTCACCTAAATTTGTTCTATCAGGAGAGAGAATGCCAGTTTGAATTGGATATAAGACGTGCCAAAGGATTAGAAGTTAGAAAAATGCTAGAGGATGGGAACTGTCTGTTTCGTGCTGTGGCAGATCAAGTGTATGGTGACTCTGAGTTATATGATTTGGTGAGACAGATGTGCATTGACTACATGGTAATTTTTGTCTTCTCTTTTTCGTCTACATTTGTTTTTTTAGAATAATCCAATGCAATTGGAGAATCTTGAATTATTGTCTTCTTTAAGTTGTACGTTAGTTTAGGTACGTCCACTCAAACGTTAATCATATTATTATCATATTTCATTAATTTCAGCAATCCTTTCTGTTATTGTTGGTAACATGGCAGTCAACTTCTTATCAAACTGACTTGAAACTGGTGGCTTTGGTGACTGGGAGAGACCTACCAGCATGAGCAACTTTTTCTTGTTTGGATAGATGAACTGATCCCTTGTTTTTAGAGATGATTTTCTGGTTAATATACCAAATTGCTTTCGTCCGGAATCACCATACCAATTTTCTGTGACCTCTGCGATCTCTTTCAGTCTTTCTGCATGTCAGTTTTTTTTTTCCCTTGCTTGAGCTATTGTTGGATATCTTCTACGTTATATGCCTTAATTTTTGCGATCTCTTTCCTCTGGTACCTTTGTTAGTATTTTTTAGTTTGTATGTTGAGATTATTGTATCGTTTCTATTTATAACAGATCATAAGAAAAATTCTAGTATTGCTAGTCTCATCATGTTGGAAAATGCACATTCAACTCATCATATGGGAACACATCATCAGGCATAAAGAATTTGTTTAACGGCTGCCTGATATCTCAACTCTTCTTAGAGTCTGCTGATGTTGTATTATGTTTCTTTAGTATGTATCTTTGCGAACTCCATGCCAATCAGGCTATACGTTGTATAATTTTAATTTTTTCCCTGACTATTGTAGGTATTTCAAGTGGCCCATAGCTATTTCTTTATAATGAATGTGTTTATTTCCTATTTATGTAGGAGCGGGAGAGGGATCACTTCTCGCAGTTCATTATAGAAGGTTTTACTTCATACTGCAAAAGGAAAAGGAGGGATATGGTCTGTTTAGCTTAACCAGTTCTCCCCCTGTTTGGTCATATCTTTTTGTGTTAAATCTTACTGTGACTGTTAAAATATTTTGAGTTTACCTCTTTATCAGTATTTCACTTGCTTCATCTGAAAAATATAAGTGACAATATTTTGGGTTCACATGTACTTGTCCCTCTGCTTCATAAAAGAGAAATTGGTGTTAGAATCGTAAGTTTGTATTGGTTTCTTTTGAATGCATCTTAAGTTTATCAAGGAGCTCCAGGCTGAATGAAACCTTAGGTTCAGTGAAAATCTCTAGACTAAGTGAAGTTGGGATATGTAGAAGATATTGATTCAGCCATTTGGCTAACAAGAGCCTGTCTTGAACCTGTAAATTAGCGGACAGAAAGCTATCAAAACAACACCGTAATTTGCTAGGAAAGATAATGTTAATATCTTTTATGTTGCAAGTGATGAAGATACTCCCTCCATTTGGGATTGGATGTTCACTTTGACTCCAAATAAAAATTTAGAAGTGTGAAGACTGGTAATGGTGCGATTATGAGTCAATGAGATGTCAATCCTTCAATTAATTAGTTCATGGGATGTAATTCCCTCAATTTGCTGAGGACATAAGTGGAACTTTAAACTTAAAATATATTTATTTTAGGAAACCTTCAATTTCTGACGTTCCAAAATGGAAATATGGACATTCAATTTTTTACACTGTGATGGTGGGAGTAATAATTCTCACATGATGCATTTTTTCTGTATCAAGTTTTTCTTGTTTGTTCTTTGTATCCTGTTTCGATTCACTGCTGTTTATTGGATCTCAGGTTTATGGTAATAATGTTGAAATACAAGCTATATCTGAAATGTACAACCGGCCTATCCATATATATTCATATGGCACAGGTACCTCTTATTGAATAAGACATGATTCCATATTCAATTTCTTTATCAACTTATGAAACATTCAATATCACATTATCTATCTGTGCAGAGCCTATCAATACCTTCCAT
This sequence comes from Parsonsia alboflavescens, assembly GCA_028571225.1. Taxonomy (NCBI): domain Eukaryota; kingdom Viridiplantae; phylum Streptophyta; class Magnoliopsida; order Gentianales; family Apocynaceae; genus Parsonsia; species Parsonsia alboflavescens. The sequence goes on along the minus strand of JAOXNR010000028.1, from coordinate 9,672,818 downwards.
GGAAGCTACACGACAGATAGTCCTCCAATACGGCTCAGCTACCATCATGGAAATCATTACAATTCGCTCGTTGATCCTCGTAGATTGACCATTGGTGCTGGACTTGGGTTTAGCTGTCTGAGTGGGGTAAGTCTTTGTAAGGGTGTCTCAATTGCTATTAAGAACTTTGTGTCTTGCCTGAAAACTGGAACCGAACAAGATAAGTTATTGAGATATATTTTCATTAGTACCTTGTCTCCTACTTTGCTGATGGTTCCCGCTTCTGATTTGTTTACCAGACAAATGTTGATAGAGATCAAGTCAAAGCAGCCATCAGAGCTCAGCAGGACCAGCAGATAGATAATGTATGAACATTAAGAAAATCCTGGGATGTGTCTTTTATTGATTTTCAGTCCCATTTGGTTAAATATTCCAATGTGCAGGCCCTTCTTTCTGAAGGACGCTTTTATTCAGATCTTGAACTGACTGAGAAGGAAATTGAACGGATGGTGATGGAAGCTTCTAGAGCTGAGTATCTTGCTGACAAGTTCAAACATCAGGTTGCTCACAGGGATTCATCTACTTCTGGTGCTGAACCATCATCCTCAGGAGCCAGTGAGTACAACTTTTCTGCTGCATGATCGTGTGCTTCATTTGTCTTATTGTGATAGATTTTGTTGCTGTGAATATGTGTGATTTTTGTATGTTTCTTTAGTCTCTACCCTTAACCTAGGTCTGAATGTGGTTTGGGTATAATACCTAAAGCAGGGCCATCAGTTAGTGAAAGCAAGAGAGAAGGTGGCCAAGAGTTCACTTTGAAAGAGACTGTTCTGAGTAGCAGCATGCAGATTGTGCTGTCAATGGGATTCAGTTATCTTCAGGCGATCGAGGCATACAGCATATTCGGTGATGATGTGGACTCCATGGTTTGTTATCTTTTAGAAACCAGCAAACGCAAAGGCAAGGCCACAGAATAAATACCAGAACTCTCAGATATTTCTTAGATTTTTGTCGATAGTCCTCTTTATGAAACAATTGATTGTAGCTTTTGCTTTCCTTACTACTACCCCTGGAATCATGAAACTACTGCTACTGCTACTGCTGCTGCTGCTTACTACCAATCTTTCTTATAAGAGAGGCTTTTATTTGAGTTTTACATGTCTTTTTGTGTCAGAGCTGTGATCTGTCTCTGATGAAGAGTTATAATTTATGTCAAATGTTGTGTCCATGATATTTCACAGCATCTTTGAGAGAGAGCACATACTCAAATTAACGTCTGATAGTCAAAAACACATTGTTCCTCGGAAAGTAAAAGATATGAGTTACGAGTTATTGTCATCTTAGTATGATCAGAAAGCTATTGTAGTCAAGTTGTTTTCGACTTTTTTTTTGGTTCATTTTTATCCTCACTAATATTATCTTTCGTTTATTGTAAAGAAAAAGAATTATAGTTATTAGGAATAGAGAACAGGGATATTTTTGACATAATTAGCTAGATTTAAGAGCTCTTAACCTATGTAAAATGATGATTAATGATTTAATATTGTGGGACGAAGGTAATAATTATTTATCTCAATCAAATTGAAAGTTTTAAGTGGACAAATAAATGGGACATAAGAGTATTATATTTCAAAAAATTCTAATATGAAGTCATATCATATTCTACATGTGAATTTTATATTCACATTAAACTGTAGGATCTAAATTGTTTAAAAAGTATATGTATCTTATATTCACAACGGCGATGTTAGAAGATAGAAAGTGTGGGATAGCTATAATGAAACTTTTTTTCTTTCTTTCTTTTCTTGTTTGAATGCTTGAACTCTTCAATTGAAGTTTCTTGTTTCCTTTCAATGTCTCTTTCCTTTCCTATATTTTATTTGAATTTTGTTTTTCCCCCCTTTATTCTTCTTCTTCTTCTTTCAACTCGAAAACTTGACTCATCTTTTTTTCCCCCCCCTTTTTTTTGGGTTCAATTTCGTATATATTGATCAATTTTTTTTTGGTTCTTTCTATTCTATATACATATTCAATGTATTTATTTGTTATTTTTTCTGAAAATATAAATTATTTGATGATTTAATAAATGAATTGGTAGGGTAAAACTCATTTAGGTGTCCTGAAAATTAAAAGAATTAAAGGACGGATGCATTTAAGAGGAAGGTATTTTAAAATGAGTATGTGATGTGTGGGATCCCCACTATGCATCCTTTGAAAGGATACATCATGTAGATGCCTTTATGGGACTAAAAAAGAAAAAGGAACAATTTTGATTTTTTCCCCCCTTTCTTTAGCTCGGTATAGATTATGACTATCAGGTCTATATTGGGTCGGGGGAGGGGAGGGGGGCTCCATATAAGAATTTTTCTTAAATTTCAATATAGACATAGTCCATATATGGGATGAATCTGTGGTCCATGTTAAATTATACCACTAATAAAATACATTTACTTTTTGCCTTGAACCATATAAATAGTGATATCTTTTTTCCTTTTTTTTCGTGATTTAATATAAATTATAAGGTTTATATTCATATATCAAAGAGACAAATATAAGGAAAAATTCTGATATGGACTGTGATCCATGTTATGAATTTTTTAACTCATATTGAGTCACATTATTAAATAGCTCTAAAAGTCCATAGGATCCACAAATAAATAACTTTTCTTTTTTCATTTGTTTGCCTTGATATGGATTACAAAATTTTTGTGGGAGTTAGGGTCCCGATTCATATCAAAACTATCCTTATATAATTCACTTAGTGTTATTTTACAAAATAGGTCATTTTAGACTTTTGAATTTGTTTCATATTATATGTCTTTTTATATAATATCATGAGCATTCACTACTATTTTTTCATTCTTATTAAGTGATTATTTCTTATTTCAATTTCTTTTCGAATTTGACTAATGTTTTTCTTTGGTATTTTGACAAAGTCAATGTCTAATTTCTTACTTCATATTATATGTCTTTTTATATAATATTATCAGCATTCATTACTGTTTTTTCATTCTTATTCAGTGATTATTTCTTAATTCAATTTCTTTTCGAATTTGACTAATGTTTTTCTTTGGTATTTTGACGAAATCAATGTCTAATGTTTTGGTTAATCCTTATATATTTTTATCTTTTTTAAACCCACTCCTCCCCTATAACCCCTTCCCTCACTTTATCCTCATTGTGTTTCAAAATTGAAACATTTTGGTTTCAAGCATTGCCATTTACCACCAAACTAAGCAAGACTTGACATACTTATTCCTTAAGACTTACATAAAAGCATTGAATGAAGGAATAAATTTTAAGAATAATTTATTTTACTAAAATGACCTATCAATTTAAATGCAATAACAATAGTACTACTGCTTCAGATTGAAGGGAAATGTTATGGGGTGAGTGTAGTTGGGGGTTTGAGATCTTCTATTTCATTTTCTACACTATCTTTTGCATCATTAATAATAAATATACACTTGAGATAGAGGATCTTGAGACTCTAGATTTTCTTGCCTTTCTTCGACACCATATTCCATACCACCAATAATAAACAAACACGTATACTTTTATAGATATATTTTATTAATAAAAGCGTAAAAAGATATACTAACCCCTAGAGATACTCTATCTAAATTGAGTAATATATATTATTTTATTGGATGGTGTAAAAGAAGAATTATATGATCCGGAGCCATCTTGAGACCCATGGGACTACATAGGTATGTTTATTCACTAAACTTGACTTTTTATTGTTAAACATGTAAAAATATATAGATAGAATGCATTCCACTCCATAACATTACGCTTAGATTGAATATTGCATTGGGCGCATGGCCGCACCTTCCACGGTGTATATGATATTTATGTATAGGTTATTTATATATATATATTTATACGGATTTGCTAAGACGAGCTCCGGAGCACACCTTAATGCGCGCTCCAACCGTTCTCGTAACGGAATTCGTGCTGGCAGCAAGAATTCCGTTACGATA
>JAOXNR010000028.1:9656221-9668756 GCA_028571225.1 Parsonsia alboflavescens | reverse complement strand
GTTAGACAAAAATTGAAAGAAGATTATGATAATAAAATTCCTTATGATGAAATGACATATGGAGAATTAATTAGCTGCATAAATATAGTTGGATTAAATCTCTGTACAGATTTGAAAATCAAAAACCAATTGGAAAAATACCATAAAGACTCTAAAAAGGAATTAGGGAATTTTTGTCAGATATTTGGATACCCTTCATTAGAACCTCCCTCGAAAAGCCTGAAAAAGCAAAAGAAAATTAAAAAGCAGCAAAGGGTGAAAAAGAATAAATCTAGAAAAGATAAAGAAGCAACATATTATAAGAAAAAGAAAACTAGCATAAAATGTTATTCATGTGGAAAAAAAGGACATAGAGCAGATAAATGTCCTCAACTAAAATCTAAAAAGAAAAAGATTAGTCAATTAGAATTAGCTGAAGATATAAAAGATAAGTTATACAAGATACTTGAAAACCCAGAATTCGAAACTGAATCTGAGTCAGAAACTGAATCTGATAATGGAATACTTGAAATAGAAAATACTTCTAGTAGTGAAATAGAATTTTAATCTTCTGTGAATTTAAAGGAATCTGTAATTGTAGCAACGAAGAATGTACAATTAACATGATTAGCTTCAACAAACTATCAAAAGACAATAAAGAATTATTGTTTGAATTATTAGATAAAGTAGAAGGTCCAGATACTAAAAAGGAATTTTTAGATAAATTAAAAGACTCTGTTTTTAGTCATTCGAAACAAGAAATAGAACCATAAAAGAAGTATTTGAACGATTCAAGAATAAAGGAAAACTAAAAGAAAGTGAAGTTACACTTCAAGATTTGAAAGTTGAATTAAAACAGATTAAATCTGAAATAAAAGAATTAAGAGAAATAGATCAGATGCAATCTGAAGAGATTAGTTCATTACATGAAGAATTGTTACAATTAAAACTTCCTAAAGTAGTCGAAGATAGTGATAATGAAAGTGAAAGAATTGAATCTTCAACTAATAGTAAGTTTATTGAAACAATAAAATGTACTACATTCCAGAAATGGTATATACCAATAACAATTAGAATACAAAATTTTGTTGTTAAATTAACAGCCTTATTAGATACTGGTGTAGACCAAAATTGTATACAAGAAGGATTAATACCTACTAGGTATTATAAGAAAACCTCAACTGGGCTTTACTCAGTATCAGGAGACAAATTGAAAATAAATTGTAAATTGTCTAAAGCCCATATTTGCAATCAACAATTTTGCATCACTAATTCTTTCATACTAGTTAAAGATTTAAATGAAGAAATTATGCTGGGAACACCCTTCATTACGCAGATCTATCCATTTGAAGTAGATTCAATAGGAGTCCATACCAAAGTTGGAAATATTAGAATTATCTTCCCTTTTCTTACTCAGCCTAGATGTAAGACAATAGGAAGTATTAGATTAAAATCCAAACAGATTAATTTCTTAAAAGAAGAAATTAAACATAAAAGAATTGAAAATCAATTACAACAAATTGAAATAAAAAACAAAATTGAAGATTTATCTAATAGGATTAAAGAAGCAGTTTGTTTAGAATTACCAACAGCATTTTGGAATAGGGAATCCCATAGAGTAGAACTAAACTACATAGAAGGATTTGAAGAAAAGAATATTCCAACAAAAGTTAGACCTATTCAAATGAATCAGGAGTTAATAGAAATTTTCAAAAGAGAAATAAAAGATTTGCTGGATAAAAAAATTATTAGAGAATCTAGATCTCCCTGGAGTTGCTCAGCATTCTATGTCAATAATAATTCTGAAAAGGAATGAGGAGCTCCACAACTTGTAATAAATTATAAGCCTTTAAACAATGTTTTGAAATGGATTAGGTACCCAATCCTGAACAAAAGAGATTTGTTGAAAAGAACAATTGGATCTATAATCTATAGTAAATTTGATATGAAATCGGGATTTTGACAAATTCAAATAGCTGTAAAATTTAGTGATTGATAGTTATTTATAATTTTCTAAATCTATTTTAAGTAAAAGAAATTATATTTTAAGTAATTAAATAAGTAGATCTAAAATTTGATTGAAGTATAACCTAATGTTAAAATATACTATTAAAATTTTGTTTAAGTTCACCAAATTGTGTAATTGAAGAGTTTTATGTGAATGATTTGTGATAGATCAAGGGTTTAAGAGGTTAAAATAAAAATTCAAGACTTAATAGAGTGATTATGACAAGTTAAAGGGCTTAATAGGGTAAAATAAAAGACAAAAAAAAAAAAACTAATAGAATTATTACTAAAAGGTGAAGGGTTCAATGATATATTAAGCTACTATACTATATTAAAATTAAGGGAGCTAGATAATAAACAACGGATAATAGATGCATCCTAGCTTGACAAGTATCCATTTAAAAAATAAACAATTGCAAAGTAAACGAAAAAGAAAAAGGAACGAGGCCTTTCTCAAATATAACAGCATATTCACTTCGTGACCCAAACAAAAATGAAAAGCCTGAGAAAACAAATCAATCCACTTTCATTTTAGATTCTTATTCTTCTTCTTCCTCTTTTAAAAAGATATATAAATTAAATCTTTTATATAAAGATTTTCATAATTAGTTTGTTTTAAAAAATATCTACACACACCCATAAATATATATATATATATTTATATTTATATATATATAGTAAGAAAAGTACTCACTATATTAATAAATAAATAAATCAAATAATTATTACCTAATTTAATAATTTTATATATGAACATATTAAATTTTACAAATAAATATAATAAATTAATATTACTATTAAATTTTTTTAAAAAAAATATTAAGTTGGATAGGTAATACGTAAGACATTGACTTACTTCCCTCAATTTTATATTTTTATTTTAATTATGTTATATCCCGAGATTTGATTGCTTTATTTATAAGGGAAAAAAAATCAAATTCAAATTATTTGATCGAACAATTAATTAAATATTATTAAATACCATTTTAATTACTTTTTAATATTATCAAAAACATGAAATTAACATACAATATAATTTTTAAATTAATTTTTAAACTTCAAAAATAAATAATTGGGTTAAAATTTATTTTAATGGCATTTAATTATTATCATGATTAACTAATTAGATTAAATAAATTATATAACTAATAATAATAAGTTTAATTGAATATTCATTAATTTAAAAATTATTGTATCTTCTAAAATATAATGTATATAAAAAAATAATTTGGGAAAATACATAAAATAAAGCATAAGTAATCTTTAATTTTTTTTAAAATACTAGTTTGGATAGATTTTGAGTGATAGATTAAATTATTTTTTCTTAATTATAGTTTTATTTTGAATTCTATTATCTTTGTATTACAAGGACTATTAATATCATTCTAATTATCACATGGGTATTACTCTTGTTTAGCTAAAAACATTTCAAAAGACATAGAAAAAGAATAACCAAAGAAAAAGAAAACATTGAAATGTGAAAGAAAAACAAAAGAAGAATATTCTCCCGTTAGAATGGGTACAACCCGGCCTCCACCATGTACAACAGATTGATAACATGAAATGGATCTGGACCGGCAGAAGAAAGCCCAACGAAACCCGGTTCGGTTTTACATCAAACTAACTCCCATATAATACGTGTCGCCATCTCCGACCTATTTATCCGGAAAAAAAAAAAACCAGAATTTCACAGAGGAGAGAAGAACCCTCTTTCTGCCCAATACTCAACAACTAGGGTTTCTTTGTATACAAATCATTTAATTCCTATACATAGAGAAAGAAAAAATTCTTATTTTTTTGTAATTAATAAAATTAAAATGTCGCAGAATGGAAAATTAATGCCGAATCTGGACCAGAACAGCACAAAGTTGCTTAATTTAACTGTTCTTCAGCGAATCGATCCTTTTGTTGAAGAAATTTTGATCACGGCTGCTCACGTGACTTTGTATGAATTCAATATTGATACCAGCCAATGGGTATGAGTTTATTTATGTTTTAATCTTCTTGTTTCTTTCTTTTTTTCTGAGTGATGATGATTCCCCCTAATTTCATGGATGAAATTAACAATATAAATGATTTTTCAGAGTCGCAAAGATGTTGAAGGATCTTTGTTTGTAGTTAAAAGGTGGGATGTTGAATTTTCTGAAATTTTTCCTTGTTTCGAAAAATTAATTCTAGGGTTTTCTTTGGAGCTTAATGTGGTTCATTTTTTAATACATTTCTCTTTGTTTTCTGTGTCTTTCAGGAACACTCAACCTCGTTTTCAGTTTATTGTAATGAACCGGAGAAATACAGGTGTTCTATATCTCAGTCATATGAGCTTTCTTTTAGCATTTTATATCTTTTCAATAACTGATGTTTAGTCCCGCTGAACTTTAGACATAATGTCATTGTGAGCTTAGTGTAAATGGATTGCATGTCACATAAATAGCGATGGTTTTTAGAGAGCCTTTTAAGTGAGTCAGCTTACTTTAGTCTGAGTAACTATGGTGATTTACTGCCACACTCAAATTGATGCATTTGGGTTTTGATTGAATTGAATACCATGCAATTTTATTTGAGTATATTTAAGAATGCCCAAATGTGCACAAGTTAGTGGAATAGGGCCAAGATTTTGCTAAGAGATTTAAAAGTATATATATTTTTATTGGTAAGTATTAGAGATTTCAAAATTAGTATAGACAGAAACAAGTCATTATGTTTGAAATATATACAATCTGTGATGGATAATCAAGTAAGAGTGCATCCCCTTGTAATTGGATTTAATAGCATGTATGTATTTGAATGATTGTTCTTGCTTCTGACCCACTTGTTATAAATTGGTACCTTGGAGTTGACTTCATTTAGGATTTGATGATTTTGTAGAGGCCTCCTGTAAAAACTGCTAAGTATCACCCCGTTATCTGGGTCAATATTATACAGTTACATTGGCTGGAACACCCAATACATTTTGGTTCAGTTGATCACCGACTGAAACTAAATTGATTTCTTCATCAAACAACCAAACCATTGAAGATGTTTTTCCAACATAATTCTAGGAAGAACATGAAAGCCCGTGAAATATGTTTTCCTTAGAAATATTAGTGCATTTTGTACTGAGTCATAATTTGCTAATCCTATCAACTTTTATGCAAAATTTTGGGCATTTGTAGCATTATTCAATGCAACCCCCTCTTTTGACAAATTATATTAAATGAAATAAAAATGTCATGTCTTTGTTTCTTTCATTAAGGATTGTTAAAAAGCATGACATCCTTGGCAATTTATAATTTATACTTTTTAACTTGAATTAGAAGTCTTCCTAACCTGAATGAGGTATTTCCTTTCATAGATTTCTTAATACATCAGAACTGTCAAACGTTGTTTTATACTTCATTTTATCACAAATAGTTTATTTACTGTTTCTAAGTGTTCTGAGGATAATCTGTGGTTGATATCCAAGTGGTTAATTCTTTCATGTAGATAATTTGGTGGAGAATCTGTTGGAAGACTTTGAATTTGAAGTCCAGGTTCCATATCTGTTGTATCGAAATGCTGTGCAGGAAGTAAATGGAATATGGTTCTATAACACACGGGAATGTGAAGAGGTTGCAAATCTCTTTACAAGGTATTTTTTTTGCACTCGTGTGGTATTTTGTTTTTATATTTTGCAACAGAATTTTAGGTTTTATGGGTTTTCTGTGATTGAAGAAACTTAATATTAATAAATGACATACTTGACATTTGAATTACTTTTTCTTGAAAAATTAGTTTTTTTTCCAGTGTGTGGTTGTGAAATTGCTATGTTAAACAACTCAAAGGAATATTGAAAAGTGAAAGGATATATATACACAAAAAGTGGCTACACAACACCTTTTTCTATTGGTTTTCCTTATTTACCTTATCCTACTTATTGATGCCTGATACTGGAAAAGAAAAGTGGAAAATGTAATGAGCAGGATGAGAAATTTTGCCTCGACCGAATTGAACAATCCTACTAGGACTTGAAAGGAGAAAGGATTCCCAAGAATTTAGGTGTTCATGTAATGGAACTGGTCTGAGTTTTCTATCTCAGGATGTTTTTTGAATTGCTAGCCCCAAGACGAGATTATGTTGTTGCTAATGCATTAGGCAGAGGTCAATTGCAACCAAAGTGCAAACCTTCGTGTAAAGTAGCTGAATGGTAGTTGGAGCCTCTCTTTTTGTGCTTACTTGTTCATTTTCGTAATACCACAGCATTTGATTGGAAATCTCTCCCCACTTCGATGTGTGGCGAACAAATAGTCTCTCACAAACTCACCATTGATTTTGGATAGAGTTTGATGAGAGAAATTAATGTGTCCACTAATAAAGGAGTCAAAAGAAACAATCTAAAGGTTATAGCTCTTCACAGTTTTCAGTGAATTGCTTTTTCTTTTAATCTTTTTGTAGTTGTCTGATTGAACGGAGGGGGGAGGGGGGGATTGAAGTGTTTGTTGATCATTTTTGTCAAATATCTCAAACTCCATTATACACAGTAAAGCTCCACTTACCTTGTCAAAAAAAGAGTATGTCAGTGGTTATGGAGGTTCCGAATATGAACATATGTAACAGTTCTGGTATTTTTTATCCAAAAAAGGGTAATAATATTTTTGATCATGGAAGATGGGGCTTCAAAGTGATCCAATTTAGTGAACTTGTATTTGCACCTATAGCCACTGAATTTTTGCAATATTTGGTACCTTTGTGATTTATATGGTTGGTGCTTTTGGCTGTGTGCTAGCAAACATTTTTGTTCTTCTTGTTCATGTCTGGTTTTGGATGGAACATTGCTTGTACGTTCCTTATTTAAACAAACTCAATTGAACATGATAATGTGAAACATTATAAACATAATAATATTATAGAAGGGGTCTCTAACTCTTAGATTCTTTAAAGCATTTCATACATCTGTGCCATTGTTGTCTTCTATTAGATATTTCATAAGGAAATACCAAGGTAAATTAGTAAATTCTGTTTATATTTTCCTCTTATGAGTATTCCATCCTCAGGATACTTAATGCATATTCCAAGGTGCCAACGAAGTCAAAAGTCTCTCCTGCCAAGAGGTAATTCTTCTTATGTTTAAAAACTGATTTTATGGTATGCTTAATCAGTATCTTTAAGCTGTCAAGGAACTTTGATACTTCTTAACCTTTTTTTCACAATTGGAAAATTGTTGAATTTAGTCTCCAAATAATTATCTTTAATGATTTGACATAAACTTCATAATTAAACTAACAAAATACTAAAGGAAACAGGGATCTTCTTTCCTCGGTGAATATGAATGTAGAACTATTATTAGTGCATTGATGTAGATTTACTCTAATGCCAGTAGAAGATTAATGCTTCCTAGAAGATGAGCTAGAAGTTGATTATTATGGTTCCAAATAATGCAGTGAGTTGATGGTACCTTTTTGTGGGCCTAACATGGTTATTTGGTGTATTGGGAACCACAATATTATCAGCATACTAAGCAAACATGGAAGAACTATTCGCCAATGAGAAACATCTTTTTCGTCTTTGTACTTTGAAATGTGGGGAAAATGAAGGGCATAATTACTATTTCAGCTATGTACTACTTTCATCATTGGCATATCTTGCACACAATAATCTCTTTATCCAGCAACTTTAAAGCCTCAGCAAGACTTAGAGTTCTTGCTCTTGTTACCTGCTATTATTTTCTTGCGGGGAGGGTTTCCTTATGCATGAAAAATGTGGACACTAGTATGAGAACATGCCTGTTGAAAATGTCACAGCATAAGACATGCATTACAACCGTGATAAAATTTTTACTTCTTTTCCAATGTATTGTTAAAGTGTGGAATTTTACAGCTACCTATTCTTCCCTACATCAGGGTGGTATGTTACCTAAAGGTTTGTTCTATACGGAGCATTTTAAAAACCACGGGATACCTGAATCAATGGACTTAAGAGTCATTTGGTTTTAGTTCTAAGAAATTTTATTGTCTTTTTAGCAGCATTTTAACACAAGATTTCCTACACGTGTGAAATATCAGTAGATATGGCTATGGGATGGTAGAAAAGGTTGTTATCCCCACATTAGTTTTCAAGCACAGGATTGTGAATATTGTGCCTTTTGTGATGTTTCATACTAAGCAGATATGCAGGACTCTGAGATTTTATAGGATTTTCAGTTTCCATGCACTTCATAATAAGGAACATTGAGAATTTGACATCATTAGGAGAATGTTGTCCCAACTTCCTCTGAAAAGAACTCACCATTTTAGGTATAGAAGAAATAATAAATAAAAATAACAAAATTTTGGGATAGAGTCGTGGGCCCCACTAACTGCCCCTTCCTGTTGAGTCCCAATCAAGATGAGTCTTTTTTCCCCTTTTTTCTTCTTATACTTGTGGTGCATTAACTGTCTCCAGTGTCCTTCCCATTGCTATACTCTCATGCTTGCTCTATTTGACTTAATGTGGTCTCTCTGTCGAAATAAGTTAATTCACAAATCTAAGAGCTATAGGATATCTGATAATTGTCCTGGATTATGTGTGTTCGTATCTACTTATTTTGACATCCTTCTTTAGTATATTTTATATCTAATTGAATAGTTACTCACTTGCAATGAGATCTTAGAACTTCCATCTGTTTTATTTTTTCTGTGCAGTGAATTTGAAGAATTGGAAGCAGTGCCAACTATGGCGGTTATGGATGGTCCTCTGGAGCCATCATCAACAACCACCTCAAATATTGTGGAGGTCCTCGATGATCCTTCTTTTGTGAATTTTTTCAGTGTATGGAATTTTTTTTTTTTTGTTATTACGATTTGGTTTTCCAATTCTTGTTTTTTTTATGCAAAATATCTATCCATTGACAATGAAATTCCCATATCGACATAGGCTTTCTGCAAATCCAGAAACCTCATCCCTTCTGATCATATCTGGTTTTTTAGCTCAACTATAATACAACATCAATAACCCTTTTTGAATTTTGTTTCTTTTGTTAAATAAATATCTGGATCAAATCTAATTCGTATATCCACAATTATTGAATGTTGGAAATTGTGATTTCAGACTGCTGTGAATATTGGGAGTGCTTCAAATGCAATAGTTGGTGGTCAGTCCTACCAACCATCTACTATGATGCAACCTTCTCTTCCACAGGGTGTCATACCACCCACTGTATCAACAATCCAAGCCCCACCGCCGCCTCTTTCAACTTCTACCCCTTTAATGCCTCTTGTTGACAACCCTGAAGTGAACAATGATATTAAGCTGTCCACTAATTTGGTGAAGCCATCTACCTTTTTTAGCCCTCCTTCTTCCTCTCCCTTGATGATTCCTCCTGTCTCTTCATCAATACCTACTGCTCCTCCACTTCATCCTCCTAGTGGTTTACAGCGTCCCTATGGTGCTCCTTTGCTTCAACCATTTCCACCACCTACTCCCCCACCATCTCTGACTCCAACTGCTGCTCCTACACCCAACTTTGCTTTTATTACCAGAGAGAAAATCCGTGAGGCACTTCTGGTACTTGTTCAGGTATGTATTTCAATGCTCATGGCTGCTTACATCTCAGAGAAAAACGTATTTGGTTTTATCTGTCCATAGAGGTTTTGGGTAGGAGTACGCTTCTATTCAATTGTTAATTCATCTTTCCTGGAAATATTTGAAATTATCCAGTTTGGTGATTTTGCTTCTATAAGTAAGATTCTTTTGAAATTACTGACTTGTTTTATCCAAATGAAGTCCTCACTCTTCTAGTTGTCCTACTTTCTCTCTTCTGCTTTACCAGTAACATTTACTAATTGTGGTGATATTTTTTGATTGAAGAAGGTTGCCATCTGACAATCCATACTTGCTTCGCTGTCTGTCCATGGTGTTTCTAATCTATGTGCCCGATTGGTTTCTTCTCAACTTGCAGGATGACCAATTCATTGACATGGTTTACCGGGCTCTGCTGAATACTCATTCTTCGTGACCGATTCTTTGGGGATGCAATTATTACTTTGTGTTGATTCTGGGTTTCTTTGTCAACTATAAGTTTGTTCAAGGAATCCTGGTGTATAGCATTTGGAGCTGTTAGCTTAGATTTCAGAATATAAGTAGTATTCACATTTTTAGATGTACGTGATTTTTGCCTGTTTTGACTGTTTGTGCGAGGGGCACAAACAAGCTCATTTCTGTGTAATCGTGTGTTTTATCTTTACATTATCTAAATGCTATACATAGTTCTGATTGTCCTGGATATTTGGAAGCCGAAGCTGTTAATCTAAGGTAAGAATGGTGCATTTCCTGCTACAATTTTGTTCATAGATTCAATCCCACGCTAGTCTTGAAGGTAATAAGGCTTACCAATGCATAGCATACAAGTTTAAGGATCTTACTACTTTTTTTGGTCCACCTTTTTTTCATCCCTTATTTTCTTTTAGATTATTGGTCCATCTTGCAGGGGAAAAAAAAAAAAAAACCAAAGACGGGTAGTTTTGAAATTCTTTTAGAGGATTGACATTTGTGGACCTTCACCTCTAGTACCATTTATTTATTTGTTTTCTAATAATTTTGGTCTTCCAATTTGGGGTTGAAATTAGCCATGGTAATTTTTGTTGATTAAAAGGGAGTTCTAAAAAATAAAGTATCACAATTATCAGAAGTAAATAACTTATTACTAAATTCTAATAATGTCCAAAATATCAGGGTCAAAATTAGCAAATGAAAACTTCCTTTGTCTGGATTTGAAATGATTTATACAAATTTGAAGAAAATGAGTTGACTTAGTTTAATTTACATTTAACAATATCATTTTCTTAAGAAAATTTTAACTAATTTAAGAAATGAAACATTCATTTCCAGACAACTCAAAATGAACATATAGACATTCAATTCCCTTCATATCAATTTCTTAAAAGAATTTTAATTAATTTAGGAAATTGGACGTTTAGTTCCGAACAACTCAAAATGGAAATATAAACATTCAATTTCGGAAAAAAGAAGGATATATTTTGGGGAAAAAAAAACTTTTTCAAAATTTTATATATAAAAAAATATATATATGTATATATTTATATGAATATGATTAAAATTATCAAAAGTAGACAATCAAAGACTAAACTCCTATACTATACAAAAAATAGGGGTCAAATTTGCAAATTGAAAAATCTTGGGGGGAAAAGGAGTTTTTCAAAAAAATTAAGTAAAAAAAATTATCAACATTAAATAGCTTTGGACTAAGTTCTAATAAATTTTAATTATTAGGACTAGGAGAAAAATAACAAGAGTAAATATTTTAGGAGAAACAATTATATATATATATATATATATATAGGATCAAAATTTAAAAAATGTAAATAATATAGGACTAAAACTTCATACAGTTCAAATATTAAGGTCAAATTTGTAAAGTTCAAATTTTTTTTGGAGAAAAGGAGTTTTTAAAAAGTTAAGGACCAAAGTTATTAAGAGTAAATAATTTAGGAATAAACTCTAATAATGTTCAAATATTTAGGGTTGAAATTACTTGAAAGTAAATATTTTAGCTTAAAGAGAGGCTTCTAAAAAATTAAGAACCAAAATTATAAAAAGAAAATAAGACTAAATTCTAAGAGTATTCAAACAATAGGGATCAAATTTGAAAATTATATATTGTAAGAAAAAAATTCTAATTTTTAACTAATTCTGATAATGTTCAATATTATGATCAAAATTCTTAAAGGTAAATATTTCAGGTTAAAAAGGAGTTGTTTTTTTTCTTTTAAGAAAAGACCAAAATGATAAAAAGTAAATAATCCAAAACAAAATTATAATAATGTTCAATATTATGGGTTAACATTAAAAAACTAAGAAAAATTGGTGAGTTTCGTCCCTAAAATTTCAAGTTTTGGTGACTTTGGTCCTCTTTAATTTTTATTGCTACGTTTAATTCCCAAAATATTTTCAAATTGCCAAACACGTCCTTTTTCAAATTTCCAGTGCAATTTCGTCACCAGTGCGGCCAGGTGCAGCTTCAAAAGAAATAAGTTAGGGACAAAGGATATTATAGGAAATTCACATTCACAAGTGGCCAAAAAGTAAACACTCACCCACTGGCATCAACTCTCATCTCTGGAGATTCTCATTTTCTTGGTGCTACCAGTGAACAACTCTTCAAGTGTACAAGGCAACTTTTTTCTATATTGAGGGTTCTTTCCTAGTGCCTGAACTAGCAGCACCAGCAACACTTTCAACAAAATGAAGCAAAATGATGGATATCCAAGGACACTACTCAATGAGGCTATGAACAAGACTTGTATTTCATATACAAGTATAATATCTTGAGTAGGAGGATGAAGACATTGATGGAATTTGTCCAAAATAAGGAAGAACCGATCAACTTCAAAGCCAACCGAGAAGAGTAAACTTGGAGATGAAACGGAAAATTTGACGCTATGAAATGCGAGTTCAATCCAAAACTTTGAAGAAGATACAATGATGCATTCCAGGGAAGAGTATGGCTTGAGGATCAAGGGAGGACAAATTGAAGCCAAGACAAAGCATGGAACCAAGGGGCAAATGAAGAAGAAATAAAGTTGGAAAAACAGAACAT
>JAOXNR010000028.1:9621218-9656121 GCA_028571225.1 Parsonsia alboflavescens | reverse complement strand
GGTTTTGCTAAAGCGAGCCTTAATGCGCCCTCCAACCGTTACCGTAACGAAATTTTTGTTACAGTACTCATGCAGTCATCTGTAAATATATATATATTTTTATATATATAATTGAGTGGGGCTTGCCCTAATGGCAAACCTACTTGGTATCAACAGTTGGAGATTCCAGGTTTAAGACTTGTTGACAACAAGGGATAATATGATCAAGTACTCATAAGATTTTAGTTTTTTTTTTTAGGGCTTAGTTGATAAAAATATTGACAAAAAATAATTTTTTATTGGATAATTTTTTTTTAATAAAAGAAAAAAAATAGTTGACTTTTAGAGACTTAACTAAAGTACTCTATAATTTGAGTTCCATAACACTCCATAACATTATCTATATGCGACAATGCTATATGGAGTGCACCGTTAAGTCTTTAACCGTGAATGTTAATGGTTTTTTTTTTTATTTTAAAAAATAAAAAATTTGATTCAATACCCCTAGGATTTAGTTTGTTTTTATAAGGTACAATAAATAAAATACATTTACAAAAAATAATTTTTTTATTGAAAATATTATTTGTTTAAAATAAAATCAAATGTTGATCGTTAAAAACTTAATTATACACTTTATAGTTTTATCATATAAGTATATATATAAATAAATATATATATATATATGTATGCATATTAAAAAAACACTTGTTTACCCTAAAATACTTACTTTTGCTAATTTGTACCCCTAATAATTAAACATTATTAGAACTTAGTCCACAATTATTTAGCGTTGATAATTTTTTAAAAAATCTCATTTCCCAAAAACACTATAAAAATAAACTAGTGTTGTAAAAACCAAAAAGGTGAAAGTTTCTGGACTGAATTTAAGGACGTATATCCAGCATTTATCTGTTTCTGTAGAACTTTCCTCGATAGAATCTCAATCATGTGATAAATTCATGAAATGAGAACCTTGGATTGGGATATTAAATACAATCTTTACATTTGCATCAATCGAACAGAAGAAAAAGAGAAACTGCATACCAATCCCAGGACAACCAAAAAGATATTGCAATTATATTGGTAGATGATCTTCAGTACCTCATGGTATGCAGCTATACCTTTCACCAAGGGTAAATTGGCCCTTACCGCGAAAATTAATGCTGTATAGACTATGAATTGTGAACTAACAAGTTTGTTAAAGCACCAGCATTCAAACAGTGTTGCTCTCAAATCAAAATTTTCCTGACAAACTACGTGTTTTTATCTCAGCCATATATAAAAATGAGATAATTATGCCCCACGAAACTGTCAGATTCTCCTTACGACAAAGAACAACTAACTATCTCTGATGTTAAAGCTTCAATTAGGCTACAAAAGATACATCCATACCACCTCTTGCCCTGTTGATAAAATGTCCTCCCTTGTAATAAATGCTTAAGCTGCTTTCACTTTCCGGGAAGGGTGCCGACGAAATAAGCTGATGAGATCATCAAGACCCTGAAAAGACAATGTCCAGGAGCTTAGCCAGATCATTCCCATTAATTCCACCATTTAGCTTTACAATTTAGTGCAGTAAATTTTTTTAGGAAATACAGAAGACATACCCTGGTGGTAATAATAAGGAAACTGAAAAGAACAATTAGGTAGGATCCAAGTACAAGGAGCAAAAGCAAGTCAAATGTAACACTAGCAACCTGCAAAAGGACACCAAAAAAAAATTAGCATTCTATCAGCCACTGAGATGGGACTCTAGTAATTGCTCACTCAACTCCATCGAAAGTAGTACAAACGATTAATGACCGACAAAAAAGCAAAAGCCTTATCAAACAGTCCGCAGAAGAGATGCAAGGTTAAGTTCAAAGTATATGTAAGTAGGAACTCAAATAAAGTCTGTTCAAATACATTCCCCCACACCCCAACATAACAACCTGTTCATTTTCTTCTAACCATATATGATGTATATTCTAATTCTATAGTATTTAACCAATAAATGCTTCATTCTTGTTACATTGACAGCATAAATCAGTATGCTAGAGAACACATTTCCAAGTTCGAATATCCAAGCGCACCAAAGAGGGAGGAACAAGATAAGCCGTAACCTGATAGATATGCAATTTGCTACTTGACGAGTCATAGAAAGTGAACATCCCATCAAGCACTTCATGTTGTACATTCACCTCAACAATATGTTCTGTCAATTCCTGTCAGCAACAGAAGCATGGAAAATTGGACACAGATCAGGAGAGGGTTGTGGGTTTGGTTTCATTGGACTTGTTGTAAAGGCAATGAATTTGCAATAACATATTCAATGAGATTGCAACATTGCTTTTACACGCTTCAAGAAGATTGATGAAATATACACCAGAGAAGTTAATAAACACAGAAAATTAGCTTATCATCCCTGCACTTATGCAATGGCCTAATTCAAACTTTAAGTCAACAGGTCTTATTATTATAGACTAAAATTGTCAATGCCACATTTAAATATACATGAATGATAGTGCGGTTCAAGAAATATACTGCCCTTTCCAATTTGTCATTTAATTGTGCAACCACAACAGAGTAGCCTTAGAAAGGTGCCTTCCAAATTTTCACCTTAACAGTGAGAACAAAGAATAAATAGAAGCCAAAAACTATAATGAGTTGATTATGTAAAATTCTGGCAACTTATCAAGTTAAAAAGCCTCACTCTGCACATGTTACTACAGGTTAATTATAAAGCTTCCCGATAATTTTAAGTGTTGGAGGCTCAATAGCCAGGCCCCTGCTTAAAAGGCTAACACCACAAACAGCACATCTAGTTCTCTCCCAGACACAATGTGGTTGTGGAGTCCTACTGTAACATGGCCAGTGTAGTTAGACTGTTTCACACCACTGTACTGTAAAAAGTTGATACCAAATGATCCCAAGCCTTATCTCAACCTTGTTAATATGACCATGCTCCATGCCTCTATTACAACTACTTAGCTCTCCCAATTTACGTCATATGTTTCTCTTTCTTCTCTGCTCTACCAAACTAATTACCACATCTACTAGTTTGCCTAAAACCAAACAAAATTTTAACAAAAGAAAGCAGCAGCATAGTCAACAGAAAGTAACCATGAATACTGGGTCAAGGAAAATATTTCTGAATATAAGTTACAAATGAAAATATGGCAAGAAATATATCTTCTGTTTTACCTTTTTGAGTGCCATAATGAATGGATCATTCTTTGAAAGAAATGGAACTACTCGAGGTGTTGTTGACAAAAAGTCCAACCATGTACGTACATAAGATGGATTGACAGCTAAACTGCTATTATCTGCGAAAATATTAACATTTCTCCCATCTTGGTTGTATACATGTCTCTGCACAAAAAGATAACTCTTATCATATATTTCCAACCTGTTATTGCAGAAAAAAGAAACCCTTTCTGTAGAAATTTTGTCTTTTCTATTAATGTCAAATTACAAGCATAATATAATAGTAAAAGATTCATCATAGAATAATTAATTTTAATTACCTCGTGACAAAGCAAATTTGCCAATTAACAATTTGCTAATTGTCCATTCCCTCGATAGAAAATAGTAAATATTTCTCTCATACAAAAAGGGAAGTAAAAATTACTTTGATGTCTTACTAGTAAAAGGAAAAAAAGATTACTTCCCCATATAACCAGCATTTAATGAAGTAATTATTGAGAGGTTATAGGAAGTGCTATTTAGTTAACATGAACCAGTAAGGAGAACTTTCTTCTTAAGAAAAAGTTCAGAACCTTAGAAGGAAAAGTGATCATATATCAAGCTCAATGAGATAGGAATAAGAGAAAGTAAGAAACAACATATTCAGTCTACCGTATAGGTAAAACTATCATTTAAACCTTACCGCTATGCTTTCAGCAACTAATTTGACATTTTGGACCACGGAAGCATCATTTAGAAAGCGTCTGCAGCAGAAACAATAGTTTTAGCAAACAAAAAGTTTAAGTTTGAGAAGAAAGAAATCAGAATTTCTAATCACCTGTTATCAGACAAACCACCTGTACTTTGAAGCAACTCTGGTGCCAGAGAGAGTTCAGAAATTGTTGCCGCTGTGACTCTAAGCCTTGAGAACTGTTCGTGCTCCCAAGCTACCTATAGTATTTAGTTACTTTAGCATATAACCAAAACATTTCCTAGACAATATCTCATAAATTCCACAACACAAGCAAACAAGATAGTCTTCATTTCCAACGTCAAAAGGTGAATTCAGTTAATTGAATGTAATCAAGAGGTAAAACATGAAAAGAAGATTCCCATTAATTCTGCATCCTGCAGAAAATGATATTTGAAGCTTATAACGTAATGTTCTTTGTGTGAATAAAAATAAGAAAATTCCCAGAGTCCATTAACCAGACAGAAAGCATATAGATATTGATCACATGGAGCTTGGAGATTCGCATGGGAACCAAAGTTACTTAGAAAAACACTTGAATGGAGGATTTCTCTGAGTCCGGCCATTTATTATTCTTACTTTCAACAAAAAAAGGTGAAAAAGGAAAGGAAATACCAAATTTACTGGTGATGCTTTCTATGAATTTCTTTCTGCATGAAAAAGCAGATAAGCAGACTGAACATAAGAAAAAGACACAATACTGATTCGAAAACTAGAAAACACAAAGGTGGCAATTAAACAACAGCTGACATTCATGGAGTCCAAAAAGGAGTCAGAGATATTATATTTACTTAATCAAGCTCAAGCTAGTGGAACTGAGTTCCTTTGTAAGAAGACTCTTCAGTCATTACTGAGTCTCAAGGCAAGAAAATTAGGAGCAAAATAAAATTCTAAGTAATTTCTCTCTTAATAGATAATTGCTGAGCCTTGTTCTTTGGGTTTCCTCATCATCTCATGGTTTCAATAATGCAGATTGTATATACAATAGAGGTCTCAGGAATTTGGTGCCTATACTTCCAAAGACAATGTAATAAAGATACATACATCCAAGAAAATGCATTCTCAGAAACAATAGTGCCAGGAAGCTTTTAACATCACTGTCTCATAACTTTATCAAATCCCTCGAATTTAGATCTATTGACCACAAAAGAATGACAAAACAATGCAACATTTATGCAATAACTCTAAATAGAATATTTACACAAAAGGGAGGGAGACAGTACATGACCCAGAAGAGCAGAAAAATGTCATTGAACTGCAAACACACTTGCGGTGACAAATCAACAGCTAATTATTAAACACAACAACAAAAAGCACGTGCTCCCATACAAGATAAAGAATAAACTTTATGAGAATTTTTTTTTATAAGAAAAAAAAGGACCTAAAAAATCACCAACCAGCTAACAAAAGAACAGATCCGGAAGAAAGGTTTTTCCACAA
The DNA here is from genome assembly GCA_028571225.1 of Parsonsia alboflavescens. NCBI lineage: Eukaryota > Viridiplantae > Streptophyta > Magnoliopsida > Gentianales > Apocynaceae > Parsonsia > Parsonsia alboflavescens. Next base: position 9,650,786 of record JAOXNR010000028.1, on the reverse strand, counting down.
GAGGCCTTGAATGTGAATCAATGTACTGTTTTGAAGTATGCGCTTCAAAGTTTAAACCAATATTTCTCTAAGATATTGGAGAAATAAACCTAACTTAGGTCTACTACCTCTAACCAAAATTGAATGTCCACTTTTAACATTTATTAAAAGTTAAAAATTGCTTTTGACTTTAATTTAAATTACCAAATTATCCTTAATTAGATCGGTGGTGGTCCCACTTGGGTTAGTAAAATGAAAATCACTTAAAGGAGATAGTGGAATATAATTTTTAAAATTAGGGAGGTTGTTAAGAAATTTTAAATTAAAAATTTGTTTGTTTTAGGAAAGTGACTGGACAGCAAAACACAAAAAGGGACATCTGTTTCCAGACCGATCGAGGGATAAAAAAAAAGGATCTATTCAAGTCAAATTAAATAACACATCTAAAAGAGGCCCAGTCCGCATATCAAGACACATTTTATAAACACATTTTAACTTACTCGAGGATTGGAGATGTTTATCTTTTTGTGCTTAAGACCAACTTGAAGACCCAATTCTTCAGCTACGTTAGAAAAACCCTGAAACAAGCAGCAATCGCCTTACATAAAGTGACAAAGCAATGCTGACAGAAAACCAAAAATGACAATTATTAATTTATTAATATAAATGCCTTTTCAGCATACCTCAAACATTTGCTTGATGTAAGAATTTTCTGGAGGCTTTGACACATGAATCCACAACTCATTGCTTGACGAGCCAATACTATTTAAGCAAATGGCATAATCAATACTCTCACGCAACCGTTGATCAAAACTTCGAAGCCACTAGAGAATAGTATGTGATGATCAATCAATGTATAAAATTATTGAATGGAGTGTGGGAAAAGGATTTGAATGGGAAACAAGCACCTTATTAGTCCCATTGTAGTTGTAAGGTCCTCCAGATGTTAGTCCAAATAGAAGATTATACCTGCCTCTGGTTTTTGGGTTGGAATATAAAATGGAAAACAGCCTGGCTATTTCAAGAAGTGCCACAACTCCACTTCCGTTGCTATCACTTCCCACGGATAGTGCCTGTTTAGTGTCAGTAAAAATGTTACAAGCAAATCAATGAAAGTAGATGATAACAGTCTGAGAGAAGTAAGTCATTTACGGGTGCTGCCCCAAAAGTGTCATATGATGCTACTATGGCAATAGTGGGAAGTTGATTTGAATCTCCATCGGCTTTTAGTCCTGGCAACCATCCCTGCCATTGGCATATGAATATCAGGACAGATCAAGCATCAGGAACATCATTATTAACATTTGAACAGACACCTTTGGCAACAATAGTGGGGCATCCAAAAGTGGTCCTCTTTGAGGGATATGTTGTTTTTGAGAAATTGAATATAATTTGGTGTTTTGTCCTCTCCATACGGACAATTTTATTGAGAGCAAAGTGTTGAGATTCTTGCACTTAGATTTCTTAATAGAAATTTCAATTATTTCTCTCTAGATTCTCCTATTCTACCATGCTCAATCAAATTTGATAATACATACCTCAGAGGCCTGACCTCTCACTGAAGGTGCAACTCATAAACTTGCAATAGAAAATACAAAGAGCTAAAACTGTACCTGGATATTTGTAATAGTTGGAGATGCAATCTTTTTAGGTTCTGGAGCAGCTACAACAAGCTTGTACCTAACATCAAAGATGCTAAACAGTGATCAACTACACAACAACAATATCGTCATGAAAACCACAATAACTTTCAAGGAAATGAAGATTCCTTAAAAGAATATTAGATTAATATGAGAAGCTCAAACATCATCAAGGATTTGTGCAAGTTACATGATGTCAAAGAAAATATTTTTAGAGACCTATGACACTGATTGATGAGTTCCAAAAGAACAGGCAATTCAGTAAAATAACTGCACACCTTTAAAATTAAGATAGAAAAAACTGTGAAAAGATAAGAAAGAAAAATTGAACCCTCATATAATGGAAATGATATTTAAAGTCATAGTAGGCACTTAAGCAAACTATTCTTCCAAGACTCTCGACACAATGTAGGTAAATGTGGGAATACTGTCACGATTATGGTTAGGAAACAAATAACCATTTCAGAAGTATAACAAAAAAGTAACTTACCAAAAATAAATAGATATGTAAAAAAAAAAAAAAAAAAGAAAAAAAGAAAGAATATTAAAATTAACCATAATAACAACAAAAACAGACCATCAGTGTTAAAAGTGAAAAGTGATAAAGTACTAAAGATAATAACAAGTGCATCAGCATATCCCAATTCCAAATGATTTGAAGCACCATAAAAGGGTTATAAAAATGTTACTAGGATTTCAACTCCACATCTTTCAGAGCAGGACAAAACGATATAACAAGAGCAAAACGGATAAAAATATCTTCTTTCTTAGTTACCAACATGAATGCTTGTTGACAAGGTATCAAGTCAAGGTTTACAAATCAGATAACAAGACATTAAATATTGTAGTCATGAATGGTAATACAAAACCACAATAAGAAGAATTGACACTGAATATTACAGGTAGACATGACACGACAAGCAATACTAACAAGAACAGAAGAATCATCCTCCAAGTTATCAAATCACCTATAAGGGGTAAAAGGTATATAAGGTGGAGAACCAGAAAGAAAATATTTCAAGTCCCTCCGGAATGGAGATAATTCTAACTATTCTGCTGCACCATACGTTGTTAAATATCATCAATACATAAAGATCAGGAGATAGAAGACCAAGTATAAAACTCATCATGTCTAAGACTCCAACATAAAAACCTTGGAATATTCATAGCTATTCCTAGCAGGAATGAAAACCAAGAAAAGTATAATAAAGGCTGCTGAGCTTAGCAACTAACCCGCCAGTGGTAGCAGTTGCTGGCTGGCCAGTAGCATCATTCCTCTTCACATCAGATAGCACAGCATTTATATCTTCATGCTCAAAAGCAAAATAGACAGGATACTGGAACAACATATACATTATTCCATAAGTACCATAGGTATTCAATCAATCAACAGAATGTGAAACTACTTTATTGATTTGATTCAATGAAAGAACATAGAGAAACCAGTGGTAGTTTTTCTTAGGATATTAGAGTAGTTTTGGCTTTGGGTATACAAAGTCCTTCAATAAAGGAAAAAGGCCTAGGAAAAGGACAAAAAAAAAAAAAAAAAAAAAAAAAACAATCCTAGGAACTGGAAACCTTGTACTCCATTATTCCTACATCAGACACAGCATCCCAAAAAGGAAAAAAAAAAAAACCAAAAATTTAATCTTCAAAAGGTAATTTTGCAAGGATTATCAGTTACTAATAGTAATTCAAACTTCCATTAACACAAGGATTTCCTCAATAGCTAGTATAAAATACAAGAAAAAGAAAAATCAAGCACAAACAAATGGAATATAGTAAACAACCACCAAAGAACAGATTTAAGGTCCAGATAAAGGAGTAAGGCAAGAAACACATCAAAGACAGCATCAGTGATTTTTCACTCACGGGAATATTGGAATGTATTAGTAACTGCTCAAGTTCAACCAAAATATCCCTCAGAGAGACTTCTGCAGGATCATCACCAGCGTCACCCACACTGTCTATGTTTTCAGGGTTAAACATTGGAGGAAGCAAAAACAGCAAGCCTCCAAAGACCTTTTTGTGCCCTAGATACTCTGCAAAGGAAGGAGAAAACTTAATAAAATGAAAATGGAAACAATATCATAGGATCAATTTAATAGATAAAACAACTCTAAGCAAATCAAAATTGGAATAATTGAACTGCTTCAAATTGAAAATTCATCACATATCTAAAAGAAAGAGCAATGTCACTGCCCATATATATTTTCTTGGTCTTTCCACTGAAGGGCAGTTTTTCCCTAGATGCACGGCAGTGAGTTTGTATAAGGGAATGAAATCTTAAAAAGGTTCAAAGATCAATATGGTGTAAACTTGAATTTTTCCATTTGTCTTCTTTTGTACACAACCATGAGGATAAACCAAAATTACAGATGTAGGGACGCTTTAATATTGTTGAAAAAATGTACAGAATAGTTGATTATCCTGCAAAGCCAGCTAAGCAGCAGTAGCAAAAAGAGCTTTGATTGTGTCAATCTGCTCATGTATGTTTAGTGAATTATATTCTTCCACCAACTGTTCTATCCCAGTCCATAATCATCCTTCACATAAAACGTCCTAATAGGAAGTTAGAGCATTCAAGTCAAGGTCATATAGCCATCGACATCTCGCCCAGTCTAAACAAAACAATCATTAGTGACATCCGCTCTCTACGGCGCTTTTGTAAAAATGACACCGATGAATGATTCTGAATATCATAGTTACTAAATCATCCTCCAAACTAGACTAACATATTCTTGAATACCTTCAACTTAATCATATCAAAATTCCCATTTCAAAGTTACTTCCCTTTTACCATACTGATAATCCAGCGAATTGTCCCAACCACAAGCACACACATACACCAAACACAAATTTTGTTAGAAAAAGACTGAAATTCAAGAAAATAACCAATCATGAAACAATCCAAGTACATCTATCAACATCATGAATTGTACCTTTAATAACAGACAGATTCAATTCCCGAAGTGGAAGAATAAGTACTGTCCGAGAAACATCAGCTGCAGTAGCAGCACCGGAAGTAGAAGAGAACAGAGAAGAGCCGGCGTGGTGATTTAGCGAAGCCAGACGAGATCCAAAAGGAACACCGGAGATATCATACTGAACCAGACGATAGACATCGACAACAGTCACACCATCACATAGCTCAACACACGCAGCCAACACTATGAACACCACCACCATCACCGAAGCAGTGTACATTGGCTCCAAAACAACAGTCTTATTGTCACTACTCCTCATTTTAACACACAGGGTGGGAAAAAAGCTAGGGTTTTACCATCACATAGATTGGATACAGCAGGAAAGAAGACGGATTATTTGAAGTGATGGATTGATCTGGAAAAATAATTAAAAAACTGAGGGGTGCTGTGATGATGAGTGACTTAAATAATTTTATTTTAGTAATTTTTTAAATATACTAAAAGGTGAAACTCCGGATTTGGATAGCCCAGTTTTTTCCTTAATTACTGACTTCAACTAAAAATTAAAAATAATATTGTTTGTTGCTTTTCTTTCCACGTATTATCATGACAATAATTTACAAAAATATAAGACACCATCAAAATTGGAAAGTAATGTCCCATTAAAAAAAATCATTTACTCTCTTCATTTTTTATATCTTTAATTATCTATCATATATATTCTTGATATTATGCACTTTATATACTTTTTTTTATTTTTGAGTAAATGTTTAATTTTGATTGTGTACAGCGATAGTCATATATTTTATTAGTGGCTATTAAATTAAAAATTATCTTTTACGAAAATTAATTTAATTTTTGATAATCTAGTATCATTAAGTATTATGCAATAAGCAATTAAGGATCTAATCGAGTGATTTAGAAATGAAATCTACACGATGTAGGCCGTGAGTTTGATTGATCTTACTACATACTCTAACTTACCTACCTTGATGAGTTGTAACTTTAAATCGAAACATAGACAAGGTTTGAATTATAACTCTAAATCGAAATACGGATATCGCTAGTTTAAAAGAATAAAATAAAAATGCTATGAGATGATTTGAGATTTTGCTCTTCACACAAAAGTGAGAAATTAGTATTTTCAAAATCAAATGCTCAATTTTGTTTTAATAGAAAATTAGATTAAATTTATAAATGCATACAACCAGTAGAGATCAGTAGCGTAGTTCACTTATACATTAGTATAGTGTGGACCATAATTCTTGCATGGACAGGATCCATTGGACCTTATGGTTTACATTAAGCCAAATCACATATTTTTTCTATAAAGTATTGATATTTTGAGGTAAAAACAAAAACCAATTAAAAATTGATGTGTGGAGACATCAAGTAAATCCATATTAAAATTTTCTATTACCATAATGATTCTTTGCACGTGAGTTGATATAATTTTCAATTACAAACCCATTATATAAATAACATAAAAATAATGTCCGATCCAATAAAATCAAACATATTAACTTTTAAATTAATATCTCACCATAAAATTAACATTAAATTTTAAATATCTTTAAATAGAAAATGAGACATAAAGCTCTTTCATAGATTTAATGCCCATGAGTATTGAGAACTCCAAATTTAAACACCCGAACTACTAGACGATACATCGTGAGCACACGAGAGTAAATGTGATCTGTTGAAACCAGCAAGAGACCTAATACGTTCATTTTCCTCAGTGCCTTCGGAGAGCCACACCGGAAAGCATAACCAGGAAGATGAAGATGACTGCCGTAATGAATGAAGCCAACACTGCTCTACTTACCAGCTGGCAAAAATCAGTGAACTGCTGACAAATTGCGAGCCAATTGGTATTGGAATTTCCGTTATGTGCCAAGTACACGATGGCTGCAGTCGCAGCTGCTGCAACAGTAGTAAAAGCCAACAGCATCTAAAAGTATTTAACAATCCATAGAAGAGCCATCAATCTCGAATATTTGATTATAAGAGGAAATTCAAAGAAATTCTATCATTAGGGAGATTGTCTCATTTTCCAAATTAGTTAAAATTTTACGAGTGTTTAAATGTGGATGAAAGTAGTATTTTCCATATCAAATATGATGAGTAGTAATCTTGCTCCAGCTGCATCTGGTCGGACAATGCAAACTATGGAGAAAGGCAAGGAGAGAACTACGTAGCCACTGGCAATAGCAATAGCAACCACAAAATATCTATATATTTGAGCAGTTAATTAGATCAGATACTACAATTCCTTTGATGCTAAATAAAGGGGAAGATCAGGTAACAAATTTTCTATAAATTCAATCACAAAAAGAAAGGGGAAAAAAAGGAAGAATTAAATACTAATGAATGCATACGAGAAAGTAGGAAGATCGTCGTAGCTAGCTTGGAACTGGAAGAACCGTGTGAAGAAAGGGACAGTTTGATCAGTAGTTCCCATAGTAACAGCAGCAGCTAAGGCAGCAACAAGGGCCCAAAGCTTGAGAATGAAGTCGAAAATAGAGACACCACGCTTCCATCCTCCCCGGTAGGGATGAGGGGTGGATATTGTTTTGGCAACCACGACGGTAGCAGGAGGAGCAGCTTTGCTTTTGGTGGACTTGAGCTGGGACATGTTGATTGCGGTTTCATCACTGCTCTTCGTTGAGTGACTTGCCTCCATTTGTAATCCAAGTGCAATAAAAAAGAATTTAAAAAAAGGGATGTTAAGAAAGAAGTTTTGGGTGAAGAGTGATTAAAGATTCTTGTGAAATTGGTGTGAGAAATTTAAAGATTCTTATTTCTCATACATATATAAATAGTGATGAGAGCAGAAAAGATCTAATGGAGTAGTTCTGCAAGCAAGCATCCAGGGAGTTGTTGATTACTTGCTCCACCGGAAGCGAGATAGGATTCAAATAGAGGCTAGAGCCACACAAATCAGATAATTTGAGATCCAAGATAATGGAACCGTTGCGTGCCATTTTGCAATGTTGGAGCAAGTAATGAGAGCACTACTCTTCTAATATTGCCTCACTTCGAAGTTTCATTAAGTTTTCTTGAGGAAAAAAAAAATTTGCTCTTCCTCTGGAGTAAAATCTATCGAATTTGAGACATACAATTTTAAATATTTTGGATTAAAAAAAAATAAGGGAAAGGATAGGACATTAAAGAGTAGAGATATCTTCGTGAATTATAGTATAAAATGGGAAAAGTTACAACTTAAGTATACAAGAAAATTGGAAAAAGATTTTCCCTTGTCTGAACATATAGAAAGGAAAAGGATGGCATTACAGGGTTTAACTCTATATATATCCTTCAGAGGTAGAAAATTAGTATAAGGATTTTTAGCCGATTTGGTCCCACTAGTTTGAGCCAAAAAACAGTTTGGTCTCTTAAGTTTTTTTTCAGCCAAAATGGTCCCTCACCTTTTTACGGGTAGCCGGAATAGTTCAAACCACCAATTTCTGACCTCCCACAGGGCGGAGAGTGTCACGTACACTACACATGAGGGGTAAAATCATCATTCCACCATGAAACGATATCGTTTTAAAGGTAGGTTAAAAAAAAAATTCAATTGTTGCAGGCCCAACCACTAACGTCCACCTGCCCGGGTTGGGAGAAATATATGGTGGGTAGTATCCCATCCTTGCTCTAGGGCTAGACTCAATGGTTAACTTTGAACTTCCCCTACTCTTTCTCCTTCGAATCCTTCCATTTCAAGTGCTTGAACAGGCTTCTTTTCAATGGTTTCAGCTGAGCTGATGAAATTAGTGTACAGGGTAGTGGTTTTTTGACAATTCCTTTTAAGGAATAAAATGAGACCTTCTCTATCCTCCAGAAACATAGCTTAAAAGCAGGTATGGATCAGTGCTTGCTTGGATTATAGTCTCTGAGTGAGGGACTTCTGGAGTGGGGAACTCGCATGGCTTGTAGTATGTCTTGAAGGACGTCAGACTTACCTTTGGCAACTTCCAATGAAGTAGTGCTTTCTTCTTTAAAGGCCAAATTGGTAAACTCTTTTGGTTTATATATTTTCTTGGTGGCGGAGGGTGGTCCCCGGCAATTGGGCTGCAACAATTGAACTGGTTTTTTTAAAATAAATTTTTTTATTTAATCCAACTTCAAAATGACGTCGTTTTATAATAGACTAACGATTTTACCCCTCACGTGCAATTCAGGTGACACTCTCCGCCGCGTAGGTTGCTAGAAATTGATAGTTTGGACTATTTTGACTACCCATAAAAACGTGAGGTACCGTTGGTTGAAAAAAAAACTTAAGGGACCGAAATATTTTTTTGCTCAAACTTATGGGATCAAATCGGCTAAAAACCCTTAGTATAATAGGAAGGTTTGAAACAGAAGTATTATAAAAAGAATATTACTATGCACCAACATTAGAATCTCTTGTCGAAATAAAAACTATCCCTTCCCTCAGCAAATGCCCAAAATTCAATCTTACAGTTCCTTATCATAAAAAAAAACAACTTTTATTGCCAAAACCCGGTGATTAGAAAAGAATAGGCAGGCTATATCAATGCTCATACAAATTATATTCATCACTGATAGTTTCTACTATAACCTAAAATCAAAACAAACATAGAGAAAAGCTTAGATCATACACAACAAAAATCTGAATAGATGCCTTATGGCCGCAACTGCCATTGAGGTGTCATTTAACGGATGATAACTCCTGGTTTCTGACATCTGTATAAAGAAAGTAATCAAATAGAATTAGTATAAGCATCAGTTAAATCCTGCAAATTTAATGGATTAGATGTTGACACTGCAATATATCTTTTAGAACAAAAGTAATATTCAAGCACAAATAAAATGTCTCGTTAAAGGGTGTTGGAATATTGTTAAGGTGCAAAACAACATATATATGAAGGGCACAATTACACATCACAAAGCCATTTAGTCAATGAAACTAAAACGAGAAGAGCTCCAGCAGCTGATAAGAATCAACACAACTCTTGGCTAAATTTGAAAATCTAAATTGGAAAACCATCTCTTAGCTAAACTATCAGGTATTGGTTAACATTTCTAGAAAACTTGATTTCTAATAGGTTTAAGGTTTCTACATAACTGGCTGCAACCAGGCACCAATGTTTTTACACTCATTCTATAGCTTTTGGCCATTACCGTTGTTGAGGATCCTACATCGTGGATTCGTAAGGGTATATTGTAGTATATAGGGACTTGGACAATCCTCCCCCCTTGAGTTAGCTTTTGGGGTTAAGTTTGGCCCAAGATCATATTTTAACATGATATCAAAGCCATAAAAAGCCCATGTTTGTTTGCTCGTTTTGGGCTTGTGTTTGTTTGCCGATGTTGGGCCATCATGTGTTGAATTTCAAGCTCTAGAGGGAGAGGTCCTGGGCGTGAGGGGGAGTGTTGAGAATCCCACATCGTGAATATGTAAGGGCATATTGTAGTATATAGGGACTTGGACAATCCTCCCCTCTTAAGCTAGCTTTTGGGTTGAGTTAGGTCCAAACACATATTTTAACAACCATGAAGAGAGGCTATCAACTGTTTGTGAGATCCACGCCATACTTGCTAACAATTAAAAAGAAAAAAGGAGAATAAACATGCAAAATAAGTTTTTTTTTTTTTTAACAGGGCGGGGGATGAGAAATAAAGGAGGTGCCCAGAAGAAGAAAAGAGATTCTTAAGAATGTCAAGCATAAACAAGAGGGATAGGTTGTAGAGCCTAATTATCGAAGAGAGATGTGCCATAGGATGCTCATAGAATCAATTACCATAATGAATGTTCAACTTTGGAACAAAAGAAGAAAATTTAATCATATTAGCTCTATATCTTGCGAGATATCTACAAACTCATAAGATAATCTGGGAAAAGCATTAAGGCTTTAGCATGAATAAAACAAGATACATTAATTAAACAAGCCTTCCAACTGAAGGCCATAACTCCAAGCTAAATACAATGCCCGCCATATAAATCTCCCAAAATAAATGGAAGTACATAAGCATAGGAGACAGTATTGATCCCACATATAAACATACAAAAATGACTTCCACCTACACTCTTAGTTGTAGAATTCTTTTCAAACATTATGAGTTTTTAAAGATTCAAACATTTTGAGGGTGATCAGTAGCCACAAAACTATTAACCAAGATCGTGAATAAGTTACAGAACTCTATTATGTTAGAAAGCAGAGAAAGACCCGTTAGAATAATTCATTTTGGTACCATCTAAGCTAACATTTAAAACACTAGTAAAACATATGAAAAAGAATAAACAAGGAAACATAATTCAGGGAATCTCAAACAATATTCAAGAGGTAGGAAACAAATTAACAAAAAATTTGAGGTTTATCATTAAGTTCAAACAAAAAAAAAAAATCAATCTTGAGGGTTATAAAGGATAAGATGTTACTGATAGGTCCTCCCATGTTCCCATGGAGTGCTCCACTTCTGCAAGTATTAAGGAACCTGCTCCAGTGCATGAAAAGTCAAAGGATAATAGTCATGTTGAGGGGTGTTACCAGGCCCAACATCTACAAATGAGATCTTGGATGCTAAATCTGAAACCAAAATGTAAGACAAGTAAATATTCTCTAGCCAGATGTATTCTTAAAGATCGTTAGATTTAACTAGAAAATCAAGGCAAATTAATAACTTCTGCTACAAAGAATAGGACATCGGCTAATCTACTATTAGTGGAGGGGGAACGGAAATGAAGAAACAAATAATGGATTGTTAAATGGTGGCCATGGCAGATGGCAATGGCAGATTTTCTTCAAACTACCACAAATTGATATGGTGGATTATGGCAGTCATGGAGGAGTTTTTTCCAATTTTCTGATAATTTAAATTGTTCAATTGCTTTATTTAAAAGTTATTTCCCGAAACCTTCATATTTATGTCTATTGTTATTTATATGAATTTTGTTTTATATTTATTATAATTTAATGTTGGTTTTGTTTCATTTTAAGTATTTTTTATATTGGCTGCCATCTCCACCATTTGCCATCCGCCATGGTGGTTTTCAACAAATAATGTTGTCAACTCTTAACATATGAAATAACATTGAACATGTTGGGAAAAAAAAAATGGACTGAAAAAAGAGAACAAGCCTGAAGCATTCAATGACAGAGAAAACTTGGTTATGAAATATTCCAAAAAGATGAGATTTTAAGGCAACAAAAAGAGGGAAGGGGGTCAAAGAGAGGCAGGCGCAACTAGCTAAATAAGGAATTCACTGAAGCAATCTTCTTCACCAAGCATGATTATTAAAAAGCCAGACTCAAAATTCTGAATCTCTGATGATATTTGTCCTCACTAGCATGCAAGGGAATCTTAAAATGAAAGCCAGATGCACCAACAATAGCAAACCATCAAATTAGAGAAAAGGATTATGAGGAAATGGGGAGTGAAGAAACGGCATGTTGACTAGCCAAAAGGGAAAGCACAAAAATATCAAAAGTCCTCTTAAATATTAGAAATCCTTCATTGAATAAATATGGAAATGAACACTAAAACACATAATGGCTTCATCGTAAATGGGCAGAAGGAACCTTTGGAAATTGAAGAGGTAATTAAGCTTCACTGCAAAAAGATTGTATAATGTCTATGATTCTTTCAAACCAGTTTCATCTTTTCTTTAAGAGGAAGCATGAACAATTTTTTACTCTCTTCAAACACTCATTTGAACATGTCTTCTTCTGCCCAATGGTTTACAAGATAAAAGAAATCAAAATCCGTACATGCCTACAATACATATAACCCAACCATTTCATAAGGAAAACAAACATTTCTTAATTGATTCAAAGACAAACAATGTCCAATGCACACGTCTTGCTCACTCTTTCAATAAACTGAAATGGAAATTTACATAAAAAGTGCAAATACCGGGTCAAGTTTATCAAAAATCGAGATTTTTAACTACTAAACTTGGGACTAAGAAAATTATATCAGAGTGATTTTGAAATTAATCACAGTTACAAGTAATTCTCTCATAAGTTAGTTTTCCCTCCCCTAATATAATTTCCTGAGTTACCCATACCTAAAGAACTTCTTGTTAATTTCACACATATATCGAGCAACTAATTTCCATGGAGTAATAGTTGCAGAATTAGGAAGGAATACACAAGCATGCACGCACACACAAAACAAAAAAAAAAAAGAGGGAGATTGCATCTTTGTATAATCAACATATGAAATCAGTAGTGTTTACTTTCTGAATGTTAGGCATTTTCTCTTACTCTTTAGTGTTGATTGAAATATGATCTTTACTCACAATCTTATGAATTTTGACCCATAATGGGGTTTCTCGTGAAATCAATATTATTTTGATGTTTCGATTGGAGTGTTATACAATTTTTTGATGTTTCGACTCCCAAATGACGAAATGATACCATCTCGCCAAGCTGATACACAGAAAAAATCATCCCACTTGGATTGTGGACAAGACAATCCGTCCCCTCAGGTTGGTGTCTCGACTGGTGGGATGGTCGTGTCTTGTCCTCGCATCTGATGGGACGGTCCATGTCCCCCTCCCAATCGCACTCAGTTGACTCACCCTATTTCGAGTATTCGGGTCATGGATTGATCTTCATTATCCAATCCCCCAGTTCTCTTTTCCAATCATTGTCAATTCTTTTTTCCTTTTTTTTGTCCCCAATCATTAGTTACTTATATTTAAATGATTATTACCTTACTTCCAAAAACCCTAATCCCCCAACTTAAAAATTCCCAATTCGACTTGAATGTCCAATTCTCGGTCAAATCATCATTTTCTTTGCCCATTCGTAGAACACCCTCTTCTCTCCATCTCAACGCACTCAGCGTAGCATCTCCTCAAGTAACTCTCATTTGCATTCGATTGTTTTCCTAGTGGACATGAATGATCATTGTCTCAAACAACTATGCAGTGTCCCAAGGCATTAGAAAGGCATACGTCTTTGGTCGTTTTAGCCCTAACTCTTTAAGGCAGTCAAAAATCCTTTGGTGTAGGTGCTCGTGATGAGTCCATTCCATTTGCATAACTCGCACATATGTTGCATCAGATCTCTTTGTAGGTCTAAAGAATACACTAAAGCATCATCTAAGACCCATGAGCATCCCATTTCCTTGAATAACATGCCCGGTGTCCATTTCTTGTAGAACGTCATTGTTCACCCGAAAAATAAAGTGCAAATGATGGTCGCTACTAAAGTCATGTAAAATGGTGTTCAAATTCTATTAGCATTGAATAATTGTTCAACAAAGTCAACAAGTAATGTATTCAAAATACAATGGTACATCGTAATATTTTAAAATTAACATTATTGCTCAAATCATTCTTAGCCTACATTATGGTCGCATATTAGCCGGTTTTGGCCATATTGGTTGCATATGGAGCACTTGCATGGCCTTGGCAAATTTAGATCCATCTCATTTCGGATCCTTGTAGTCTTGTTTCTATCGGGTTGGCTGGTTGCTGTCATCTAGCTTGGGTGTGGAGTCAATGAAAGAGGGATCTCTCACTAGTGTGCCTTGTGTGGAACAGGTCTCTATCCACACTCATATGTCATTCGATAGTACGCTGTCTTCCATCGTTCAAGCAAAGAGTCCCTAGGTCTGTGCCATACACCATGCATGCGGCTATTACATGTGACAAGGCATGTGAAAGATGGTTCATTTACCACAATCGCAAACTCCCGTGTCCAAGTTCACCTTGGATCTGTTTTGGATCCTATATAGCATGTCATAGGGTGGAGTGACCTCATAAATACGATATGTTGGAACGTAAAGCATGACGTGGTGTCCACCTGCCTTGTTCTCCCACTTTATGAACCTCTCCTATGTCCTGGTTCGATATGGTGTCTCAGTTTGCATGGCATCCTTCAGATGGTTGTCAAAGTATGTCAAGCATTTAGTTAGTATGGCATGAACTATAGCCTTTATAGACAATGCAAGGACAGTTTTCATGACCCCGTTGAACACTTTTGAGATGTTGATAGTAATGTTTCCATACCTCCATCCACCATCATGATACAATGTCCACTTTTTCATCCCCATTTGATGAAATAAATAGGAACTAATAAACGGCTAAATAGTAAAAAGAACTGGATATTGCGAAATCATACAAGTTTTCAGTTTCATGACAAAAGTCGGCAATTATCACATTTTTAAAAGCCATTTGAAACAAAAACAAAACAAAATATTTAAAACCTAAAATCTACCATAATCCTAATTGGAAATAAAAAAACCCTAAAAAAATAAAAAGCCCATTCCGAATTCGGGCTAGCCCACATCATTCCCCCCGGTGTGGAAAAGATTCGCTCTCTAATTTGACTCGTCCTCAGTAGCTGCGTTTCTATGAGTTCTAAAGGCTCAAAAGAACTCTAATTAAAAATAATAAGAATAATAATAACAAAAACTCCTAATTGGGCTAATAAAAAAAACTAAGGACCAAAACTAGAAATTTAAAAATTATGAGGCCCTTTTCTACAAATAAACTAAAAAAACCCTTAATAGGGTCTTCTTCTCCATGCGGAAATCGTAGCCACCATCTTCAGACTTTAAGCTGCCAATCCCCACGAGCCACCTAAGGGCTGCCGCTGGCCGTGCATCGCAACTAGTTTGGCTGCGCACTGGATCACAACTAATTCTCCTGCACACTACTGGCTTCTGCTTGAGCCAAAGGGCACTCTTGCTCAACCTCGCCAGTTACTATTCTGCTAGTTTGTGGACTGTTAGGATGTTGCGGTTTGCTCTTGGTGTTCTTTGTCGATGCTTGGCAAGGCTCCTGTTGACCAAGCAGACCTACTGGAATGCCGTCTACTTCTGACGCCCAGATCTGCTCGTGCGTGGTGGCTGCTTGTGCGCTGCATCTGCCTCTGCCCATTACCTCTGCTGGAACACAGCCTGCCGGCTCTTGGTGTTCTCTACCGGCTCTCAGTTAGTGGTGCTTGGAAGGGTTGTCAAGTGGACCGTGAAGACCTGTTGGCTACTTCGGTGAAGACCAAAATACAGATCTGCTATTACATTCCGCTAACTTGAAAAACCTGGATCATTCCGGTAGCCATATTGAAATTCGACCCCCTTCTTAGTCTGAACGTCAAACCTAGCCTGCTACAGTTGCCGCTCCAAGTCTTGGATTCGCCTTCTTTGTTCTTCGTTTTCGTTTTCTCTAAGGTCTCGTTGACGAGGCTGTTCGTCTTCCTCAGGAATGACTCCACATTCCCTTCCAACGAGACTCTGTCCACGACCAATATGATACTATTCAGCCATTGGTGAAGGCAACCTAGTTCTCTGATACCAATTGATGCAATAAATAGGAATGAATAAATGGTTAAACAGGAAAAAGAACTGGATATTGTGAAAACACATAAGTTTTCAGCTTAAAGACAAAAGTCGGGAATTATCACATTTTTAAAAGCTATTTGTAACTAAGACAAAATGAGATATTTATAACCTAAAATCTACCCTAAACCTAATTGAAAATAAAAAAAGCCCTAAAACCATAAAAAGCCCATTCCGAGCTCAGGCCAGCCTGCATTACCATTCCCATCAACCAATCCGTAGCAACGGAGTTAGCAAGAGCTATGTGACACATGAAAGCATTAAATTTTGTGACTCGTGGTGCCCGTTTAGCTTGCCAGCACAACATCTTTAGAGAGTGATCCTTGAACTTAGTATGGAAGTTGCTCTTGACATGTCGTAAACAATATTGATGGTGTGCTAACGGAGGTTGCCCTCTAGTGTTCACAACATGTTGGATCCACACGTGCCTATTAGCTTTTATACATGCAACCGTCTAGCACCAAATGAAATACTTTCGTACTAAATTTAAAAACCAATCCCATGAGTGATTGGTCTCCTCAAGAACACAAGCAAAAGTGAGAGGTAGAACGTGACCATTAGCATCAATTATGACTGCCATAAGGAATTGCCATTGAAAACACCCCTCAAGTGAGTTCCATCAACACTAACATCGAGTTAAGTGTACTTGATCGCGTCAATGCACTGTCCGAAGGCCCAAAATGCATATCCGAAATAGGTAACAAATTGCATAGGTCCACTCTAATGCAACCAATGTACAACAACACCCTAGTTGGTCATGGACTCTACATCAAAATAATACGATAGAATGGCCAATAAAGATGGCCAACCTCCATGTACTTTGTCAATTGCATGTGTATGTCCAATCTAGGGGTGTCACTAGGGGTGTAAATGAGACAAAACTATTCGGAAACGGTTTAAGCTCGGCTCGGTGAAAACTCGAATTTGGCTTGTCTTAAACGAACTCGGGTCGAACCCTTATATATTCGTTCATTTAGGTTCGCGAGCCTAAAAGAGCTTTTAATATAATATAATAATAATAATAATTTATTTATATATTATAAAATATAATATATTTGTAATATAAAATTTTATTTAAATATATTTTATTGAAATTTTATTCTACCCTAAATTTCTCTTGGTTCACTTCTTTCTCTCCCAAAAAAAAGAAACCCTCTTCTTCTCTTTGTTCCCTCCTTAGTCCTTCCTAGCGCCGCATCTTCTTCCCAAAAAAATCCCTCCCAAAAAAATCCTTCCTTCAATAACTTCAGTCATCAGTGACAAAGATGCTTAGAGAAACCCTCATCTTCTTCGTCCTTCCTTCCTTCCCAAAAGAAACCCTCTCCTTCTCTTCTTCCTTAATTTGTGTTCTGTCTGCCGATCAACTGCTTCTCCAATCTCCACCCAACCTTAAATCTATCTTCACATACTCTAGCCCATCATCTTGCCGCCGCCGCCGCCATCACCGTTGCCGGAACCAAACCCATCATTTTGCCGCCGTCAGAACTTCACCCATCATCAATTTTATAGCAACAGCGGTACACATTTTGTGTTATTTTATTATTATTATGATTGATCCAACATGTGGTATCAGAGTTACCCTCTACTCAAGTTATTTATTCAGCATGAAGCTATTTTTAGATCTAAGAAGATAGATATGAATTTAGAGGTTGAACAGTTTGATTTGAGATTTTATGAAAATATTTAATTTCTGTAATTTTTAAATTATATGGATTCAGTTTTGTTTTCCCTGACAATTTTGGATTTCTGAGCCTGAAGAGAACTTCAAATTATATAATTTTAGATTACTAATACTTAAAAGCTCACCTGGGCTTGTCCCTTGGTCTATCCGGCTTGGTAGCTCATGTTTTGACTTCTGAGAATTACATAACTTCTTGTGTAGGTATGGCTGCTTTGTATCTCATTTATGTCTCACTGTTACTAAAAAGAACACTGTGAGCTAATTACTTAAAAGATTTTCTTGGTAGCTAATTACTTTTCTTAGAACATTGTGACTTCTGAGAATTATCCATGAAAATTACAACCGTATTTGTCTTGGTAGCAAAATCCTCCAGTCTCACTGTTACTAAAAAGAACTGTAGTATAGAATAAAATCTAAAAGCTAAATCCTATCTTGGCATCAATCTATTGACTAGTTGTTCCACTTTGTAGCTTTTCAATATTTGGCCTGTTTAATTAGTCCCCTATCCACATCCTTCCCCTCCCCCCTCCTACCATGTTTGGCTTGAAATTTCATGTTTTTACCTACCTTCATATCCTCAGGGGATAATTTTGCTGAATTCAAAAGTTTATATATTGTTAAGATTAAACTTCATTTTTTAAATAATTAAACTTCTTACTTCTTCTCTTCTTTAGCTATGTCAATGTCGAGCTTTCCAGAGGTCTTGTCTATGCCAGAGGAAAATCAATTGTAACCTGAAATTTATTTACATACAGCAAAGGAGGGAGAGAATGTAGGTGAAAAGAATGTTGAAAGTACCAATGATGGCTCCCTTGAACCTATTGAAGATAACAGTGTTCAAAACAATCAAGAGCAAAGCATTGGTGATGATGATAGCCACTTCGAAAAAAAGAAAAGAAGTAGGACTTCCTCTATTTGGCTTGAGTTTAAGGAGGAAATGGTTAATGGCTCCAAGAAATCTCAGTGTTTTTATTGCAAAAGATACTTTAGTATGAAGAGCACAACAACAAGTCATTTGGGGCGACACCTGAGAATTTGTCCTTACAAAAGAGATATAAAATGGAACAACAAAGGATCATTTTTCCTCTTGCTCAGTCCAAAGTTGATGTACTTGCTTCTGGTTCAGCTGTCATCGATAGCAGATTTGATATGATGAAAATGAGGGAAGGCATGGCTCACTGGATTCTAATGCATGAGCACCTATTCAACATTGTTGAGGAGGAAGGCTTCAATATAATGTCCAGACGTGGAATGATAAAGTGGCAGAAGATATCTCGGAACACAATAAAAAAAGACTATGAGTTTGTATATGAATCTGAAAAAAAGAAGTTGAAGGCTCAATTAAAGGACATTAGCAAAATTAGCTTGACTACTGATTTGTGGAAATCAACAAACCAGAAAATTGCGTATATGGTGCTTACAGGACACTTAGTGGATGCTAAATGGTGCTTGCAAGGACAAGTTCTTAACTTCGTTCACATACCTCCACCTCATCGTGGTGTAGCAATTGCGGACACTGTTTACTTGTGTTTGAAAGATTGGGGAATTGAGAACAAGATCTCTACACTTTTAGTTGATAATGCATCAAGTAATAATTCTGCAATCTGAATTTTAAAGGATACTTTCTCAAGGAGTAAGAGGTTATTGTGTGGAGGCAAGTTGTTTCATGGCATTGTTGTGCGCATATTTTGAACCTTATGGTTCAAGATGGCATTTTAGAGATCAAGCAAATTATTCAAGATATTCATGATAGCATCAGTTATATTAGTCAAAGCGAAGCGAGACTTTGTACATTTTCAGAGATTGTGCAACGACTTCAATTGCCAGATAGGAGATTAATTTTAGACTGCTAAACACATTGGAATTTCACTTATGAGATGTTAGCTACTACAATCAAGTTGAAGGAAGCATTTCCTAGATTTCATGATCGAGAGCCTAATTTTGATTGTTGTCCACTAGCGGAAGATTGGATTAAAGTGGAAAAGGTTTGTGAGGTTTTGGCAATTTTCAATGAAACAACGGAGGTCATTTCTGGTAGTGATTATCCGACTTCAAATCTATATTTAACTGAAGTGCATAATGTCAAGGTAATTTTGGATAAGAAATCACTAGATGAAAATGTGTTCATTCATGCCATGGCTCGTAAAATGAAGTTGAAGTTTGATAAATATTGGGGAGAATGTTTGTTGATGGCAATAGCTTCCATTTTGGATCCAAGATGTAAGATGAGGCTTATTGAATATGCATATCCTCATATGTATAATGAACAAGAAGCTCGTGAAAATATTGCAACGGTTCGATGTGTACTGTATGAGATTTATGGAGAATATGCAAATGAGTTTCACAATGAAACTGAAGGAGAGGGAGCTCCAATAGGAGGTTTGCAAGGTGATGGATTGATGGGTCAAAGTTCTACTTCGGATTGGAATACTTTAGTGAAGTACCTAAGAAAGGTAGAGGGAAGTCCATCTCAAAAGTTAGATCTTGATAGCTATCTTGAAGATTGAGGCTATATTCATGAAGGGAATCATCTTTGTTTTGATGCTTTAAATTGGTAGAAGGGAGAATCAACAACAAAGTTTTGTATTTTGTCAAAAATGGCTCGTGACATCCTTGTTATTCCTATCACCACAGTGGCTTCAGAAGCAACATTTAGTGCCGGTAGTAGAGTAATTGATCCATATTGTCTGTCATTATCTTTAGAAACGATGCAAATGTTTGATTATGTGGAGGTGATTGGTTATGCAATCTTCATGGAGTGAAGAAAAAGAGTAAGGTAAGACATATTTTCATTTTTATATATAATTCTAAGTATTTTCATTTAGCACTTCATTTAATCTATTTCCTTTTCTTTTGGTTGCAGGAAGAGAAGAAACAGATAGAAATTCTTCTTCCATGATATGTTTTTTGCTGATGAAGTTATAAAATATGGTATGGAATTTGTTTTACTAAATGTTATTCCATTTAGTTTATTCTTAGGTTATTTAGTTTAGCTCAAAAATGAAATCATATTAGCATGAGTAGCGAAGGAACAAAGGAAAAGTAAAACAGTGAACTCCTATAGAGTCATGCATAGCAATCTTATAGTCTTTGTTTCTCTTTTATTTCAATCTTTGAGGTGCCCTATATGAAGAAGATATATTAGAAACAAAGAAAGTTACTTTGTTGTGCCACCTTTTGGTTGCTCGAGCGGGAGATACTTTCTGTCCAATCCTTGTCTCTTTTCCTCTTTTTCCTTTTCCATAAACTAAAAAAAAATTTATATTTTTAATTGGACGTTAGTGGTTATTTTTGTCTTCTTCCAGAAGGATTCTACAAAAATTTTGAGTCCTCCCCTTCCTTGACTTGCTTCAAAACTTACCAGTCAAGTCTGTGTTGATTAAAATATGTTTGGATTGGTATCATGGTTTCAAATAACATGGTTTTTTTTATTTGATTAGTTCTTGAAACATTCACTTGAACTTCCAAGAATGCAATCCTTTTATTATAGAAATGTGATTAGTTTTGAGTGTTTACTCCTGTATGTGGATTATCTTTGCATTATTCTATATAACTTGTAGTTCTATATTAGGCTTTTATTACTCTAGCATTATGATTATGACTTAATGGCTAAGAATTCCCAAGGGAGAAATACAGAAAGTTGCCATAAACAGATCTAATGAAATGCCTTTTTCATATTGTACAAAAATGTACAGCAATTGAATGTGAGAGTTGGTGTCCATTAATTCAACTATGTTTAAATATGTTGCTATTCGTCCTCTTTTTTTCTTTCTCAGGGTACTATGGTTGCCTGATTAATTTCTATGATTGCCACTGGATATGGAGTCTAAAGGTGGGAAAAAGAAGTCTAGCAGTAGCAAATCCTTGTTCTATGAAGCTCCCCTTGGATACAGCATTGAGGATGTAAACAATATGAATTTTTTAACCCCTGTACCTTATTTGTTTTAATGTATTGTATACTTTCGTTTGATTAGTTTGAACTTTGAATGTATTGTATAATTCCATTTTGATTATTTTAAATGTACTCCATTTTGATTGGTTTAAATGTACTCCATTTTGGATTTTAAATATTATTATTATAAAATTTAAGTTAAACAGTTTTTTAAAAAAAAGCTTAAATGAGCTTTAACTTGAATTTTTAATATTTTAAACGAGCCCGAGCTTGAGCCGAGCCTTCCTTATTTTTTCACGAGGCGAACTCAAGCCTAACTCTTTAGGCTCTTCAGAGCCCGAGCCTAAATAAGAGCCTGCCAGAATATAAATGAGCCAAGTTCGAGCCTGCCAAAATATAAACGAGCTGAGTTCGAACCTAGTAGATTCAAACTCTATTCAACTCAACTACACTCCTAACATTTTCTATAATGTGTCATCACATTGAACTCCCTATGGATGTGCTCACAAATTGGGGCCACACTTAGCTTAGGATTCACCTCAATGGGATGGGCAATAGAATTCCTAATCATTCATGATGAGAGAGATTACAGTGGTCCTCCGCTTGCCTCCTACTCAAACATGTATGCTCCCCAAGCATCTTGGTGATCTCGCGAACATTTTGCTCTGGTTGAGGGATGACTCAAACTTGCCATCTACACTACCTGGACCTCGCATACTTGCATTTTGCATCCCATACATACGGTTTGCTCTAGCAAACATTGTATTCACAGCTGTTAGAAATTGACCAAAGACTCACTATAGTTCTAAGTTGCTTCCTATCCACAAAGTTCATCCCAACTCGAATTTTAGAAGAGTCCCATTGCTACATGTGGATGCTCAAACTATGCCCATGTGGTGTGCTTCCATATGAGTCCCATTGAACAAAGATCACTAAAGTATCGCTCTCCACCAAGCAGATGGTAGCCATGGTCATACTCAGGGGCACCTAAATCTGTGACTGGTGGAATAGTTTCAGTCTTTTCATGTTAATCGTCTCCACTACTATGAGATTCATCATCCCTTTAATCACCCGCAAATTCAGGTGTGCTAACCTTCTTTGTTTCAATTATATACTTGTCATTTTCCGTGAGCACTGGCTTAGTTGATCTATTCTAGCTGACAATCAAGGAATACAAAGGCCCAATTTATAGAACTTGACTTGAACTACTGGATTCAAAAGTGTTCATGGCATTGAAAAATGGGTCCATCTTGTACACTTCAAACAATTGATAACTCTTAGGGTTTGTTAATTACGTGAGATTGAGTTTTCGGGCTTGTTAATCTTGGGTTGTAAAGTCGACAAAAGAAACAATACGAGTATAAATAAACGTACCCTTATGAAGGCTTCAACTAAACTTTGGGATATTAAGCATTCATATCTTAAATGGGATATTAAGCATTCATATCTTAAATCCAAACATTTCCCAAGTCCGAATAACAAAACCCAAACAAACACAGTAATTAAAGTAGGAATATCATAAAACAAATAAAAGTTAAATTGTGCCATTATATTAATTGTAGTAATTAAAATCAAGAATTATATATAAATTCACGTAATTCAGAAAAAATAACACCAATCAATTTGAAACATCAAAAAATCACTAAGATAACTAGGTATTTTTAAACCATAATTTAATATAACTAATGGTTTTCAAACCATAATTTCTTTTCCCAAACCCTAAATCCAATGAATTAATATAAATATTCAAAAGGCATTAGAACACTATGATTTATGCAATTATCAATGTCAACTTAATTTAGGTCAAGTTTTGAAACCCTAACTCAAGAAAACTAAGTATTTTCGAACAGTAACTTTTTTTTTCCCAAAACCTTAAATCCAATGAATTAATCTCAATATTCAAAAGGCATTAGAACACAATGATTTATGCAATCATCAATGTCAAATTAATTTAGGTAAAGTTTTAAAACAATAATTTAAGAAAACTAAGTATTTCAAACCCTTTTTTCCTCCCAAACCCTAAATCCAACAAATTAATCTAAATATTCAAAAGGCACTAGAACACTATGATTGATGCAAGTAGTATTGTCAACTTAATTTAGAATGAGTTTTGAAACCCAAACTTGAGATAACTAAGTATTTTCAAACCCTAATTTTTTTTCCAAACCCTAAATCCAACAAAGTAATCTAAATATTCAAAAAAGTATTACAACACTATGATTTATGCAATTAGTAATGTCAACTTAATTTAGGTAGAGTTCTGAAACCCAAACTTACGATAACTAAGTTTTTTCAAACCATTTTTTTTTAAACCCTAAATTCAACAAATTAATCTAAATATTCAAAACTCATTAGAACACTATGATTTATGCAATTAGTAATATCAACTTAATTTCTATAGAGTTTTGAAAAACTAACTTAACATAACTAAGTATTTTCAAACCATTTTTTTTTTCTTTCCCCAAAACCTAAATCCAATGAATTAACCTAAGTATTCAAAAGGCATTAAAACACTGTGATTTATGCAATTAGGAATGTCAATTTAAGTAGAGTTTTGAAACCCTAACTTAAGATAACTAAGTATTTTCAAATCCTAATTTTTTTTTTCCAGAACCCTAAATCCAACAAATTAATCTAAATATTCTAAAGGCATTAGAACACTATCATTTATGCAATTAGTAATGTCAACTTAATTTAGGTAGAGTTTTGAAACCCTCACTTAAGATAACTAAGTATTTTCAAACCCTAATTTTATTTTCCAAACCCTAAATGCAATGAATTAATTTAAATATTTAAAAGACATTAAAACACTATGATTTAGTAATTATCAATGTCAACTTAATTTACGTAGAGTTTTGATATCCTAATTTAAGATAACTAAGTATTTTCAAAACCTTTGTTTTTTTTTCCAAACCCTAAATCCAACAAATTAATCTAAATATTCAAAAGGCATTAGAACACTATGATTTATGCAATTATCAATGTCAACTTAATTTAGAATGAGTTTTGAAACCCTAATTTAAGATAACTAAGTATTTTCAAACCCTAACTTTTTTTCCATATACCTAAATTCAATGAATTAATCTAAATATTGAAATGGCATTAGAACACTATGATTTATGCAATTATCAATGTCAACTTAATTTAGGTAGAGTTTTGAAACCCTAATTTAAGATAACTAAGTATTTTCAAAACCTAATATATTTTTTTTCCAAACCCTGAATCCAACAAATTAATCTAAATATTTAAAAGACATTAGAACACTGTGATTTATGCAATTAGTAATGTTAACTTAATTTAGGTATAGTTCTGAAACCCTAACTTAAGATTACTAAGTATTTTCAAACTCCATTTTTTTTTCCAAACCCTAAATCCAATGAATTAATCTAAATATTTAAAAGGCATTAGAACACCATAATTTATGCAAATCAATGTCAACTTAATTTAGGTAGAATTTTGAAACCCTAATTTAAGATAACTAAGTATTTTCAAACCCCAATCTTTTTTCCAAACCCTAAATCCAACTAATTAATCTAAATTTTCAAAAGGGATTAGAACACTATGATTTATGCAATTAGGAATGTCAATTTAGGTAGAGTTCTGAAATCCTAACTTAAGATAACTAAGTATTTTGAAACCCTAATTTTCTTCCAAACCCTAAATCCAATTAATTAATCTAAATATTCAAAAGGCATTAGAATGCTATTGTTCATGCAAATATCAATGTCAACCTAATTTCACTTCACCTGATTAGGTCCATTATAAAATAAAAATCTAATTAAAAAGTAGAAAATTATTTTAAAAATTATTTTGTTGGTTGGAAAGGCTAATTTTACATGACTATATATTTCCATACCCTAAATCTAAAGGATTGAACCAAAATATTCCAAAGGCATTACAATAGTATAATTTATCCAATTCACAATAATTAATTTATTTCCAAAACCCTAATTCATTTTCAAATACCTAATTCGTTTAAAAATTCACCAAATTTAGTCTAAAAATTTAAAATTTACATTAAAAAAAAAAAAGAGGGAATGCCCTATACATATTATGAAAAATAATAAAGGCATAAACGCAACACTAACAGCTATTTTTTTATATGTAGTTCTAATATAATGAAATATAATTAATAACTAATTTCAGAACACCACTAATATTATAATATATTAATAACAAAATTAAAATATAAGCACAACTGTAACTATATTAAAAAACAATACACAAAATTTTTATATAACATTAAAATCAAACATTAGCAAGAAACTAAAAAGTAAATTATAGTAAAAGAAAATACATATTTGCCTGTAGAGAGATGATTTTGGTCTAAAAAGATTTGCAAAATAAATAAATAAATAATTAATTTTTTTTGAAAAAGGAGGAATAAAAAAAAAATTGTTAGTACTTAACAAGGAAAAAAAATTAACATTATGTTTTTTAAAAAAAAAACCAGAGAGAGAGAGAGAAATATTACTGGTTAAAGGAAACCAAATAGAAAAAGTGAACGAAAATAGAAAGAGAAACAAAGAGAAGAAAAGAATGAGAAAGAGAGAGGGAGATATACTACTGTTGTTGATCGAGAGAGGGAGAGGAGAAAGAGAGAGAATTGAGAAAGTGGGGGAAGCAGGAGGGGGGGAGTGAATATTAAAAAGGGGGACGGGGGATGTTGATAGTTGGGGGTGGGGGAGGAGGAAGTAATTGAGAGGGAATAAATTCCCTCCCTGACTCTGATGGGAAATAATGGGAATGGGAGGAGAGGAGTTGACAACATAGAGAAGAGGAAAAGAAGAGAAAAGCGGTCAAAGGTGCAAAGCATTCAAGTCAACTGATGCTGGCTGAGAAGGGGACGTGGACCATCTCGTCCACCACCTAAGCGAGATGGTACCATTTCATCATTTAGGGAGTCAAGACACCCCAAAATAAGATTGATTCCATGAGACACAACTTTCTTGGTAAAAATTTGAATCTCATCTTTGGGGGTGGCAGGAGGTGGGTAGAGGAAAGGGAAATTAAAAGAAAAAGGGAAAAGGGAAAAAAGAAATCCAAAAAAAAAAAAAATGAAGGAAAGAATGGAGAAAGTGAAGAAAACAAAACTTTAGGACAAAAAGAAAGAAGGAAAAAGAAAAGAATATAATATAATAAAAAAGAAAGGAAAGAACTAATAAAAATTGTAGAAAGGAAAAAAAGATGTAGAGAAGTAAAAAGGGGAAAAATATAGAAGTGAAGAAAAAGTAGCCAAAAAAAATGAGAGACACAAATGTGTTTAAAAAATAAGTTAGTTTTCTTAGCTTAAAATATAAGCATGTTTTTTCTACTTGTTCTTTTTTTTTTTTAAAAGCCTAAACAAATAGTTCGATGACCAAACAGTTCAAAAAAAAGATAAAATAAAACAATATAGATCAAAGTTACTATATTGAAATTTGTGGATGACCAAACACGACAAAAGAAAATATTATGGACCAAAGTTAAAAACCCAAAACAGTTCATGGACTAAAAGTGATAAATAATTCTTATTTTTTAAGATAAGCTGAAACATGGCCATAATCTCAATCAAAACTATAAACAACAGCTTCTGCAGACTCTAGAACCACCAACAGAATGAAGAATTCCGTCATGCCTGATCCGGACAATGTTGAAGGCACACAAGATCGACCTCAGATTCGACCAATCAAAGTCACACAGTTCCGACTCTGGCTTTGGCTCTAGCTCTGACTCTAGTTCAAAATTGGGTCAATATTGATGGTGCAAAGATCAACCTCATGTCAATATTGACGGCATACAAGATCCGCCTCGGGATGTTTACGGAGCACAAGTTTCGGCTCAGGTCAACGCTGAAGGCTTATAAGATGAAATTACCTTTTGAGAAATGACTTTTGCTCTTGAATGCCAATGTAATGGTTCTTCAATGTTTCTTTGGAACTACTTTTGCCTTCTTTGTCTTAGTCGACACCTACGCCCTCATTTCTTACTGCACTCTCCAAGCACGTTACCCTCGATTCCAAGTCGACAAAGCATTTTCTGACTTCAATTTCCTTTCCACAAATAACCAATTCAATGCCACCCACGATCTGCATTTCAATGCATTCAACACGAATGAAAAATTCTCCTTTTCTAATGTCAAGATTCAATGTGGAATTTTCTTTAGATATTTTAAACTTTCATTCAGTAATATCACAAGTTTTAGATGGTCTAAAGTAAGATAGAAATCCATGAGAGCCTTGTTTTCACCATTCCCTATCCAAGTAGACCAGACTACTATCAATCATCTCAAGACTAGAAATCTATTATTGAATGTGACCATGATTGCTAGACCTTGATCAAGGTGACTTTTAAGATCTTCTTTCTAAATTTAACCCTCCTACTTCCACCAAATGGAAAAAAAATGGAATAGCTGTTGTGAAGAAGGATTGTCATGTCGAGGATTGGACAAATGGCAGGCGAAAATTAATAATTACTCTATACCTTTAGTTTTTAGTTTTAAGAGTGATTAAATGCATTATTTCAGTGACGGGTAGTTTTTGCAGATTGACCATGTTGGTATGTGATATGGTGTTATCTTGTCTGATGATACAAGTTATGGTGTTATCTTGTTATCTTAGTAATTTCCATTTTCTTATATCTCGAGTTTTACTTATAAAAAGATTTTATCATCTCTTTGAAATGATAATGGAGATACAAATTACTAATTTTTGTTTAGTGATCATGCATTCATTTTTGCTATTTTAGACAAGATAGCATCTTAATTAATTGTAGGAATACTAGTGGATTGTCACTGTAGTCATTCATTACATATCTGGTTTATGTTTAGTTTTTGATGTGATTTATTATAAAAAAAATTTTATTAGTTGACATTTTCACTCTTGTACAGATGGGATCTTCATCCAGATTCTTCATATTGATGAGTAAATAATTTAGGTGAATTTTGAGTATATTTTGACAATTTTGTTTAGACTAGAAATGCAGGCAATGGGAAGTGAACTGAATTGCGAGTATTTTGATTAATTTCGGACAGGAATGTAGATAAGGGAAGAAAATTGTTGTTGTGAATTCTGAGTATATTTTGACTATTTTAAAATAGAAATGTAAACTTTTGTGATGAATTGTGAGTATTTGTAATGGAATGTATTGAATTTAGTTTTAACTTCTAAATTACAAAGAATTTTTTTTTCTAGTTCAAAGGATGTTGTATTTGGATGAATGCTGAATTTTGATTTCTTTATCTGATTTAACAGCTTTTGCAAATTCTTCAACCCCAAACCTTGTTCAACCATAGGCCAAATCCGAACCTAAGCAGCAGAATGAAGAAATCTGCCATGGTTGGTCCGGACAATGTCGAAGGCAAACAAGATCGGCTTCAGGATCCGGTCAATGTTGAAGTCGCACAAGTTCTGGCTCAGGCTCTCTATATGGCTCAGGCTCTAGCTCTAAATTGGAAGATCAGCCTCAAGTTGATGACGACGCACTAGATTGACTCAGATCAATATTGACGGTGCATAAGATCTGACTTAGGTTAATATCCATTTTAGGGGTATTGGATCAATTTTTTTTTTTAAAATAAAATTTATAGTTTACTATTAACTTTGAATATTAAAGATTTAACAGTACACACATATACATTCTATATCAATTTCCTATATATATATATATATAAAAATATATATATATATTTATACAAACATATATAAATATATATAGGAAATTGCTAGAGTGTGCATCAAACGGAAACGACATTTTCTTGGCTTTAAAAAAAATAAATAAATAGAAAATTGTCCGGCAGGGCAGAGTGAGACCTATTGGTGTTGCTGGAACGGCACGGCGAAGCATTCATGGGTGCTACTAGAATAGCCCACCGAAGCTTGCTGGAACAGAGCGACGATGGTGTCGGAGATGGCATGGATTTGCTCTGGCCAGTGATGGGTTGGGTGACTGCGGTTGGCCAATGCTGATTTGCTCTCGTCGGATCCACCTCCCGCTAGTGCGGTTGGCCAATCTGCTCTGGTTCTCTTACCGCGTGACATTTTTTTATTTTTTAAAGCCAAAACGATGTCACTTCCGTTTGGTGCACACAATTTCCATGTGTGACGACACACATCGTAGCCTCTCTCTCTCTCTCTCTCTCTCTCTCTCTCTCTC
>JAOXNR010000028.1:9598398-9621118 GCA_028571225.1 Parsonsia alboflavescens | reverse complement strand
CTTCATGCAGCAAAGGTTCATTTTCATTTGGAAAGTTGTGAATTTTGTGTGTTTTGAGATGTTCTATGAAACTAGGGTTTGGAAAGGTTTGATCTTTGTTGTTTCTCGCAAGTATTATGGCAAATCCTTTGTTTTCCCCTTTGTTTATGCCATACTCATATGAACGGTTTGTTTTGGGGCAGTGCATGGGTTGTTTGTGTTTTTTCCTAGTTGTGTGAAGTTTCTATGGTCTATGCGCACTGATGGGTTTATTTTTTTTACTGGTTGGTACTTGGGATGGTGATATGAGTTGTTTCAATTCGTGATGGGTTCTTTTTTGTGCAGTTTATACAAATCATGAAATCAATGTTTCGAAAGGTTTCATCTTTTTTGTTTTAATTGGTTGTACAGGCTTCAAATCTTTCGTGCTCCCAATATTCATGTCTTTTTTATGTTTTTGTCATGTGTTGATCTCAAAACTCTATTGTACGGGTTATTCGTGATGGTGAATGGCTTTTGAAAAATGGTCACATGGGTTTTCTGGTGGTTGTCATTGTACTGTACAGGTTGTTACTCTCGGGCGTTACTGGTTGTTTGAGAAATATGGTATAGGTTGTCTGTAA
Source organism: Parsonsia alboflavescens (assembly GCA_028571225.1). Classification (NCBI taxonomy): domain Eukaryota; kingdom Viridiplantae; phylum Streptophyta; class Magnoliopsida; order Gentianales; family Apocynaceae; genus Parsonsia; species Parsonsia alboflavescens. Next base: position 9,620,516 of record JAOXNR010000028.1, on the reverse strand, counting down.
TCTTTATAGATTCTACTTGAAAGATTGTGTTTGTAATCTCTACTGGTTGTTTTTATATTTTACGGATGGTTTGAGAAAGATGGTATGGGTTGTTTGTAATATTTACAGGTTGTTTTTATATTGTGCGAGTTGTTACTCATTGGTGTTATTGGTTGTTTCTCTAGGTAGTAATGGTTTTCTGTGATCTGCTTAGATTGTACTTTTAATTTGTTTGTAAAATCCTAGAGGCATTCTAACGCTGTTTAAACCTCAGGTCTTCAAAAGTGGTTCAATTATATTTGACGTTTGGGGAGAAATGGGAGGTTGGTGCTTAAAATGGCCGTGATACTACTCTATGGGATGTTGGATTTGACTTGACCTATCTCGATCTGTTGAAGATAGCGGAAGATTGTCTTGGAATGGACTGCAATAAAAAAGAGATACAACTTTGTACTCAACTGCTAAAAAATGAGGACACAATGCGAGTGGTTAACAATGATGTGCATCTTGCAAGGATACTCAGATTTTGTGAATCAGCTGTCCAAGTGCTCGTTTCAATAAGATACCCATCTAGCTCATGCATTGTGACTTTCGTAGTATCCCAGTCGAGTGCTAATGCAATTGGAACTAGCCAAATTGATTTATTTCATGTGCCAGATATTGATGAAAGCATTAAACCTGTCCTTGACAGGTTAGGTAACATCAGTTTCACACCTAATAACAACCTAGATGTGAGCAATCCAAACGACAACAATCTAGATATGAACAACTCGGATGGAAACAACTTGGACTTTAACGTCCCATATGTGAACAACCTGGATGGAAACAACTTGGGCTTTAACATGTTAGATGTTAACAATTCATATGATATCAACCCGAATGATCGCAATCCATATGAGAACAACTATTTTGGAAACAACCCGAATAAGATCAACTCTTTCGAAAGTAATCTACGTGAGAACAATGATGAAGAAGACGACTGTACAACCAATTTGGTAAGATAGTAGGTCATAACTACCACCAATTCCAGATGCATGAAGGAAGTTTCATTGGAAGAAACATTTTTGGAACTTGATAACATATATAAGAAAAAATCTTTAAAAGTAAGGAAGAAATGAAGTCCAAAGTAGAGATGTATGCTTTAAAGGAGAACTTCAGCCTGAACCTGATGAGATCTAGTCGTTAGCGTTATGTTGTGCCCTGTATGGGTGAACATTGTGATTTTATTTTTTGTAAAAGGAAGCTAAAGACAAAAGGTGACTTTTGGCAAGTTGATAAGTTCGTGAAGGGTCACACATGGCAGCAAGATGTCACAAATATAAGGCATAAAAGGACAAGCTCTCACGTAATAGGAAGGTAATTAGTGCAAGCAATACAGGTCTCAAGATGTGATGAGCATCATGAAAGATGAGCTTGGTGTTGATTATGCATATGGTAAGGCATCGTATGCTCCCAAGCATGCCATGCAAGTCATGTTTTGATCACCAAATGAGTCCTTTTAACTCCTACCCTTGTACTTTCACACACCGATCACAAAGAATCCAGAAACAATAACTGATGTCAAAACTGATGATCAAAATCGTTTTCAATATTGTTTTTGGACATACAATGCTTATTTGAGGGGATTTTGGCAATGTATAAGGTCAGTTCATCTTGCGTCGAAACACAAACAAATTAAACCTATCTACCAAAAATATCGCAATTAGGGCAAGTAGGGTTGAACTCACAGGGGATTAAATTTAAATTTAATAAAAACCAACTAATAAGTACGAGGGGACATTTTTTAAAAGAGTTCGTAAAATAAATCAAACAAAGAAATAAAAGCTAATTTTCAAGAAGAATGTAGATGAGAAAGTTGTTAACAACAAACAATCCGTAGGTAAATTGTTATGGGGTTAATCATAGATCAAATAACACAATTTAGTACTTGATTTTAGAATTTGTCTTAGCGCTCAAATTCCTATCCTTTAAATAAATCCACTTCTCATAGCATAATATAAAATCCCTAATTTAATCAATTAAATTGTGTAAAACATAAAGGCATTACCGATGTCAAATTACATACACAAATTAGTTTTAATTCAAGTAATTTGATTCATACAATTCTCTATTATTAAATAAATTTGTTAGTTAAACCAAATTTAGTCAATAGTTGCTGCTTGGGGGATTTATCAATTTTAACGATAATATCTAAAGCTTAGCAGTATAATCATGTAAATTAATCTAAGTGATCAGGCTATATTAATAAACATAATTAATAAGATGAAAACAAGAATTGAACAAATACTTCATAATAAAATCAAATATTTATAAGAAAAATCAACCAAATCTCATAACCCCATATCAAAATCCATTTTAAAAAAAATTATATCTAATTTGTAGTTTTGTATCAAGTTTTTTAATTAGAGTTAATTTTTTGATTTCGGATAGCAATTTGTAGTCAAAAACTCAGTTTTAATATATAGATTTTATCCATTTTTAAAATTTTGCGACATAAATATTAACTTTATATAAATTTTACTACAAATAAGACCCGTACTATGCACAGAAATAATTTGTAAAATGTTTTAATATTATAAAAAAATAATGAAATTAAAAGTGAAAAATAAAATTTTAAAAAAGAAATTCAATATGTTACTCGCGATCTGTCCATATTTTTATATATTGTAAAAAATCCTTTCATCAGGAAGAGTAATTGAACAAGTCACTCATCATTAATTATCCATCCAAATTAAAAAATTGAAACAAGGGGTTCTATAAAGTCCTTAGAAGAAAAAATGTAATTAAATATTTCACTCGTTCTTGTCTAAATTAATATATTTTTCAAAAAATCCATGGAGAAAAAGTAATTCAACTCATTTATTATTTGTCTTAACTAATATATTATTTTTATAAAAAAAAATCCTTTATGCAATAAAAATATTGACAACAATATTTTAATTAAATGGATTTTAGATTAATTGAATTCATTTTATATCATTTCAAAATTTTATAATTAAGTAATCATGATAATTGTAAAATGCATTAGATATTATTTTAACTCATGATACAATTGATATTTAAAAATTATATTGTTGTCAATTCCATATTTTTCCAATTTTCATATGAATGTTATTTATATATTTAATAATTACTCTCTCTGTCACTAAATATTAAGTCATTTTAGTTAATTTATCTTGTTACTAATTATAAGTCAAAGTGTTTAGTTAATTAGGTATTTGAAGATATTTTTCTTATATTCCCTTTGATGGTATATCTAAATGGTGTTAAGATTTAAAAAAAATAATAATAATTTTTTTAGGGTGATTAGAGAGTATTTTAAGAAAGGGGAAAAATAAGACTATCTTAATGTTTGTAAAATGATGGACCGTAACTTATATTTAGTGATGGATGAAATATCAATATTCATTCAAATAAGTTGAATGAACTTTTTATTGTTGTAAATTAATTTAGTTGAATAATTTTGCAGTAAAAATAAATGTAACTCATAAAAAATAATTTAACTTTTTACATATCACCCGTCAAAATTAACATTTAAAAAAGTCAAAAAAATAGAATCCATATGGGTAATTTTTATTTTTTCCAAATATCTTTATTAATTATATAATTACTTTTTATAATATATTCAAAATAATATTTTAAATTTAATGAATATTATTAAATTATATATTACTTCATTTACTTTCAAGATTCATTTAGTTTAAAAAGGAAATCATAATAATTATTACCTACTATTAAATAACATTTAACTCATGGTCTATTGATGTTTAGAAATAACTGGGGGTGTTCAAAACCAACCAAAATCGATTAGCAATAACCAGATTGACAAAAAACGGATAGCTAATCAGTTATGATCGATTTCAAAAATCAATATTTTTAACGATTTGATTCTGCTACAGGTTAAAAAAAAATTCTAATCGATTATAAATGAATCAAACTGCTCAAATATAATAATATAAAATAAAGAACATGCAGTCTTTACTTATATTATATATAAAATAATATAAGGAAAAATGAAAACTTTAATCAATTATTAACCCATTGACCACTATAATGCATTAGAAATAGTATTATAATATATAATATATATTAGTATTATATTGTATATTTTATATAATAAATATATCACAAAAAAAATTTAGAAAAAAGAAAATTTTGAAGTAGTTATAACTGAAGCAAACCGTTCAATATCGATTTATAAATGGTTTGGTTTGGTTGGATTACTCTCTAAAATTTGTAAATGATAATTAGAAAATTTTCAAAACTAACTACAAAATTTAGTTATAATCAAATCAAAACCAACCATGAACACCCTAGGAATAACTTATATAAAATCACCCTTTTAAAATTATTAATTATTTAATACTTTTTCGAATCACATTAAGTTAATATTAAATATTTGTTAATTCAAATTTTATTGCTATGATCCTTGAATATAATTAGATACTTAATGTATTTCTGTTCATGGAAAAACAACTTTTAATTGTTCAATGGAAAAAAATAATAATAATATCACAATCTTTTCTTTAAAAAAAAAAAAAATTTACTTTGAGTTACCTTTTAGTATTAAGTTTATTTAATGATTTCTTGGAAGATAAAGAGGTTTTGTTGGGATTTCCACAACTTTGTGTTTTTATATATATTTTGGACAATTAATTGAGTTTTTATTCTATCTACTAAATACTTAATAATACCAATATTATATTTATATTTTTTTAAAACCTATAGAGCCACTTGTCATGATCTTTACATAGATAGATATGATGAATTGAGGGCATCAACACATCACTACACTTCTTAGCACAACACTCCATCACCTCTCTCCTCATTCTTCCCTGAGCCCTCAATTCAACAAAAAAAAAGGGATTTGGAATATTCTATCACTTTGTCCTACAGAACTGTTGATTCACATATAAAAATTATAAAATAATAATTCAGTAATGTGGAGATTAAAGGAGATGAAAGGTTATTTGAAACATTACACCCAATACATCAAATTTCCAATATAATTAACTGTTGCTCCTAATAAGTTATTTATAACCAGATAAATGGATTTTAGACTTACTAAGTGACTCTTCAGTTTCCTAATAGTAAACTCATCTTTCTATGTCTATCCAAGTTCCAATAATCCATGAAAATATAAATTAATATATTATTTTATTATTTTATTTTATAATATATTTAACAATCTCCTCTTGTGTTCCAAAAATAAAATATAACAAGCCACACATGGATTATATGGTACACAAAGCCCATAATTAACTAAACCAACAAATAGTTTAGCAAAATGTCCAAATAAAAAAATCTGCATAAGTTTGAAAAAAACCATATCCAAAATAATAAAGTTTTGGATCAAACTAAATCCAACAAAATGTAACTTTCACAAGTAGGTGAATTTATTGAAATAAGCGAAAATAGGTAAATAAATAGAACTACAAGATTATATGGTACACAAAGCCCATAATTAACTAGACTAACAAATAGTTTAGCAAAATGTCCAAATAAAAAAATCTACGTAAGTTTGAAACAAACCATATCCAAAATACCAAAGTTTTGGATCAAACTAAGTCCAACATAATGTAACTTTCACAAGTAGGTGAATTTATCGAAATAAGTGAAAATAGGTAAATAAATAGAACTACAAGTTTTTATTAAGTTAGCACAATTCTACTTGTCAAGTAGATCATCCTCATCCATATCAAAGTCATCATAATCTCCTCCTGTTTCATTACTTCCTGTGATTGAAAATTATATCACAAGAATTTCATATGAGATGTCTCCCTATGAATTCAATAATTGTCAATATATAAGTATCTAGTTCAACACATAAGAACTTAGTACTTAATCACATATCAAAATTTAATATGCATCACTAACAAGTTTCCAACATATAGAACTTGTGCAATTGTAGTTTCTTTCACAAATATAAGAACCACAAACGTTTCATTTTTGGAATGTTACAATTTGCATACCTAACACGAGTCATATAATGTATCATCAGATTTGGAATAACACACCATATCATGAAAGACATATCATCAGATTTGGAATGATATAAAGAAATTGTAACATCGAAACATATCAATAAATGTTCAAACATAAAAGATTAGGATTTAAAAACTATACAAGGTCTGCACAAATCTAGCAAGACTTTTTAAAATAGTTTTAGTCCCATCTGCATTGAGGTCTTTCAAACCAAATCCCTTGTTAGGCCTTTTGTAAGAGTATCAGCCACATTCTCCTTGGACCTCACATCAATAATGTGAACTATATATTGTCTAATGACATATGACAATTTGGCATGTTTTATCCTTAACACTTTTCTTTTACCATTAAAGAGTTGGCAATTCTTTAAGCAACCTGATTATCACAAAAGATTAATAAAGAATTTACTTTTAAATTCCTCATTGGAATATCCATGAGCAGATCCTTCATCCATTCTGCTTCATCACTCGTAGAAGGTAGAGTATTAAGTTCCAACTCCATAGAAGACGTAGAAATGTATGTCTATCTCTTGGATTTTCAAGCAACGGTTACACCTCCAAGTGTAAACACATAACCATTAGTAGATCTAGTATCATCCAATTTTGGGCATCAAGACGCATCAAAATATCCTTCTAAAGTAGGAAGATGACCACTATCAAAAAGAGCATAATTTTAAGTATCTCATCAACCTAGTGAGTTCATCCCAATGGTCTTGTCCAGGATTACTAGTGAATCGGTATAACACGCCAACGGCAAAGGTTATGTCAGGCCTAGTGCATGTCATTGCATACAGAAGACACTAGAATAGTTTGGAATATTCCAACTGTTTCACACTTTTACCTTGATTAGGCTTCAAGAGTTTATTATAATCAAATGGGGTCTCAACCACTTTGCATTCACTATATCCCCAATTATTTATTAATTTTTAATATAATGAGATTGACTAAGGGTAATTCCTTATCCAATAAATCTCACTCGCATATGCAAAATGGTATCGACTATGCCGAGATCTTTCATATCAAACTCTTTTGACAGGATAACTTTTACATAATTCACAACCGAACAATCACATCCCAAAATCAGCATGTCATCAACAAACAAGCAAATAATTTCTATCTTATTTGACATTTACCGAAAGTAAAGACATTCACCACAATCACTAGGAACAAATCCCAAATGCTTTACAGTCATGTCAAATTTTTCACACCATAATTTAGGTGCTTGTTTAAGTCCATATAAAGATTTGATTAGTTTATAAACTTTATTCTCAAATCCTTTAATAACATACCCTTCAGGATATTCCATATAAATCTCTTCATTTAAAAAATTTGTTTTTACATAAATTTGATACACAACATAGTGCTCAATGGAGGCTATTGCAAGAAGAATTCTTATAGTAGCAATATGACAGACAGGTGAATAGACATCAAAATAATCTATTCCCTTAACTAGCGTGTAGCCTTTAGCTACTAACTGTGCTTTATACTTGGCGACTGATCCGTCAGGATTAAGTTTCTTCCTCAATATGCATTTACAAATCTATAACCTTTACAACTATAGGTAAGTCTACTAATTTCCAGGTGTTATTCTACAATAAAGTGTTCATTTCATCAACAATGGCTTCAAGCCAAAACAATGAGTCCTTAGATCTCATTACATCTTCTTAGTTTGATGTATCTTTCTCTAATTGGTAGGTAACAAAGTCGTCACCAAAATTTTTGGGTACTTGTTCTCTAGTAGATACACTTCTAGATTTTGTTTCATTTGCCTTTGTCGAAGTAGTGTTAAAAATATTAGATGTTTCTATAGTCATAGGATCTGTAAGTATAGGTTCAGATACACCTTGTGCATCTACAACCAGCTCAATGGAACCTTGTAAAGTAATGCCCTTATCTTTAAGAAACTTATCCTCAAAGAATATAACATCCCTAGACTCAATTATCATATTGGTTGACAGATCCAAGAACCTATCAGCAACACTATCTCCTGCACAACCTAAATAAATACACACATTTTATTTAGATCCCACCTTAGGCCTCTTAATGTCAGGTATCCTAACATAAGTAATACAACCCCAAGTCTTAATATTTCAAAATTAAAAGGTCTTTTATACCAAATTTCATTAGGAGTAAAGATACAAGAGTGAGGTACTTTATTAAGAATACGATTGGAACATAAAATTGCTTCTCCCCAGTAACAAGAAGGTACCCCATCAATCAATAGCAAAGAATTTAACATTTCATTTAAAGTTCTATCCTTGCTTTCAACTACGCCATTAGACTGAGGTGCAAAGGGAACAGCCTTTTCAAGGATTATACCATGTGAAGCACAAAATTCCTTGAATTCAATCAATTTGTATTCTCCTTCTCTATCTAATCTAAGCCTTTTAATCTTTAGATGCAGTTGATTCTCAACTGTACTTTTAAACTCTTGAAATTTGTCAAAAACCTCATCTTTAGATTTTAAAAGATAAACAAAAGAGTATCTAGAACAATCATCTATAAAAGAGACTAAATACTTCTGACCACTGCGTGTGACATATTTAGAAAAATCACAAATGTCAAAATGTATTAACTCAAGAAGTTGTGCGTTTCTAGAAACCGAACAAAAAGGTTTTCTAGTTATCTTAGTTTGAGCACACACTTCACACTTGTCAAAATTTTTAGATGTATCCAAAGCAAGTTGTGAGTTTTAACAAGTGTCTTCAATTTTGATGTGATTTTCTTGTAAGTTGAAAGGGTTAATTTTCACACTTATAATCAAACCAAATCAATGTAAAATAAAGGACTCATCAAAGGTAAGTTTTGGGAGATTAGGAAGACCTTTGTAAATTAAACCACTACAACAACTAACCTCTTGATTTGGAAGACAACTCAATACCTCAGCCAAAGTGATTGAGAGCCCAAGGTTTAGTGTATAGAACCCTAATCTAGGATGTTCTAGGAACACTCATACAAAAGATCTAAGAACTTTGTAAGGAAAGGAAACTTCAAGTTTCTGATTTTTGGTTTCAACTTCTATATCTCCTATAGCTGAAACAAGAGCCTTTATATAGTCCTAAAACCCTAAGCTAAACTTAACAAAAAGTGCAGCAAAAACACAAGAAGAAAGGCTGAAAATCGGGACCAAAACGTAGAGTTTTGAAAAAAAAAATCATGCACTATTCATGGGTTGCTACAGTGACCGAGTTGCTACAGTAACTGAGTTGTTACAGTGTCCGGTGTCGGATGATGGACCGGATGCTGCACCGGATACCTTTTGGAATTGTCGCCAAGGCTGCTTTGCTTGATCCGACACTGGATGTTCTGTTTTTCCAGCTTTATTTCTTCTTCATTTGCCCCTTTGTTCCATGCTTTGTCTTGACTTCAATTTGTCCTTCCTTGATCCCCAAGCCATACTTTTCCCCGGAATGCATCGTTGTATCTTCCTCAAAGTTTTGGATTGAACTTGCATTTCATAGCTTGAAATCTTCTGTTTTATCTCCAAGTTTACTCCTCTCAAGCATGGCTTTGAAGTTGATCCGTTCTTCCTTTTTTTGGACAAATTCCATCAATGTCTTCATCGTCCTATTCAAGATATTATACTTGTATATGAAATACAAGTCTTGTTTATAGCCTCATTGAGTAGTGTCTTTGGATATCCATCAAATTTGTAATAATTAACATGTCCCAATCCCAATTGTAATTTGACTAGACCAATATTATATTTGTAGTTGTGACTGACAATGGCAGCAATCATCAAATGATGGCTCTCACAAATAAGCGAAGAAATAAGTCTTCAAGTAATCAACAGAATACTTAAAACCCAATGATAGTCATGGCCCAAAGCATAAACAAAACTTTGAAGCAAATGGAATCTACCTGTGATGACTTTTTAATTCCACAATTGTAATTGCCAAAGTCTCTAACTAACGACACTCAAATGCCAATTTTCATTGTTGAATCAATCAAACTTGACCAGCAACAAAATAATAATATCACAAGACGTAATCAAGTTTTGAGGCAAATAGAATTGTCTTGTGATTACTCTAAAATCAGCAATTGTAGTTGCCAAAGTCAGGTTGCAATTCGGTTGGCGACTGGGGCACGATCACAAAATCTTTTGCTGCTATTATTCAGTGACCGTCTGGTTCCAAAACTCATTTTTTCAAAATTCTTTTTTCAAGAATAAATATTTGAATACTCCTTTTTGTAAATCAACTGCTTAATGTTCCAAGATTGTTGATTAGCATAAAAAAATTATAGAATAATAATTCAATAATTTGGAGATTAGAGGAGATGAAAGGTTACTTGAAACATTACACCACGTACATCTAATTTCCAATATACTTAACTGTTGCTCCCAACAGATTATTTATAACCATATAAATGGCTCTTAGACTTCCTATATGACTCTTCAGTTTCCTAATAGGAAACTTACCTTTTTATGTCTATTCCAGTTCTAATAATAAATGAAAATATAAATTAATATATTAAGTTATTATTTTATTTTAGAACATATTTAACAATCTCCTCCTATGTTCCAAAAATAAAATATAACAAACCACACATGGATTACATGGTACACAAAGCCCATAACTAACTAAACCAATAAATAGTTTAGCAAAATATCCACATAAATCCATCAGTGTAAATCTGAGACAAACCATATCCAAAATACCAAAGTTTTGAATCAAACTAAGTCCAACAAAAGGTAACTTTCACAAGTAGGTGAATTTATCGGAATAAGCAAAAATAGGTAAATAAATAGAACTAGGAGATTTTATTAGGCTAGCACGATTCTTCTTGTCAAGTAGATCATCCTCATCCATATCATAATCTCCTCCTGTTCCATTACTTCCTGCAATTGAAAATTATATCACAAGAATTCCATATGAGACGTCTCCCAATGAATTCAATAATTGTCAATATATAAGTATCTAGTTCAACATATAAGAACTTGGTACTTTATCACATATCAAAATTTATTATGCATCACTAATAAGTTTCCAAAACATAGAACTTGTTCAATTTTAGTTTCTTTCACAAAGATAAGAAAAACACACGTTTCATTTTGGAATATTACAATTTGCATACTTAACAAGAGTTATATGATGTGTCATCAGATTTGGAATGACACACCATATCATGAAAGACATATTATTAGATTTGGAATGATATAAAAAAATTGTAACATCGAAACATATCAATAAATGTTCAAACATATAAAATTAGGATTTAAAAACTATACAAGGTTTGCACAAACCTAGCAAGACACTTTAAAATAGTTTTAGTCCCATTTGCATTGAGATCTTTCAAACCAAATCCCTTGTTAGGCCTTTTGTAAGAGCATCAACCACATTCTCCTTAGACAACACATCAATAATGTGAACTATACCTTGTCCAATGAGATATGACAATTTGGCTTGTTTTATCCGTAACACTCTTCTTTTACCATTAAAGAGAGTATCATTGGCAATTTTTTGGGCAGCTTGATTATCATAAAAGATTAATAAAGAATTTACTTTTAAATTCCCCATTGGAATATCCATGAGCAAATCCTTTATCCATTTTGCTTCATCACTCGCAGATGCTAGAGCATGAAGTTCCGACTCCATAGAAGACGTAGAGATGTGTGTCTGTCTCTTGGATTTCCAAGCAACGGCTGCACCCACAAGTGTAAACACATAACCACTAGTAGATCTAATTTCATCCAATTCTGGACACCAAGACGCATCAGAATATCCTTCTAAAGTAGGAATATGACCATTATAACAAAGAGCATAATTTTAAGTGTCTCATCAACCCATCGAGGGCATCCCAATGGTCTTGTTCAGGATTACTTGTGAACCGGCATAACACGCCAACCGCAAATGTTATATCAGGCCTAATGCCAGTCATCGCATATATGAGACTCCCAACTAGTTTGGAATGCTCTAACTGTCTCACATTTTTAAATTTTCGAGCTTCAAGAGTTTATTATAATCAAATGGGGTCTCAACCACTTTGCACTCACTATATCCCCAATTATTTATTAAATTTTCAATATAATGAGATTGACTAAGGAAAATTCCTTGTCCAATAAATCTCACTCGCATATGCAAAATGGTATTGACTATTCCAAGATCTTTCATGTCAAACTTTTTTGACAGAGTAACTTTTACATCATTCACAACCAAATGATCAGTTCCCATAATGAGCATGTCATCAACATACAAGCAAAAAATTATGACCTTATTTGACATATACTGAAAGTAAAGACACTTCTCACAATCACAAAAAACAAATCCCGAGCGCTTTACAGTCATGTCAAATTTTTCATGCCATAATTTAGGTGCTTGTTTAAGTCCATAATCTTTATTCTCAAATCCTTTAATAACATACTCTTCAGGTTGTTCCATATAAATCTCTTCATTTAAATCAACATTTAAGAAAGTTGTTTTTACATTCATTTGATGCACAATATAGTGCTCAATGGAGTCTATCGCACGAAGAATTCTTATCGTAGCAATATGACTGAAAGGTGAACAGACATCAAAATAATCTATTCCCTTAACTTGCGTGTAGCCTTTAGCTACTAACCATGCTTTATACTTGGCTACTGATCTGTTAGGATTAAGTTTCTTCCTCAATACCCATTTACAGCCTATAACATTTGCCCCTTTAGGTAGGTCTACTAATTTCCAGGTGTTATTATGCAATAAAGTATTCATTTTATCATCAATGGCTTCAAGCCAAAACAACGAGTCCCTAGATCTCATCGCCTCTTTGTAGTTTGATGGATCGTTCTCTAATAGGTAGGTCACAAAGTCCTTACCAAAATTTTTGGGTACTCGTTCTCTAGTAGAAACTCTTCTAGAATCTGTTTCATCCATCTTTGTAGGAGTAGTGTCAAAAATATTAGGTGTTCCTATAGGCATAGGATCTGTAAGTACGGGTTCAGATACACCTTGTGCATCTACAACCAACTCAATGGAACCTTGTAAAGTAATGCCCTTATCTTTAAGAAACTTATCCTCAAAGAATATGGCTTCCCTAGACTCTATTATCACATTGTTTAACAGATCCAAGAAACTATCAGCAGCACTATCTTTTATACAACCTAAATAAATACACATATTTGATTTGGGTCCCACCTCAGGCCTCTTAGGATCAGGTATCCTAACCTAATTAATGCAGTCCCAAGTCTTAATATTTCAAAATTAAAAGGTCTTTTATGCCAAATTTCATGAGGAGTAGTAGAGATACCAGAGTGAGGTACTTTATTAAGAATATGATTGGAACATAAAATTGCTTCTCCCCCAATAACAAGAAGGCACCCCATCAATCAATAGCAAAGAATTTAACATTTCATTTAAATTTCTATTCTTTCTTTCAACTATGCCATTAGATTGAAGTGCAAAGGGAACAGTTTTTTCAAGGATAATACCATGTGAAGCACAAATTCCTTGAATTCAGTCAATCTATATTCTCCTCCTCTATCCGATCTAAGCCTTTTAATCTTTAGATGCAATTGATTTTCAACTCTATTTTTAAACTCCTTAAATTTGTCAAAAACCTCATCTTTAGATTTTAACCAATAAGCAAAAAAGTATCTAGAACAATCATCTATAAAAGTGACTAAATACTTCCAAACCACCACGTGACATATTTAGAAAAATCACAAATGTCAGAATGTCTTAATTTAAGAAGTTGTGTGTTTCTAGAAACCAAACAAAAACGTTTCTAGTTATCTTAGTTTGAGCACACACTTCACACTTGTCAAGCTTTTTAGATGTATCCAAAGGCAAGTTGTGAGTTTTAGCAAATGACTTCAATTTGTAATAATTAACATGTCTCAATCTATAATGCAATACCTTAGGATCAATTAACTTTGAAGTAATCTGATTAATAGAATCAGTTGCTAAACTCAACGTATACATTCCATCTACGGGATAAGCATATCCAAAATAATAAAAGTTAACTGATAAAGTTACTCTACCACTAGCAAATTTAACAGACCTGTCAGGATCACAAACAAACATATAGAAATTAAATTCTTAGTTAATGCATATACAAATTTAACATCTTTCAACACTAATGTCCTACGTGAAGTCAGAGTCAAGCTAGCAGTACCTTTCTGGATAACCTCAATAGTTTTCCCATTAGCAACAGTCACTAACTTGTGAAGCAGGCTCACATCAGTAAGAAGATTCTTATCGGTGGAAACATGGCATGTTGTGCCCGAATCTAACTACCACTTTGGAGTAGATCTAGCCTTATCATTATCAACCATTGCAACAAAGGTGGTAGGCTCGATCTAATTAGTAACCATATTCACTTTCTCTGTAAGTGGGTCAGACTTTGGTTTCTTAGGCCAATTACATTCGGAAGCATAGTGACTCCAAATATTACAATTATAGCACTTAACATCAATTGTTTGGGTTCGCTAGTTGAGGATTTTGATTTGAACTTCTTAGACTTAGGAGTATACTTGGGATTATTAACCATGTTAACAGCTGATTGTTGCTGACTAACGATCTCTAATTTACTCCTAGCCCTGTTCTCATCTTCGATTCGAATGAATCTCTTCAAATCATCTATCCCCACTTACATTTTCTTCCGAAACATTTAAGTTTTAAAAGACAACCATGACTTTGGTAATTTATAAATACTTGTACTAGATAAGAATTTCTCACAAATAGGAATATTTACATTGTTAAGCTTAGTAACCAAATTCTCAAAGTCAATTACCTGCAGAAGAACAGCTCTATCATCATGGAATTTGAAGTCCATAAACTTGTCTACCAAATGAGTCTTTGACATCTCCTCCTCTTTCTTGAATTGATTGTCAAGACCATCCCAAATAGCTCTTGCAATTCCCAGCTTGCCATAAGTCTTTGCTAATCTGTTTGATAAACAATTCAGTAACAAATCTTTATAGAAATCCTCATCTTTGGCCCATTCGGCCTCACTCACATCCTCTTGGCAACCTTCATAGTCTGACAAAACTGTGTAGAACACATTCAAAAATTTCATCTGAAACTGAGTTCTTCTTTTCCAAGCATTAAATTCAGTTCCATCAAAAGTCTTCAATTTTGTCAACTCAAATGGAAATGGTTGAGCACTGGAACTTGCCATGGAACTTCAGCAAATTTAGAAGCAATAACCAGAAAATATTGCAGAAATAAACTAAAAAAATGAGTAAATTTCTTAGCCCACAATCTTTGGCAATACTAATAAAATATCAAACCTCCACCGAATAGACGATTCGTATAAAAAACTAAACTAGTCAAACTTCAAGACACTAAAATCAATCCGGTGGGAATAAAGGGTAGAAACAATCCCAATTGTAATTTGACTAGACCAATATTATGTTTTTAGTTGTGACTAACAATGGTAGTAATCCTCGAATGACGGCTTCATAAATAATCAAAGAAATAAATCTTCAAATAATCAACATAATACTTAAAGTCCAATGATAGTCATGGCCCAAAGCATAAACAAAACTTTGAAGCAAATGGAATCTTCCTATGATGACTTTTAATTCCACAATTATAATTGCCAAAGTCTCTAACCGACAACACTCAAATACCAATTTTCATTGTTTAATCAATCAAACTTGATCAATAACAAAATAATAATATTAGATGACATAATCAACTTTTGTGGCAAATAGAATTATTTTGTTATTACATTAAAATCAGCAATTGTAGTTACCGAAGTCTGGCTGCAATTCGGTTGAACATTCCTAAGTGGATTTGGTTCCTATTCTATTCGTTTCTTCAGCTTGCTGCAGTGATTGTATTATTGGGAAGCAATGAAATAGAAATGATTCACTTCTTTCACAGATATCATTCTTCACCAAAGAAAAGTTGTGTGGCATGTTTTACTGCTGTCAATGCTACATGGCTATGTTCTTATTTAGTCAGTCATGCATTTGAGATGTGAGTGTTTTGAAATTCATGGATTTGGAACAGTTTTGCATGCTCTAGGTCGCTTCAGGGATTAAAGTTTCATACTTTTTCATAGTTGTCTCTGGAATTCACACTTGTCAATTGTTAGAGTGAACTACCCTTTTAATATATATATATATATATAAACGGATTTGATAAGACGCGCTCCGATACACGCTCCAACCATTATCGTAACGGGATTCTTGCTCCGGAGCGCACCTTAATGCACGCTCCAACCGTTACCGTAACGAAATTCTTGCTACAGTGCTCATGCAGCCAACTAAGTGGAGCAAGAATCCCATTACGGTAACGGTTAGAGCGCGCATCAAGGCACGCTTCGGAACACACTTTAACAAATCCGTATATATATATATATATATATACTGATTTGCTAAGGTGCACTCCGAAATGCGCCTTAATGTGTGCTTCAAACGTTACCGTAATGGAATTTTTGCTACAGTACTTATGCAACTAACCAAGTGGAGCAAAAATTCCGTTATAGTAACGATTGGAGCGCGCATTAGCAAAATCGATATATATATATAAAAGTCATTTTAACTGACAGGTGACTGGAAGGAAGGAATATAAAATAAAGATAAATAAACAGACACATAGATAACTCGATTATTGCATTAATACTTCTGTTTAGAAATTTTAAGGAGACTTGACAGTAAAATGCCTCGCGCTTCCAACTCACTTTGGCAGTTGGAACGCGGATAGCGATGCGATAATAAAGGTCATTACAAAGAATTTCAAACAAAACAAAATTTACTGATATAAATGGGGAGCCAAAAAGGTGTACATAACATATCCTTCAGATAAGGCTGAAAATTTGTATCGGAATGTTGAAATATAAGTATACAAAAGAAAATATATTACTATTCAACAACTATCGATTCCCTGCCAAAATTCTATCTTACAGCTACAGCCCCTTTGTCATGAAAAGCCAACTTTATTCCATATCATTGCCAAAACCCCGTGATGGGAAAAGAATAGGAAGACTATATCATTGCTCATACTCATAAAAATTATATTCATCAATGCCAGTTTCTACTGATCCATGAAGCACAGAGATTAGATCATTCACAAGAAAAATTTGAATAAAATCCCTACGGCCGCAACCGCCACCCACGCTCAGCAAGAGCTTTATGTACCTGGTTGGCTGCCATAGACGTGTCATTTAACGGAGGATAACTCCAGGTTTCTGACATCTGTATAAGTAAAACAATCAAAGAAAATAGTATAATCGTCAGTTAAATTCAACAAATGTAGTACATACAAATGCCGGCACTGAAGTATCTTTAATATCGCTAAGGAGCAAAGTAATATAAATAAATAAATATATATATATATACATACATATTTGTGTGTGTGTAATTTTTTCTGGGCACAATTACATACCATAAAGCTTTTTTAGTTAATAAATCCAAGATGAGAAGAGTTCCACCAACTGACGAGAAACAACACAATTTATTTGAAAATCTAAATCATATTTACAGTTTTCAGAAAAACTCAATGTCCGACAGGGCAAAGGCTGATAAGTGAAATAATCTCAAATGGAAATGAACTAGGTTAGAAATAGCAATACTGATTACAAACTCATTGAGATGGCTAACAGAGGAGGACATCAGAATCACATTTTGCACTAGGTATTAACACAACAATCTGCATAATCTCAATTACCAAGAATGATGAATAATCAGTATTATTTTTCATTATGTGAAAATTAGCAAAAGGTCAACAACTTTTACTTACATCCTCAAGACCTGTGAAAGGTCGAACCAGCCCTCGCTCTCTCAAATTTCTGTGGAACTCTACAAATTTCCATCTACAACGTTCAGCTCCAACAACATACACAGGTTTCCTGCAATACGCGACAAGGAGTCATTATGCATCAATAAGATAATACAATTGTCGTTAGTTAACTCTTCAATATGAATATATCAGAAACCAATATGGTAATCAGCATCAAACAATACCCGGTGCTGCAAGCTTCACTCAACATACTAACTGAGTCTGCTGTGATAACAAAAGCATCTGCCCAAGCCAGATGCCCAAGGTGTGGATTTGGTTCTGAGAATGATGACACAATACCAAATAATTACGCATTGAAAGACCAACCAGAATTTTCTCAATATTTTCCAATCACAGTAAAAGTATAAGAGGCAAACATTACCTTTGCCATTCCAAATATATACTTTTGGATGGGTTCCAAGTTCTTTCACCACAATATTGGATATCTTCCAATAAAACGAAAAGAAAAAAAGGAAAATGTCAAAGATACAAAACTGAAGTATACAAATTCTAGCTTTAAATTAAAGTGGCTAATTTATGTACCTTTTCTGGTGTCCTCCTTGAAAAGGATATTCTTAGAGTCCCACAGCTCTCAAGAATACTGTGCAGAGAGGCTATCAACTGCTTTGCGAGATCCACACCATATTTACAATACCCTAACAAAAGTATCCCCAATAAAAGATACAAAGAAACACAAAGTTACTGCCTGAAAGTAGTGATGGTAACATAAAAATTACAAATAAAAAAGGAGAACAAACAAACAAAATAAGATCTTTTCCAGCAGAGGGAGGGAGAGAAAGAGAGAAGGTTTCAGAAAGAAGAAAATAGATTCTTAAGAATGTCCAGCATAAAGAGATGGATTGTAGAGCCCAATTATCAAAGCAAGGTAGCACAGGACACTCATAGAATCAATTACCATACTGAATGTTCAACTTTGGAAACAACAAAGCTACACAAAGAAGAAAATTTGATCATATTAGCTCCATATCTTGTGAAAAAATTTTAGAACTCTGTTCTGTTAGAACAGAGAGAACCTTTAGGATAATTCATTTCAGTAGCACCTAAACTAACATTTAAAACACTAGTAAATCATTTGGAAAAGAATATACAAGGCGACATAAATCAGGGAATCTTCAGCCAATATTCAGGAGACAGGAAACAAATTACTAGAAAATATGAAGAATATCAGCAAGTTCAAACAAAGAAATACAATCTTGAGGCTTATGAAGGATAAGAATGTTACTTATAGGTCCTCCAATGTTGACAACAACCAAGGGTTTTGGTAAAGATGCAAACTCATTGTGCCAAGTAATGGCTGCACTACGGAGAGCTGCAGCATCAATCTGATGAAGAGCCCCTGTGGTAAGGACCTGAGAATGTATGAAGTACAAGAATCTTAGACTCAAAGTTCAGTTAAAGGAGAAACATTTATGATAGCCTCAACGATTCTAACAGATGATAGCAAGAAGACTTACAACATGCCTATCTGGAGGTTCCCGTGGGGTTATCCACTTCCTCAAAAACCGGGGAACCTGCTCTTGTGCCTGAGGAGTCAAAGGATAATAATCATGTTGAGGGGTGATGACCAGGTCAAACCTGTCCAAATGAGATCTTGGATGCTGAATCTGAAACCAGAATGTGAGACATGTAAACATTCTAAACCAAAAATAGTATTCTTAAAGATTGATACATTTTACCAGGAAAATCAAGGCATATCACTTTTGTGACAAAGACAAGACATTGGCTAATCTTCTATGAGTAGAGGGGGGAACTGGGGGGTGGAGGAGTAACTAAGAAATAACAAACTAGCATATGAAATAATGTTGAGCAAGTAATTCAATGACCGAATACTAGGTTATGAAATATTTCAAAAAGAAGATAATATTTTAAGGCAACATAAAGAAGGAACCGGGAGGAAGAAAGACATGCAACTAGCTGAATTTGGAATTCAATGGAGCCATCTCCTTTAACATGCATGAGTATTATAAAGCCAAAATCAAAATTATGAATCTCTGATGATATTCTCCCTCATCAGCCTACAACAGAAACATGAAATGAAAGCCAAATGTGACATGGATTTAAAGTGCATGGAGGTGCATTGTAACTTCTATCTAGATGTTAACCATGAGACATTGCTGATGATAAGAATATTGTTAGATAGAAAAGAAAGGCAATTCAGAGAAGGCAATTGACTAAGTGCTAAATTTAATATTAATACTTCTACCATCTTGTGGAACAAAGATAGATGATCATATGCTAGCTTTTACAAAGATTAAGTTTCCTCACAGACCTGGACAACAAACACATTATCAGATGCCAATCTTCTAATGGAACTCGCTATTGAAATGGTATCTCTGCCGGATGCAACTACCAACAATGGACCTTCCCTGCCAAGAAATGAGAATCATGTTACATAAATCAGATATGGTGACACTTCATAAAGTTTGTATAATTTACTTCCTCATTTGAAAACCTAAAGTACTGTTTAAGCTGTTGACATAAATTAACCCTCATTATTATTTTTTTCTTTCAGTTTCTTTCTCCATACATACACAAAGCTTAAAATAGTTTAAAGCCGACTGTACATAATATCAAATATAAAAGAAATGAAAATGAGGATACAGTAATCTGCCATAACATAACATTAAATAAAAAACATGTGGACATCAATTCCAGATAGGACGAATGACAGAACAAAGTTGTTATGACCAAAGACAATAACAACCTTCTATCCTAGGCTCTTTCCTGAAATGACACACATGCCTAAATCAGAAACAATTTCATAGAAGAAGCTCAATTGCCTTAATATATGGTAGACAGAATATAACAAAGGCTTGTAGACATATTGCTGATATCTTAAACCTACAAGCTCAGATTCAGGTTTCCTCTAGAAAAGAAAGTGGAAAAACTTGAAGCCTGAATACACTTTCCAGTTGTCTTATATCTTCCTATAAATGATCCAAATTTCTGAGCCAACACCTTCCTGTTGTATCTTTTTATATATGACCTGAATTACTGAACCAACATCTAGATTATGAGGCACTTATTGGCATTAAAAGAAGGGGGTTTATTGTTACCTTCAAGAACTATAGTAATTGACAGCAGAGAAAAGGAAAAGGTACAGAACTGAAACTAGTTCAAGGCTAGTGGACATAGTCTTACAATGTTAAACCTACTAAAATTTAGGTTCCTTGTAGGAAAGAAAGTGTAAAACTTGAAGCCAGGAAACCCTGATCCCCAAATTAGCATTCAGATAGTATTATTTTTTCTTATCAATGACCTGAATTTCTGCACTAACACTTAGGTTATGAAGCGAGCTAGTAGCACCAAAGAAGGGGGTTTATCGTTACCTTCAAGAGCTATAGTAATTGACAGCAGAGAAAAGGAAAAGGTACAGAACTGAAACTAGTTTAAGGCTAGTGTACATTTTCTTACAATGTTAAGCCAACTAAAATTTAGGTTCCTTGTAGGAAACAAAGTGTAAAACTTGAAGCCAGGAAACAATGATCCCCAAATTAGCATTCAAGTTATATTACATTTTCTTATAAATGACCTGAATTTCTACACTAACAGTTAGGTTATGAAGCAACCTAGTAGCACCAAAGGAAAGGTTTATTGTCACCTTGGAGCTGTAATAATTGACAAAAGGAAAAGGAAAATACAAAACAGAAAATGACCGTATCTATATGATTTTTAACCAGATTGGACACAAAGGTCAGACCGTGAACTAATAAAAAAAATCTAATAAAAAAAACTTTTAAATAGTAAGACCATGAACTAAGTGTAAATGGTCAGATAACTCACACTCGTGAAGCCCCTTTGAAAGGTCACATAAAGCAAATCCAAAGACAAGGTTAAAGGTCACAAATGACTTAGAAACATGAGCTATTTTACTCTTCTTGATTTATAGAAGTCCAGATGATCTTATACTCCAGACTTGGAGAGAATAGAATCTTGGGTACTCCAGATGCATGAACATTCCTCACAGACTTGGATCTAGTCATTAATGAACTAGGTTAAACTGGGATGGTTCCAGCAAGTTGAGTTTCATGTCATCAAAAATACTAAAGAAAAATGTGAAATTTTAGTATCATCTCTAGTTATCAAAATTTATATTTTAGAATGGTTTATAAGCAATTTTACCCCCCAATTTTTTACTTCCCTCTCCACCTCCACACTTGCAAAGACCCTCCTAATCATTATTATAATTATTTCCTTTTCTGATTCTCTTTGGATACTATATACCCCAAACCTGGTACAGTGTCCAAGTATTATTTCAAATTAATCAATCCCTGTATCATATTCTTGTGTATGTGACTACCATGAAAAAGTTGCCAAGTTACGCTTCCCAATATTTTTCCAGCAATCCCCAACAAACCCAACCACGAAAGAACTCCAAAGCTAGATAATATCATTAATAGAACTTCACATCAAGGCCTTTCTTCCT
>JAOXNR010000028.1:9552920-9591716 GCA_028571225.1 Parsonsia alboflavescens | reverse complement strand
GATCAGAACTATTGTGAGTGGTTCTATAAGCAGTGGCTACCATAGTCATCTGCTGAAGTTTGGACAGAATGTTGTATATATATATATATACAGTTTTGCTAATGCGCGCTCCAACCGTTATCGTAACGGAATTTTTGCTCCGCTTGGTTGGCTGCATGAGCTTCATAACAGTCCATAGCATTACCTTTTATATATATTTATATCTATAAATATATATATATCGGTTTTGCTAAGGCGCTCTCCAACCGTTACCGTAACGGAATTCTTGCTATAGTGCTCATGCAGCCAACCAAGCGGAGCAAGAATTCCGTTACTGTAACGATTGGAGCGCACATTAAGGCGCGCTGCAGAGCGCACCTTAGCAAATCCGTATATATATATATTTATTTATTTATTTATTTATTTATTTATTTATTTATTTAAAGCATAAACCTCAAATCAGCGAGGGCACACGAGATCTTGCATTCTTAAAGATGTCACATAATTTTATTGAAAATTTTGATATCAATTTAAAAAATTTTATATAATTATGTAAACTTAATCTTTTGTATTGTATAAACATAATTTTTCATAACTATTAAACAAAAAAAATTATATTTAACAAACATAGTATTTCATAAATTACTAAAATAATTTAAGAAAATTCTAAACAAATTAATTGAAAAGTTTTATTTATATTCAATGAATATAATCCTTAATGAATTATTGGCCAATTAAGGACTCAAACTGTACCCTTTTAGCCATTTTGACTGGAATTTTCAAAAAAGTCATCGGAATTTTGAGTCAACGATGGATTGATCAAATTGTTTAGGGCATTTCCATTATTACACTGTTCATTTAAAAAAAATAATAAAAATAAAAATAAAAACAAATCGCCTCACTGTTCATCTTCTCCCTCTAATCGCCATCAAAACTTGCCTAGAAGTTGTTCCCGGGAACAGATTGGAGCGAACCACATCATGGGGAATGTTCGCGTCTTGTCGCAAGGCTCATTTTGAGTAGATGTGTTAAAAAGGGCTGGGGCCAAGCCCTGGCCCGATTATATATGGGCTGGGTTGGGTTGGGTATCTGAAGGTCCTTAAGAAACAGGATCGAGCTAGGCTGAGCCCATTCAAATTTGGGCTTGAACTGGATAAGCCCAAGGGCTTTTTTTTTTTTTTGTTTTTTAATTCCAAATTCTTCTAGTTCTAATCTTCTTCTTGTCTAACCGATTAACCCTCACCTCAAGCACATCTCACTCTTTTTCTCTATTCCTCTAAGAATTTGCTGCGACGTTTCAAACCTCACCTTAGGCGTCGACAGTCCTTGACCCTCAAAGTCTCACCTCAGTCGCTGATAGCACCAGCATCTCACTTTATTCTTCTTCTTCTTCTTTAGTTCTTTATTCTTCTTCTTTCCTGAGCGGCAAGGCAGTCCCTACTCCCTAAGCTCTATTCGGTTCGACGGTGGTAGTCCCTAACCTCTATTCAGTCCGACAGCGGCAACGCAAAGACCTTTCCCGTTTCAAGGTACTTTGCAGCTGACTAGTGACCATTACCGTTTCTTTTTCCCTTTTTTTTTTTTTTCCTATTCGTCCTGATTGTTCTTGTTGTCTTGCAAGCTCATGTGGTCAAAAGCTATATCTTCTGGACTCTTGTCACAAAAGTTGATGTTTCTGTAAATGGAAGACTGTCTTCTTTTCATATAAAATGTCAAATAATTTTGACTAAGCTTGGCAAACTAAGATTGTGCTGTTGTAGCTCTCTCTGTCTCAAAGTATAATTTATTCATGAAACATATGGCACATGAGATAAGACACTAAATATCCAAGAAAGAAAATTATGATGTGTTATGTCTCAAATTCTATTCTCTCTGTAAAGTTCTTGGTGCAAATTTTGTTGGAGAGTCACAAAGCTTTGTTGATGGTAAAGGATTGGCATTGTTACCGGACATGATCCATGGGGCAACATTATCTTGCAATACTCTGAATTTTTATTTCCGTAATTAACCTAAAATATACATGGGGAAACATTATTTTTTTCTTATTTAACCGTCATTTCCTATTCTAGATCTTTGATTTGGAGATTTGCTTGTCTTGCAATAGACAACATTCTAAATTACTGATCATGGTTTGGTTGGCCTTTCTAATAATTACATGGTAATGGCATTTTATGTATGATTGAAAGCAATTAATGATGAATTTTGATGGTAATGGTAGCTTATGGTTGTCCTGGTAAATTTGATACCCCTTTTTATTTCCTAGACCCTGAAGATTACATAGAAATGGTAACATATAAGATATAGGAGAATGGCTGATCACTGATGGAACAATAAATTTTAAACCTTTCTGTCAAAAAATAGTCTTAAATTTTTATATAATATGTAAGTGAGTTTTGGGTTGTGCAGGTTGATGTTGTACATTCTGCCTTGAATGCAATAGGATTATTGAGATTGCGGTTGCACAGACAAGGTGGCCTTATAAGGGAGATTCTAATGAAGTTGGACCTAGTTTGGAAATGCCTAATCTTATAAGTTATAATGTCATATTTGATTCTGCTGATTCTTTTCTTAAGCTTATGGCCTGCAGTTATGTGGATTAGAATTTAGGAATGCAGTTAATTGGCGACCCTTGGGCCGACCCTTAGGCTTTTGAGGGTTTGGTTGGGTTTCGATATTATAAGCCCTTCAAAACAGGACTAAAGGTCTGGCCCAACACTAATCTACTAGGGCTTAACTGGGTTTGGATTGGGTTTACCCTTTTTAACTGGTCTAATTTTGAGTTGTGAGTCATAGGACAGGCAAATTCAATTGATCAAGGGCCAAGGCACAAGGTCCTAGTACTATCTAGGTGCGAAGAACCTTGAAGGTGACTGCAATAAGCAGGAAATCTCACTCATGGGGCCTAAACGACGTCCTTACTGATGGATGATCGAAAGTGGGAGAGCAACAAAG
Organism: Parsonsia alboflavescens; assembly: GCA_028571225.1. NCBI lineage: Eukaryota > Viridiplantae > Streptophyta > Magnoliopsida > Gentianales > Apocynaceae > Parsonsia > Parsonsia alboflavescens. Next base: position 9,588,785 of record JAOXNR010000028.1, on the reverse strand, counting down.
GCTTCAAAGGGATGTCTAGTAGCAATAGAAACATTGTTGGAGAAGATGAACAGTGCTCTTTTAAAAAAAAAAAAAAAATTTATAAATTATTTTTGTCTATGGCATTCATTTCGTACTATATTCTTATTGACTTTAGTCCTAATTTAATCTAGAAAATTTTGATATAGACTGGATCTATAGATGAATCTTGTGGTTGAAGTGGTTTCAGGTCTCTTGTTATACATTTGTGTGTCACTTTGTGTTACGCAAATAAAATAATAATAAAAAACTTATGTATAAACTTTAATTATAATCTTTTAATAAATTTTATATACTAAACCTTAAAAGGATATATTAAACTCTAGAGGTATTTGATATTTTAAGGACACATATTAAGGAAAGTAGCAGACAAATTTGTAGTAGGAGACTCGAGCCAGTTGAAGTTGAGTTAAGTCATATAAAATTAAAAAATGGAAAATTCTGTTATAAAATTAGTCCATTGGACCGTATGACTTATATTGAATCACATCACAAATTTTTCCTATAAAATAGTAGGCCATGTGTGGTAAAAAAATAAATAATATTCCTTAACTTAATATAGATCATAAGTATGGGGAGATATAGACCTATTTTATATCAGTATTTTCCTTAAAAAATTCCCACAAGGTACATCTTCTTTTTACTTATTTTATATTTTTAAGTTTCACATTTACATGATTTGATATAATCACGAGATTCATCTATAGAAATACGAACCAACCAACCAGGTCTATTCTAAAGTATAATCACAATAAACATAGAATTTTTGTACTATGTCATGACAAATCTGTAATTTTTTTATATAAATCAAGTTATAACATTCATTAGAAAAAAAATTTATTCCACTGTCATAAGGTCATTCAGATATAGATTAAATCCATTTAAACATTGTAATTTTAATTGAACTAAAATAATGGGTATAATATAACTTAGATGTTAAAAAATATATAAATTAGTTTCCAATTACACCTAATGCACATATATTGTTCATGATATATAGTATTAAAATATTTTGAAATTCTAACAAATGAAAATTTTATCTAAATAATATATTATGAAAAAAATGTTTTCACAAAGGAAGAATATTGCGATGGTTTTTTTTCTGGGAATATAGAATTATCGATGACAAAGTAGAAAGTTTTTTTTTTTTGAATTTTTGTGATTATCATATAGTTGGAAAACATAATAAGATTATATGCTACCTTTTAGATAAAATATATAACTTTTCAATAAAATAATTAATAATCATAAATTATACTCTCTCTGTTCGGAATTGAATATTCCTATTTCTATTTTAAATTTTCAGGGAATTAATGTCTCATTATTATCCTTAATGTTTTTTTTTTACACCTTTAACCCTCTCGACCATTTATGACTGCCAATATTTATGATTCATAAATGTTCAAGGGTGTAAAGGGTAGAAAAAATCATTAAGCATAATAATGAACTTTGAGCTTAACTTTGAGAATAGAAATGACTATTCTCCCAAAATAAAATTAAGGATGAAAGGAGTAAAAATTTAATGCACAAACGACAAGATCTAGCGATTCAATACAGCCAAAAACACCGATAATTTATATAAATTACAAAAACGGTTACATGAAACTGTCCACAAAAAAAAAATTCTAATATGAACCCGATTCATTAAACCTTATGGATCACATTGAATCACATCACATATTTTCCCCACAAAACATTGATATTTTATGATGATGAAAATAAATAATACCCCTTGATTTAATATGGATTACAAAATTCATATATGGAGACATAAACTACGTCCATATCAAAATTTTCCATCTACAAATTGATCCACCGCCCCTTCCTTTTCTACACTCCACCGCCACATGTGGAAAATTCTATTATAGACTTATATTAATGCCTTGTGGTGGTGAAAAAAATAAATCATATTCCTTGACTTTTTATAGACCACATGGTCCATATGTGAAAACATAAATCGGGTAAGGTCAAAATTTTCCCATCCTCTCCATAGTATTTCCAATACCACCTGCCCCCGCCACCCTCTTCACTTGCCATTTAATTATTCTTCTTCCTTCCTTTTTAATTTTTTTTTAAATACTATGTAAAATTTTTACTTATTTAAAAAATTGACAATCAATTCTCACAACTCATCCAGACAAAATGAATATTATTTAAAATGAATTAATTCCAATTTTCATAAAAATTTAAACGGTGAGATCAATTCAAATAAATCTGATCTGATCGCTAGATCAATCAGTGCATTAGTAATAGATTTTGGCATATTCATTCATAAATATACACCACACGAAACCAACAGCAGGTAGTGTATTATCAGTCCAAATATTATCAACCAACTTCGTACCTACTGCACAAGCCACCTATTAAAAGCAGGGAAGGGATGATGACTTTCAAATTTCAAAAACTTGAGAAGGATGGTAAAAAAAAAACACTCCGGTCTGGTTTCAAAAACCACAAGATCCCAAAATTAGTTCAAACTTGACATCCAGCCCATTCATTCCTGGGAACCTGATGAGCCTGAACAAAATATGTATGTATTCAAGAATAATAAAGCTAAATATTTTGTGTATATAGCAATATAGAGTACTATTCTGATCACAATTCACAAAAGAAAATTTAGCTCAAAACGGCAAAATTCAAGACCGGTTGACTCATAGTTCAAGATGTCTGAAATGATAGAGCAGCAAGTTTACTGCTTCAAATGTAATTTCATATGTAGAAAAGGCTATATAGAATTTGAATCACAGAACTTATTGCCTCATCTGTATCATGTAAAATCTAGACCAAAAAGTTCAAACACAAAAAGAGGAGATAAAATTTAGTTTGCATATATATCCACATTATAGGAAGGCCGGCTAAACACGACCTAAAATAACACAATGAACATATGATGCCATGATGCAATGCAAGCCTGCACTTCATATGAAATTAAGAAAAGCTAACAGATCATTTCTACCCAGATCTTTCAGCATCACGTTATTTGCAATATACAATCTATTCCACACAAGAAAAGATGAATATCTAAAGGTCTGCACATTCTTGTCCAAGTCAAGATGGGTAAGACCGTGTTCAAGTTGGATTTGAGATTATGCATATAAGAAATATATAATTGTGTGCTTAAAAGACCATTATCATTTCCAACCACAATATTCCTCGTAACTTTCCAGGATGAAGATGATAGAGATATATAAGAAACACAGGATGCTCACAATGGTGAGACTAGACATTATGGTTACACAATAACTTTAATGCAATATATAGTATCAATATCCATGGCAAGTAAATTAAAACACAAACGGTTGAAGGCACTGGACAAATACAAAGAATCAATTAATAGAGAAACTAAAAAAGAATATGTGCAAAGAAACAACCAAAGTGGTTAACATGTATGACACTCATCCTTGTTAGGAATTCTAATGTTTTTTTTTCTTTTTTCAAAAATGTGGAATGGCAGGCATAATGGTCCAACCCATGAGCAACAGATCGCTGACACGAGTTGTAACTGCCTCTTCTACAGCATCCAAGAGTGATCTTATTAATCTTGTCCTTTTTGCTAGATCTTCCTTTATATCAGCCATACCAACATATTCCCTGAGAGAAACAGTCAGTAAACTAGTGACAGTGTAGCTACACTAGATCTCTCAAGCATTCAACTTGGCCTGAGAGTTGTAGCATGTACATTCAGAGCAGACTTGTTCTTCCTTCAGCTGCTTGGGTATTTCACATGTTTATTAGCTGATATCAGAGTATAGTGGGTGGTAAGCTTAACAATGCCAATCTCATATTTGTGACATATCCAACTCACTCTGAAATGATAGCACAGCAAGTCATGTGGGACATTCTACAAATACACCTTGAGTACCATCACCCCTAAATACGTCAATATACAGGTTTGACATGAAGTCAGTACACTCATAACGTACAACAAAATGTGGCACTCCACCCAGACCATGGATCTTACCTGAGCAATTCACTCAGAAACTATGTCAGTACAGTGCCCCTTTGCAGGTTCCTATAAATAACATATATATACATATATATACACAACATTTTATTTATATATGTATATGAATACAAACACCACCACCGGTTCAGACACTTCTTATGCCCTGTCATTCACCACCACTGATACATCAGCCTCCCATTCCTTGTTCATCAACCTACCTTCTATGATGTCCTAACATTCGAATCATCTGCCTTCCATAAGTCCACTGACCACCAATGGCATTCTTCAAGGGACACATGGTTCTTCTCCACATCTACCACTAAGCATTAACATAGTAAAGAAACAGCAAATCTGATATGCATTGAAGACTTTGTCGACAGTTGTAATGTTTTCATAACCACACCTCCACCTATGAGGCCAAGATCTTGATCAACTATAATCTTCAGAAACAACCAAAAAGGGCCTCACCTTCCATCCCCAATCTTTTGATCCTCACTCAAGCCCAACTCCCATAGCTATCAACCCATCTCTACTGGGAAGCAGACTTCCCTCTCTTATTGTCAGCCCTCCCCAAGTTTACATCTATCGCCAACACCATAATCTCCTGAAGCAAAAACAACCATTGTCCATCCAGTTTCTTTATAAACCTCTCCCAAGCCTTCAATCAGTAAAGGATCATTGCAACATAAGTTCAACCTCTACCAAGTCCACCTCTAGACCAAAAACCACAAAACATGGTTGCCCTCCATTGCTAGGGTTAGATCTACATGCCAGCAGAAGGTGTTGTTGCTCAAATTTCTTTTAATCTTGATTAATGAACTTATAGAAGTCTTGTACTGTCAGCTCGCAAATAATTAGATCTTTTCTAACCTTTGAACCATCATTTCTTTGCTTTCAACATTGTTGTACCATGTAAGGGATGAATGGCCAAAAATGGCTTTGCTTTCCTATTCCAAGTGTAAATTTTTGTTTCATGTCCACACAGAAGTATCCTAAAAATCCTTAAGTATCTTGTACAGGAGTAAAAAGAAGCAAAGATGTCAATTGATTGCCTATCTATTACTTAGACTTTTATACTTTTCCACACAGCTCAGAATGCAAAGAAGAATAACAGAAAGACTGATGATACATCAACTTAACATGTAAATTAAGCTTGTAGCATACAAGAGCAAGTATATAATGATGAGCAGCTTTGTTCTGGTTTTAACCCCTTTGGACATTCGTACACTTTAGCTTCAGCGTTTGTTAAATTCAAAAGTTCATAGCAATGCATCTATGTTACATGGTTGTATATTTTGTTGAATTTTATCAATTCTCTACATACAAATAGCTTCTATTTTATATCTCTCTCAAGAGCCTCTTCTGCTGCTCGCTTTTTTTCCGATTTTGTGGGAGGCAGGTGACCATGGGTTATAGAACTTAACAAAAGGGGCTTTCCTGACACATTGACCTACTAAGTGACCTTAAATCAAGTTTTTGCCTGCTCTTTCCCTAGTGTTGATTTAACTATGTTTAACACTCCGTTCGATCAACAATTAATTACTTCAATCTAATAGCAGAAAAATCATGAGTATACCTATTTGATACAAAGAAGTTACAGATTACTTTACTAAGGGTAAAGCAATGTGATAGGCTTTTACTATCAGTATCTTTATACCTAAATATGAAACGTTATCCTATGGGCAACAAAATTCCAATAGGCAGCAACAAAAGTTTCCAGAATTTTCATAAACCACACAATAGTTTCGGCCTTAGCATCATTTACTTCTGTATAAACTAACATCTGGTGTAACCACAAATTATTAAAAAACATTACCACTTCAAACAAGTGCAACAACGAGAATCAATTGGATGTCACATATTGTTGAGCAATATACTTCTATATGCATCTTGATCATCCAAATTAATAAACCATTACTCTGCTAGAGTTATATTGAGAGCCATCTGTAGCACATCTCATACAAGTCATTTCCGGCAGGAAGGCAAAGTGATGCCACCACAAGCAACAGCAATTATTATGTACAGAAAGATCACGATCAAGGCCGTCAACAGAGCCCTGTACAAATAAGAACCATAAGTTCCGAACCATGAGTTCGAAGAAGAATATGAATGCCAAACATCGAAAAGTCAAAGAGACAACTGAACAACTTGGCACTCAGACTGTCAAAAGTAGAATTCTCATAAATTATTAGCTGTGTCTTGATTGATTAATAAAATTTATTATTTTTTAATTGATTTTCTAAAAAAAAAAAAAAAAAAGATATCTGTGTTCAATCAAAGAGTGCAGAAATAGATAAAAGAGATTTTAATGCATTTAAAAGACAGTCCAAACTTGTTACACACAATATACTAGCAATAAAAAGGGAAGCAGCAGCTACTCTTCTCCTATGTATTCCAAAGATCATGAAAGATGCTACAGAAAGAAAAGAGCATTGAAGAGTTGTAGATATATGTTGTAGTGAGAAAGAAACATCGAGGAGGACAAGGAGTGCACATGATTCTTTAATGAACTGAATGATCCCTTTTTCTTTTTATTTCTACACCAAAAGATTTTCTCTTGAGCAATAATCAAACAATTCTCTATAACATTTAGCGTAAATAACTAATTGACCAATCAAGCATCAAAAATCTGATTGATATCCCTAGTACTTCTGTCATTTTTCCCCGAATTATGTTACAATCAATTGTTGTTGTTCACCATATCATATTACCCTAGGAGATATTCACATCAAATAAACCTCTCTACCTCATCAATAACCCAACAACCATTCATTCCATTGATGCATAGTATAGTCAGTGACAGGTCTGTGTGTTGGCTTGGGACCAATTCCCCCTCTAATTCTTTCAAAATATCAAACATATATATAATGACCCAAACAAAATTTAAAGATTTATCTCACAAATTTGGTATAATTATACTTTCCCCCTCAAAAAACTAGTTCTAGATCCGTCATTGTTGTGTACAGTAGGCATGCGCTTGTCTCCTTTCCAGGCTAACAAGAAATTAATACAACTACAAATGTCGAATATATGATGGAGTGAACAAAGTTCATATTCTCACACCACTTCTTTTTTACTTACTAAAGAACATCTGGAGGTAAAAGATAGTGAATCAAGAAAGGCAATAAATTTCTACCTATTCTAAAAACTTAAACTAGTAGAGGTTTGAATTTAAGCTCTTAACATTTCAAGTGTGGGCGGAATAAAAATTCTTAATAAAGGCCCACCATGTGGTTAACCACAAATGGGAGAAACAAGGAGTCGTGGATTGATACCGTATTAAATTTCCACCTATTTCTAAAAATTTAAACTAGTAGAGGAGACTGGACCCCTTAATAGGGGGTAAATGGTACCTTCCGCTTTCTAAGAAAATCACTTTGATCTTAAAATACAACACATACAATGTCCAATAACATCTACCATATCTCTCATGAATTTAAACCGCACCTAATGAAGTTAATTATGTAACATCAATGATACGGTGGTTATTGTCCGATATGGAAGATAAGGATCACCACTTCCTAAAGCCGTAATGATCTTTTCATCCTTATGAGATAATAACAAACTAGCCTTTGCAACCAATCAAAAGATGAAAGGAAATAATTTATTGGTGGGATGGTAAAAGTAATTAAATAAACAGAAAAAAACAAGTGCTTTCACGTGTATATGATACTCATCTTTGTTTGTGTGGCCCATCAAAAGGTAAAAGGCATGCAGAAGATCCAACACAAAGAGCATCCTGTCACTGACACGAAATGTAATGGACCAGCTACAAAATTACTAGAATTACCCATGACTCTGTCCTATTCAGAGACTCTTCCTTTATAAAAAGGATTATATCCCTCTCCATACTGCTAGTTTCATCATGCCAGACGGATCGGGGTTTGCAGCATACCCAGTTCTTCTTGTTTGGGCAATAATTCACAGTCTTTTCAGGATTGTTATCATTGTTCACATCGAACAATACAATCATGCCCCAATTCGCCAGCACACAGAAGTCATGATCCAACAACTTGTGTCCCTGCAGCAATACATCTGCCGTTACCAACTTGTGGTACCTGGGTGGTTCATTCCCCTGGATTACTACTACCATGGCTACCAGTTTTACTACCATCATCCAGAGGTGTATATCCCGATAATCCACTATGATTATCTCCACCTATCAGTGCAAGTTCTATATGGGAGCACCAGAACTCTGAGAAGGCTCCTCATCCAACTGCGGCGCCAACAGCGGCAAAACCGACGCATCCGTGTATACTGGATTATGTATACCTAATGCAAAATCTAAAAGAAAGCAGTCTCTTCAATTGCCCAAAATAAACCCAATGGGGCTGTATTTCTCTTCAGAATGTCAAATATAATATATCAAAGTTTCCTTATCTACTGTTGTTCAATCTTTTTGAGTCTATTATTTATTTATATATATGATTTATATCTAATATCATAGAAGAACTTCTTGTTCATCCTGAAACAAAAAAGGAATGTCTTTCGTTTGGATTCTAAATATATGCTGCGTGAATTTAGTTTATGTCCAATTAAGACTAGATCTAACTTCTTGATTCCCAAATTATTAGCAAGGATTGGTTTAGATCATCTAGATTTTAGAGATTTCTAAATATTTGATTTGGTTTTTAGGTAATTAAAATCTGCACTAGATCTTGTACAAAATCAATTTCCCTTTCTCCAAGAGGGTAACAACCTCACTCGAAGAAAAATTGTCAGAATTACTTAGCAATGATCCAAACAAAGTCCAATTGACTGAACAGACCCTGTTCCAAAATCCCCCCAGCCCCGCTCCTCTAAATGTTCAAAAGACAACCAAAGAAAAGAGGGAAAATAAAAGGAAAGGGAAGTTGATGTAGTCCCAATTGGATCAAGATCCAAAGATCAATTTCTAAACCCGAGTGGCCCTGATAATATCAGTGGTACTTTCTTGGAAGATTGGAGAGCCCAAAGAGGAATGTGGGTCTAAATAACAACCCACGATATTTCTGAAGATTATAAAAGAATTTTCTTATGTTTTCTGTCAGATTTCTAATGACTTTAGGAAATTGGCATAGTTTAGGAGAATAACATAGTTGATTGTCAGTTATATTTTGAATTCTAAGAACATTAAAAGGTTATCTTAGAAGAGTTCAGTCATAATTTAATCTTTATTTGCCAAGTAGCCTATATAAGGACTTCCAATTATGTAATTCATACATTGATCAAATAATTTTTTATGAATTATTTCTCAATAATTCTTTCTTGGTTTTTTCTTAACCAAAACAGCATCCTTCAGGGGTTGGATCTTCTTGTGCTTTTCTTGCTGAGTTCATGATTTTGCTAAGAGTCTCTAGTTAATTTAATACAGTTATTTTCCAAATCATAAGTTTCTTTGATCATAGGCTGATCAAAGAAACTTATGACTTGGAAAATAAAATCAACTTATTCATATTTCGACTGCAAGGTTCATGGCATTTTGGTATCAAAACCAGTTACCAACATAAACCAGATTTTTTCCCCAATCCAGGTTTCTCCCAAATTCAGTATTTTTCCTCTCCCTAATCCATGTTTTATTTGTGCATTATTATCTCCTTGCTCTTAGTTTATTTTTTTTTAAAAAAAAAAAATCTTCAGTCGATTATTTTTAAAAGAATTTTTCTTTAATTTACAATTATTCTTTAAAAAATATATGACTAAAAGAAATTGTTCATTTTTGAAAGAAAAAAATCATTATTTTTTAAGCTTGATTCATGATTCTAATTTTATGAACTTTATCTATTTATCATTCTTTTACCAATTATTCATTCATTTACTAAGTTAAACCCCAACTCTTAATTTTTGGGTCATTCTAAGATTGTCAAAGTCAGTCCTTAGGTATTATTATTTAGGTGACTACATAAGTTCTTGGTAATAGGAGCCTTAAGAATGAATTAGAGTGGGATAAAAAAAGGGTAAAAAGTGTTAGTGACACATGGAACTCTCTCAAATTTTAGTTGCTCTCAAACTTTTTTTGTCTTATTTTTACCCTCCTACTCCAAATAAGTTCTTCATAGCGACCCTTCTGTCAAATTCTATCATTAAGTCCCAACGGAATGGGATTATGTGCCTTTCACGTGATGAATCAAAGGGTATTTCATCATTGTATGAGAGATAAATGTAATTGTTACTTTTTTTCATATTCTTTCTCACTTGTGCAATCCAAATCACTACGCAATTCTTGAGTTGCCGAGAATAATGGAGGAAAACTTTCATCTTTAGAATGATTGCTGAACGGGCCAACTGGGTTGGCAGGAGGTTGTATCATGAAATGAATGTTATCGTTGAGTAGGGGTTTGCTTAGCAGGTATGGTGTGGTTGTTGTGAACCACTTCAGTGAAGGAGCGCTTTGTTGATGTAGAGGTCAGCAACGGGGCAGCAGTGGTGATGGGGGATTAGGATCTACCATGGATGAGGAGGTTGGACTGGAGGTTGAAGTGGGTGGGTGTGGGTGGAATGGGCTAGGTTAACAAGATCTGACAAAGGCAATGTTGTTGGATTTGGCATGCCAGGAGTAGGATTGGACCAAATAAAGGTTGGGTTAAGTGGGAGAAAAAATGATGGGTTAAGTAGATTTGGCCAAAAAGGTGCAAGATCAAAAAAGGCTTGTTCAAAATGGATAAATCTTATCGGATACAGTGGGATGGGGGTTGGAAAGGCTGGAAATGGGTTACTAGGAATGAAGGAAGTTGAGCCAGGGTAGGAATGAGTATGAACTGTAGATGGTGAAGGTGAGAGGTAGTCCAAAACCCAACCTGCCAGCAAGGTAGGTTGTTGTCAGAGGTGAAATGCTACCAGTGCAAGGTTTGGCCGGAAGCAGTGCCCAGCTGACAGTCCAAAAAAATAACTTTTTTTTTGACTAAAATACCCATATAAAAAGTCACAATACAAGCTTGAGACATGATTCTGTTAGGAGTTAATAGCCTCAAACGGATGGAAGGGTGTCCCTAAAGAAAAATTGTAACTTGGAGGGCAAAAATAAAAAGTTAAAGGGTAAAAACCAAAATACAGAAAGTCTAAGGATTACTGAGCTTTTTATCTTAAACAAAAAAAAAAATCATAATAGAGTGCATACACAAGTGGATGTGAGGAACTTCTTTTCCACTAACCATTTTGCTTATATCCAACATGTCACATGAAAGTAACTCTAGTAAGCAAGAAGAAATTGAATCTTCGAAAGAGGAGATGAGAACAGTGACTTCCTTGTCACAAATTCGAAAATAACTTGTTCTAACAAATGTCTGTTTGGCACAATTGGAAATTGAAAGGAGTAAAGGTAAATCGTGGGAGAGGATACGAAAGATGGCAACATTTCTTCGCTCCTTATTCTTCTCAACCATATTCGAAAGAGAAGGAGTGGCAAGGGAAAGTTCAAAGAAATTCCTCAGGTTGAAGAGAATATCAAAAGACAAAAAGATTGAGAATTTGTTAGCAATAATGAGGAAAATGACTCCATGCCACCTTTCAAATAAGATATTGAAAAAGAATGCATTAAATATTTGACAAAAGGAGGAGATCTTGTGACATTCAATTCATAAGTTAAGGAAGTGCATGATGGTATTAAGAATAGATTACACTCTTGTAGATGAGCATAGGAAGGTGATCGTTTCAGCCATGTGGAACAAGTGTATGAAATTCCAATGCAGGTAACGAATGGAAAACAAGATAGAAATCGAGATGCAAGAGATACAAAGAAAAGAGTGGAAAAAGATGCACACAAAGAATGATTCAGAAAGAATGTTTATGCAAGAGCTGACAAAGTAATTTGGGTATTACAGAACATGAGTCCATAATTTTAGAGTGGTCTCCTTTTGTAACTAACCTTCTTGACCCATTCTTTTCTAGTTTATTGTTTGATATAGCATATGTCAATTCAAGGACAAGACCTCCTCTTCAAGAAAGAAGGAATGATGCAAGATTAATTTCTATAACCCAAATATTTCAATTAACATTTAATAGTCCTTTTCGGAATATTGGAGAACCCAAAACAGAAATGTGGGCCTAAATAAGAACCCACAATTTTTCTGAAGATTGTAAAGATATTTTTTCTTAAAGTTTTCTGTTACATTTCTAATGACTTTAGGAAACAGGTATAGTTTAGGAGAAGGGTAAAAGAACCGGCAGCCCTTGGACTTTCCACTTTTTTGACAAAAGCTCAAACCCCTTTTTTTCGAATATTCGAGACACTACCTGACTTTATCCAGATTGGCACTTTCATCCAATTTGAGTTAGTCACGGAATCCTCTCGTGTGCAATTCATGTGAGCTAAGGAAGGGGTATTTTCAGAGGGAAAAAACAAAGAATATTGAACACTCCTCTGTCTCTTCAAACAACCTTCCTCCACCACCAGATCTAATTCAAAAAGAGAACAAATCTGATTTGCAGCTATGGGCCTCTGGATTTTCCTTGAAAAAAAGATATGAGAATGCCAGGTTCTTTAGCCTATGACTCCCGAAAACCTAGACCATAGTAGCCATCATATTCTGGGTCATCAGCAGCACCAAGACCACTCCCTATTATCACCACTCAATTATATCTGTTCGTATTGTCCAAGTAGCAAGTCCCTTGCATTGGTGGCACTGGCGGCGGAGTTGGAAAAGGTAGCGGTGAGAGCGGAAATGGAGATTGGAGTGGCAAAAATGGCAACAATGGTGGGGAGTCAAATGACAATTCTAATTCTTCCCCAACGGGTTTTGGACCTATTGGGGCTTTTCTTTAGGGGTGGAGATCCAGGGTAGCTGCCGACCCACAATTCCCCTTCAAGGTTTTGATGGAAGAGTTCGTGGGCTTGAGTGCTTGTGTTCTTGGAGGCATGGCCTCTCGTCCCAATTTTAGCTTCAATGAACTTGATTTCATCTTCTCCACTCTCATTGTTGGCTCCATCCTCAATTTTGTGCTCATGTATCTCTTCGACTCTACAGCTGCGTTCACAACCCAGACTCTCCCTTCCATTTTTGCCCACTGTCCTACCAGCCACATGTCTGAACCCAGGCCCTACAGTCTCGTTAGACGGTTGGGCACTTTTGTGAATAAAGGAACTCTCTTTACTGCTGTGGGTTTTGCTACAGGAATTGTTGGAACTGCCATGTCCAATGGCTTGATCTAGATCAGGAAGAAAATTGATCCAGACTTTGAAACTCCTAACAAGAAGGCTCCTGCAGTTCTGAATGCTACGACTTGGGATATTCACATGGGCATTAGCAGCAACTTGAGAGATACCAAACTCTCAATGGGATCGAGTGTTTGCTTGCCAAGGGGCTCCCACCGGTCCTGTTTAAGAGCTCAGTTGTGGTATTGAGATGTTTGAACAATATTTTTGGAGGAATTTAATTTGTGATATTGCCTAGGTTAACAGGATCACAAGATGTGGAACAGAAAGTGATTGCCTAATAATGACTCCTCCACTGCTTCCAAATGATCTCTGATGTCTCTCTAATTCTCTGGTGGCGGAGGAAAGTTATTGGAAGAGATAGAGGAGTGTTCAATATTCTTTGATTTTTTTTGTTTTCCAAAAGTACCCCTACCTCAGCTCACAAGAATTACACACAAGAGGATTCCATCACTACTTAACAACCAATTGAACGGAAGTGCCAATCTAGACACATTCTTGTAGTTTGAGTGTTTTGAAATGCAACAAAAAGTTTTGAATGTCTATACCAAAAAATGGAAAGTTCAGGGGCTGCCAGGGCTTTTCACCCCTAGGAGAATGATAAAGTTAAGTCTTAATTATATTCTGAATTCTAATAATGTTAGTAAAAAATATTAGTAAAGTTCAATTATAATTTAATGTTATTTGCGAAATAGCTTAACCTTATAAAAAGGCTTGGGAAATACTATAGAATGCACTTACGTATATTTACAAGGACCATGTGAATAGACATAGGTGCACTCTATAGCATTATCCACTGTTGTAATTCATATATTATAATAGATAAACTTTTTTATGAATTATTAATTTTTATGAGAATTCTTTCTTGGGTTGGCATCGATTTACACTTTGTAAACCAAGACATCCTTTTGTAATAAAGGATTTATCATCCTTCGAGTGATATCCTAGGATCTTACAGTGCTTTGCTTGTAGGGTTCTCTTGCAGAGTCACAGTTCTGCTAAGGGTATCTAATTCCTTTGGTAAAAAGGATTGAAACTGATCAACTTGACTTAGGATGATTTGAGAGGTTCTAGTGACGGAGTTGAAGTGTTGTGGTTAAATTAAACTTTTAGGGGCGGAAATTTATCATGGTAGCAGAACGGGAAATTGAAGTCTAAGTTCAACTACTACTGCTATTGACAAATTTGTTGTATTTCACCTATTTTATTGTTGATTGCACTGTAGGCTTTGGTGATGTGAAGGGAAATGTTAGAGAATTTAACCCTCTTTGCCACCTTAAGCTCTTAGATCAAGTGGAAATCTAAATCACCCATAAAGTATAATGTGGATTACGTGAAGGAAAAAGAAGAAAACTACTGAAATTAATGAACCCTGGAGGCTGAATAGCGCTGTTCTGAGGCTTCTAGTCCTAGTAACCCTAAAAAGCTCAATACCTGCCAAGGTCCCACTCTTCAATTCTACGGAGTACATCTTGTTTCAGCTTCCATCAGCTTTATCAACAAATGATCCTTTCTCATTAGAAGTTTTCCATACTCATTTAGAACTCCATTTATTCGTGGCTAAAGGAAAAGACAAATTTCACTGGATATCATTTTCAGTGCTCTAAAATATCAAAACAGTAAGAAAAATGCATTGAAAAACCATTACCAATTAATTTATGATCACTAAAAGAATCCACATCTCCTCATAATAACAAGAGATGACCATATTATAGAATTTAACTTGTAAAAGTAAATAGCCATAGGATAAAGTCAGTGATAGCAACAACTTCTTCACAAATAAAAACAAAAAAGGTTATGTAACTTGTTTTCCTCATAGCAAAGCATCATAGGCCATTTACCAATTGAAGGTAACATATAAGGCTTCTGTCATCTTATGGTTTTTACTATGGGGAAGAGAATATTGTGCAGTTAATGTTTACAGTAAACCCTAGAAGGCAAAGGCTGTCAGGTAGCCAAATAATCAAGAAAGTCTTACATGTTCTAAATTAGTCTCTTTTTAGATTTTTTAAATTTTCTGCCCTCTTCCTTGATCTCTCCAGTAGAATTAGACTTTCAAACATAATCTCCATCAACATAGCTAGGTAGAATAACTCACACTATTTGTTCTCAATATTTACTTGTCAAAATTTAGACAAGATTATCAAGAACCTCAAATTTACAGATTTGCAGAACCATCCATTTTACTCCACTAACAGTAAACTGTATGCAATTAACAAAATGCAGAAAAGAGTAGGGTCGAAACTCTTCCGAGAAAGCCACTAAGCATGTATCAGAATAAATTAATTAACTAATTCTTAATATTAAAAAAATGCTCAAGTTTCCTTAAATTACCAATGTGTTTTTCTTGCTTCCAAGTTAAGATCCATTCCTGTCTCATTGGGATGATAGGTTCCTCAGAATCTGGAACTGGATTTTTAGATGAAATGTTGTCCTGTTATCCCCCAATCTCTACTAATCATATCTAATTTATATTTGCATAAGATTGGGACTATGTAAACATTTCAGGTTAATCACTGAAATGCCTGGTGTCAATTCACAAAAAGGGTAAAATACAAGGATCAAAATTGTAATATATAATATCTTATTACTCAAAATCTCAAATGCAAGGTCCCTTGATAAACAAAGAGAGTTGAATCACAGCAAACTTCATATTCATAATATGCCATGCACAGCATTTTAACTAAAGATAATGAAAATACAGGAAAATTTCTAATTAAGAAAATATTCTCAAGTTCATGTCTCTGCATGTATACTGTAATCACAATACAAGATGCAAAGTTATGTTCCTGAGGATGGGAAAGGTGATGTCCTTCCCAGTACCAAACATTTTATATGGCTGCACCCAGTTGCCTTACATGAAGAAAACTCCTTAAGGAGCTTGCTTATGTCTAAAACTGCTTTAGTCAAAGATGCCCCCCCGTTAATTGAATATAAGAAATCAATTCTGGGTAGGCAAGAAAAAATTACTGGAAAGAGTATATGATTAAAACACTTACAGGAGCTTGGCATTTTTCATCCAAAGAGCTCGACGAAGACGCTTAGATTGTTTCTTGAAATGAAATGCACTATCTTGCATAGTTGCAGTTTTGTCAACAAGTAGTTCAATTCGATCACCTCTTTCCAGGATCTTCTCAATGTTATCCACCATGATAGTGCGAATCTAGATGACAGGTTTTGAGTCAAATGTACATTAGCCAAGGTAAATAGGAGGAATGATTAGTAAATAGGAGGAATGATTAAGTAACACATGAATAGGGTAAACCAAAGTAGGCATCCAAACAGTCTGACAGTTTATATTTTAGTTTACTTATGGATAGGCTCCTTTATGCCTCCCACTTCCACATTTTTTCAAGAAAGGCAATTGATATATGACCAATTCGAAACTGTTCCTGTAATGCATTTTGAGAGAAAATCCTATCTCCATTGTAGTTATTTGAATTTTAGATAGCATGGTGGTAAAAGATGGAGTTGAACAATATTATAACCATCAGGGATGGAAACAAGGCTAGACTTGTGGGGGCAATTGCCCCCACTAAACTTTTGTTTAATACTACACACACATATGTATATATATTTATATATATATATGATTTATATATTTAGCTTTGAACCACAAATTTTAATAAGTTGCCCATAAAATAAAAGAGAACAAAACAAAATAAAACGGATATCATTATATGGGATGAGATTATTAATTGGAGTGATTACTAGAATATACATATATTTTTAGTTACTTTAAATTAAATTTAAATTAAGAGGGAGAAAAGGGAAAGTTACTCCTTTTTTTTCTTGATAAATTAAAAGTCTTTTTTCTATCCATTGTTAAATAAGAACAAAAGATGTATAAATAAACCAAATACATCTACATCTTTTTTTCTTATCCAAACAATCACAACTCTAGATATTTCATCATTTCAATTCAAAAATACACATTCAGGATTTTATAATTGGATAAATTCCTCAAGAGATTGCCAATATCCAAAGATTCATTTTTTAATCAAACAACAATGAAGTTGGTCAACTACAGTCAAAGAAAGATTCATAGAAGTTGACTGAAATAATCTTCCTGAAGACCTTCGACTACGACCAAAAATTTTAGAATATCATCATAATATTCGAGATGAAATCCACAGATCATATATGCATATATCCTAGATTTTGCCCCCACAAAGAAAATTTTCTAGATCCGTCACTGACAAACAACCATCTTAGGCACTTTGCATATTCTTAGACTTTACAACAAAATTAACAAGAAAAAATAAGCCATCCACCATCAGTAAACTTCATTTTTAAATGTCTTTCACATACCACTATATCATGTTGCAAAAAAATGCTCAAGGAAACCCATTAATGCATATCAAAAAGAAATACAAAGGCTGTCAAAAGGATGAGCTACATCTTTTTTTTTCTGCCTTGGTACTTTAAGGTAGTGTTCTGGGTTTTATAAGGACATTTTGGCTTACATCAGACCACATATCATTCAGCAGTTAAAATTGAAAATTCATATATGATAAACATGTGTCATCAATCAAACAGAATGCAAGTAAACAAGAAGGTAAAAAAAACAGAAGATCACACATGACTCAGTTTCAGAACTCTCATTTTCTTAAGACAAATGTTGTTACCAATTCTTTTGCTGGTTTTTTGGACAAATTATACTGCTGCAAGGAAAATAGATGACCTTTTCATACTATGGGATGCATCACCTAGGTGCTTCATTCCTGGAATCTATTCTACAAAATCAGTATGATAAGTACTGATTTTCAGGAAAGTGCAATCCTTTTAGGTAAAAGTTACATTTTTGGAAATGAGATTAATATTTAAAAGGTCTAGTAGATTTAGCTGTCTAGCTCACGAGTCAAATTAAGCAAAAACATCAGATCTAAAAACCGGTATCTTTATCTGTCTCATTTACGTCTGGCCAAAATACCAGATATTTAGACTGAAGGTCACAAGATATCATAAATGGCAAACTATAATTATTGCACATTAGACTTGATTTGATTTGATTTGAAATTTATAATACATCTTGTTCTCTTATCTCAGATAGTGTACTATATAGTCAAAGTAATTATCTAGAAAAAACTTTACAAATCATCAAAATCAGCAGGATTTTTCATATATGAGATGAATGCATAAAGTGCTTACTTCAAATGTTTCAAACAGAACAAGTATCAGAGGAAGTCAAGTAACTTGAATCTCACTTTCTGGTTTGCAATAAGAAAGCATAAATTTCCATTCACTGCTGCGTAAAAAATTAGTTAGACCAGCATAGTTTGATCATTTGTCTTTTCCTCCTGTAAGTAAAACTGAAATAAACAAAAAATTAATAATTTACCTCACCAACTTCACCTCTAACACGGTTAAGTGCATCTGAGCTAGGATTACTTGAGAAAAACTCCATTTGCTGATGTAAGACCCTTGAGAATTCATCATTCATGGCATAAGCAGGGGCATACGTAGCCACTCTTCCATAGTTCTTCATGAACCGCATATGTATATCCTCCAAATATGCAAATGGTATTCTTCCTGGATCAAAATGGAAAAACTGATACACGTCATTTGTGACAAATGATATAGCAACATACATACCCATACCTTTACAGAATGAAAATTGTTAGTTACTACTTTCCCTTCAGAGAGTAAGATGAAAATCCTACACAAAATTGGATAGATGGTTGCTAACAGACATGAACTGACTGAGGTCTTGGAAATGTCTGGCTATAATACCAGTTCAAAGTACCATGATGCCAATAAACGAATTAAACAAATATAAAGAACATTGGTAAATCAATTGCAAAAAAAGCATAAACAACCTATTTTCACATGCCATGTTAAGTAATAAGAATGCTGCCAATAGCCACACAATACTCTAAAAGATTAGTGCCTCATTCGAGGGGTTGCAGGACCTCCAATCTTCTTTCCTTGCAGGTTCTGAGAACCTCCCAGTGCCACTCGCTGCCATAGTATGAAAAGCACCAACATTTAACCAAACGATCTAACCAACCTGAGTACTAGATGACTCGTAATCACGTTTTTGACACCCATCATACAGGAACATTTTCAATGCTTTGTCAACAGAATT
Organism: Parsonsia alboflavescens; assembly: GCA_028571225.1. NCBI lineage: Eukaryota > Viridiplantae > Streptophyta > Magnoliopsida > Gentianales > Apocynaceae > Parsonsia > Parsonsia alboflavescens. Next base: position 9,569,603 of record JAOXNR010000028.1, on the reverse strand, counting down.
ATCTTTCAAAAGTTCAAAGCTCAAATCAACTTAAAAGTTCTGTTCTCCAAGAACAAATTACCAAATAAATTTAATCAACATCAAATATATACTCACAAGGCATAACATAAAGTAAATTTTATAGATTACTCACCAGGAAAAAAAAAAAAAAGAAAACCACAAGAGAATAAAGATTCCCTAAGGTCCCCAAATAGTCACAAAATCACCATTTATAGTAAAGTTCTAACCTTTAATATCAAAAACTCGAAGAAGAACAAATAAGAAGCCAAAAGAACAAGACCAAAACCTTAACTGCCAGTAAACAATCCTGCAAAAGTAAAATCTACAATCTTAACATACTTCCAAAACTGTTGTTGGCCATACAGAGGAACGTGAGGCCATCGGACTTGAGGATATGAAAGATATAGCGATCCTGGGAATAACATAGCCTAGACTCCACCTCGGACGGCAACTTCTCCATTATCCGCCTAGCCACAGCCCCTGTATTCCCTGTCACCGCACTAAATTCCGAGAGCACAGTCGTTCCTCGGGCTACCACAGCATAAAGTATCGCCATCACAACCCCTCCAACTCTCGGTCTAAATATGCATATAATTCGAAATATACCAACAATTTATATGTGTGTGTGAAAATTCAGTTTTCCAATGATTTTACGATCGGAAAAGGAGGAATAGCCGGAGATTGTTGAAGTTAAAGATTGCTGTAAACAAGTAACTGTAAGTCCACGCTCAAGTTATTTTTTAATTTCTCTTTTCTTTTGATTTTGAATTGTTCCTCTTCGGGCTAGCTTGGGAGGAGGGGTTTGGAGAGATGAAAGTGACATGAACTCTGGACGTTTTTTGGGGAAGAAGAGACGAGATATGGAAAGAGGGGAGGAGACGCTGAATCACTAGCAGGAGGGATTCGAAATCCGTGTGGATGTGGGAAGAAAGTGATGGATTGCACGTGGAAATAGGGACGTAAATGAGATATATTATCCCTAAATGGTTTGAATTCGATCGTTTGAATTCAACTCGTCTTAAATGAGTTTGCTCTATTCAAGCTCAATTCTCTTATTAAATAAGTTGGGTTAAATCTATACGTATTCATTTATTTAAACTTATAAACCTAAAAGAGCTTTTAATATATAATAATAATAATTTATTTATATATTAAATAATAGAATCTATTTATTACATAATTTTTTATTTAAATATATATTACAATTTTTTTATAAAATAAATTCTATATTTTAATATCTAAAGATTTTTATATATTATATTAATACGGATTTGCTAATGCGCGCTCCGGAGCACACCTTAATGTGCGCTCCAACCGTTACCGTAATGGAATTCTTGCTCCGCTTGGTTGGCTGCATGTGCACTGTAACAAAAATTCCATTACGGTAACGGTTGGAACGCTCCTTAGCAAAATCGATATAATATTATTAAATTTTAATACATCTCTTTTAAAAAAAAATCAAGTTGCCCTATTCTTTTAGTTTGAAGACTCTTAACTTTAAACTTCATTTGTCTAAAACCCCATCACCAAAGTGCCACTTCTCCTTTCCTCTATATCTCTAGACCAGATTCATCACTCCTTCTCCTTAGGCATCTTCTTTCCTCCGCATCATCGAGTTCAGACTTTGAGAGTAGATCAACAGCAAATGCAAAAAGTTGAAGGCTGACTGAAATTGACTATTGAAATCGACTGCTTGAAACTCCACCTCCCAATCCCAAATCCGCCTCACTCCTAGCTTGAGTCTATTCTAGATTTCCAATACTGAATGAGATCAACTATTATGCTGCAGGTTTAGCTCATATGTCCTTTATCTTTTTTTTTTCCTTTGGTAAATTCTGTTAATTGATTGGTGCCTTAGAATTTTTTGCAATTTTCTGCTAATTCATTTATTAGAAGACTTTGACAAATTTTGAGAATTTGAAAAAATTATGTACCCATATATATGTATAATGTGATCATACAGAAAACCTTCCATGCCAATTGCAAACCAAAATCACACAGTCTGTCTTTGAATTCACTTGAACAAGAGTTGAAGTTACTGGACATAATCTTTTCAATATAGTATTTTGTACAGTTTTCTCCTATACATCGATCACTGCATAAAAAGTTGTGCAAAGTCCCTTTGTGTATATGAATGGGTTGAAATTAGGTAAATTTTTAGTTTCTCATAGTTACTGTGTTTCTAACTGAAAACTTTGTGGGCAACCATGCCATGAATGCAATAGTACTAGTTTTACAACTGTAAATTGTTCAATGTATTTTTGGTCTTGTAATAGAAAAGCTTCACTATTTTAGAGATATTGGTATGACATACAAGAGATATTAATATTAATATATGACATAAATAATAAAACTTTTTATTTCTTCTCTTTTTTATTTATGTTAATGTCGAGCACATCAGAGGTCTTGTCTATGTCAAACGAAAATCAGTTGCAAATTGAAATTTATTCACATATAGCAGAGGAGAAAGAGAATGTAAGTGGAAAGAATGTTGAAAGTACCAATGATGTCTCTCTTGAACCAATTGAAGACAACAGTGTTCAAAACAATCAAGAGCAAAGCACTAGTGATGAAGATAGCCACTTCGAAAAGATAGAAAAGAAGTAGGACTTGCTCTATTTGGCTTAAGTTTAAGGAGGAAATGGTCAATGGCTCCAAGAAGGCTCAATGTCTTCATTGCAAAAAATACTTTAGTATGAAGAGCACAACAACAAGTCATTTGGGGTGACACCTTAAAATTTGTCCTCTACAAAAGAGATTTAAAATGGAACAACATAGGATCAATTTTTCTCTTGCTTAGTCCAAAGTTGATGTACTTGCTTTTGGTTCAACTATCATCGATGGCAAATTTGATATGATGAAAATGAGGGAGGGAATAGCTCACTGGATTCTAATGCATGAGCACCCATTTAGCATTGTTGAGGAGGAAGGCTTTGATATAATACAAAGACATGGAATGATTGAGTAGCAAAAGATATCTCAGAACACAATAAAAAATGATCGTAAGTTTGTTTATGAATCTGAAAAAAAGAAGTTGAAGGCTCCATTGACCGGTATTAGCAAAATTTGCTTGACTACTGATTTGTGAAAATCTACAAACTAGAAAATTGGGTATATGGTGCTTATAGGATACTTTGTGGATGCTCAATGGTGCTTGCAAAAATGTGTTCTTAACTTTGTTCATATACATCCACCTCATCGTGGTGGAGAAATCGCAGACATTGTTTATAAGTGTTTGAAAGAATGGGGAATTGAGAACAAGATCTACACATTTTTAGTTTATAATGCATCAAGTAATGATTCTGCAATCCGAATTTTGAAGGATACTTTCTGAAGGAGTAAGAGGTTTTTGTGTGGAGGCAAGTTGTTTTATGTGCATTGTTGTGCCTATGTTTTGAATCTTATGGTTCAAGATGACATTTCAGAGATCAACCACATTATTCAAGATATTCACTATAATATCAGTTATATCAATCAAAATGAAGCGAGGCTTCGTACATTTTCAAAAATTCTGCAATAACTTCAATTGCCAGATAAGAAACTAATTCTAGACTGCAAAACACATTGGAATTCCACTTATGAGATGTTACCTACTGCAATAAAGTTGAAGGAAGCATTTCCAAGATTTCATGATTGAGGGCCTAATTTTGATTGTTGTCCACTAGGGGAAGATTGGATTAAAGGGGAAAAGGTTTGTGAGGTTTTGACAGTCTTTAATGAAACAACAAAGATAATTTCTGATAGTGATTATCCAACTTTTAATCTATATTTGACTAAAGTGCATAATGTCAAGGTAATGTTGGATAAGAAGTCACCAGATGAAAAGGTGTTCATTCGTGCCATGGCCCGTAAAATGAAATTGAAGTTTAATAAATATTGGGGAGAATGTAACTTGTTGATGGCAATAACTTCCATTTTGGATCTAAGATGCAAGATGCGACTTATTGAATATGTCTATCCTCAAATATATAATGAACAAGAAGGTTAAAAATATGGCAACGGTTTGTAGTGTTTTTTTGTATGAGCTTTATGGAGAATATGCAAAATGAGTTTCATAATGAAGCTGAAGGAAAGGGAGCTCCAATAGGAGGTTTGCAAGGTAATGGTTTGATAGGTCAAAGTTCTACTTCAGGTTAGAATACTTTTATGAAGTATCTAAGGAGGGTAGAAGGAAGTCCATCTCAAAAGTCAGATCTTGATAGCTATCTTGAAGATGGATACTCTATTCATGAAGGGGATCATCTTTGTTTTGATACATTAAATTGGTGCAAAGGAGAGTCAACGACAAATTATTGTATTTTGTCAAAAACAGCTCGTGACATCCTTGCTATTTCTATCACCACAATGGCTTCAGAAGCAACCTTTAATGCTGGTAGTAGAGTAATTGATCCATATCGTTAGTCATTATCTTCAAAAACGGTGCAAATGTTATTATATGGAGGTGATTGGTTATGCAATCTTCATGCAGTGAAGAAGAAGAGTAAGGTGAGACATATTTTTCATTTTTATATATAATTCTGAGATGATTTTCATTTAATACTTGATTTATTATGTTTCCTTCGTTGTAGGAAGAGAAGAAATAGATAGAAATTCTTCTTCCATGATATGTTTTTTTGCTGATAAAGCTATAAAATATGGTCTAAAATTTGTTTTACTACATGTTATTCTATTTAGTTCTAAATTTTTGTTAATGATTTGCTAATTTATATACCATTTACATCTCTGAACATTTAATCCCTCTTCTTGTTTATGGGTCTTTTAGGTAATCTACATGAGTTACCGAGCTAAGAAGGTATACTCTGTTTATTAGGTTCTATAATGAATGATACTATCTTGTCAAATTTGATTTGGAACCTTTGAACACATTGTCAAATCATTATAGTTTTTGTTAGATAATAAATTAGATCAAGCTAGTTATGAGCGTGTATTTGTTTTAGTTATGTTGAATTCATCTCAGTTATGCTGTTGGCAAATCTTCTTGGAACGGTTCAAAGCTATTGTAATTCTTGAAGAATTAAACCATGTAGAATAATAAGTAGTACTGCAGAAGTTCTCTGATTTTTTCTTTTGTATACATTTGGAAGTTCCACATATAAACTTTGTGTCTTTTTGCCTTTCAATCATTTGTAGTTTTTCTCTGGACAATCAAAATGAGCATAACTAACTTTTCTTTTCTTGGTCTTATGAAGGATTTAGAGGATAGACACAGTTAACTAATTTAATACAATGTGTATCTTGATTTTATATAATGTTAAAGATTTTTTTAGATTTTATTTAGATTTCTTTTTTGTAGATTCAAAATTCTTGTTCGTGCAAATAAGTTCTGTAAACTTGGTTCAGTTGTTCCTAGTGAACATTTTCACAAGTTATCAACACACCTAGCGACTTTTATTTGACACTCATATGAAATTGTTGCTCAAAGAGGCAATAAACCCAAGGCTTCTCATATGTAGTGGGTTTAATGACTAATTACAGTCACACATTTTTCTATGTTTAGTTTTTCTTTTTTTTCTTTTTTTTGACTTTTGAGTTGCAGAGAGAAGGATTTGTAAAGAAGTGTGACTAAAGAGCTTGAGTTTGAAAGATGCTGTAGACTTGTGGTGGGGATTTGTTGAGAGAAACCTGTTTGATTGATGTAGAAAAAATATTGATGAAATTTAAGGTTTCTCAATTTAAGGGAATTTTCAATAACTCCTTTTTTTATTGAGACTTTGATTAGTTTAAATGTATTTTATAACTAAATTTGATTTTAAATATTATTATTGTAAAATATAAGTCTAATAGTTTTTTTTGTTAAAGTTTAAACAAATTTATAACTAAATTAAACGAGTTTGATCTTCATTCAACTAAATTAAGTTTGATCACGTTTACTACCGAATTGTATTTTATAACTAAATTTGATTTTAAATATTAAACGAGTTTGATCTTGAATCGAGTATAAACGAATATGAACTTAAATTTTTGACTTTTTTAGATGAGTTCGAGCTTAAGCCTTAAATATTTTTCACAAGGCAAGCTCAAGCCTAGATATTTAGGCTTGCGAGAGCCCGAGCCCAAGTTAGAACCTGAAATAAAGTAAACGATCCAAGCTTGAACCTAGTAGATTCAAGCTTGGTCCAGCTCGTTTACACGCCTACATGGAACCAAGGGTTTTTTTTTTTTTTTTTGTAAAATTTCTCTAATAACCTAAATCAATTCTTTTTATTTTTCTATCAAATTTATTTAGGGTTATATTTGTAGAATCGTCTCTAAATAATTTATCACTCCTACTCTCTCCAAACCCTAAAAAAAATAATACATTTCTCTTCTCAACTCTTGATACATTTTTTCTTCTTTCCTCTTCTTTTCCCCTTAGTTAAAACTCCCAAACTAGGTGTTCATATTCAAAATCAAGTTTTTTTTATTCTATAAATAGTTTTGTTTCGATTTGATGAACTTAAAATTTTCATTTTTGGTTTTTCTTTTTTTCAATTATATGTCAAAGACCCGTAGAAGATTAAATGTAATATTTAATTTAATAAAAATTTATTTAATTAAATTTATATTGGTTAATGTAAGGAAAATTGGTGAGTTACATCCCTAAAATTTCAAGTTTTGGTGACTTTAGTGCTCTTTACATTTTTTTTGGTACGTTTGGTTCCCAAAATATTTTCAAATTGCCAAACATCCTTTTTCACATTTTCAGTGCAATTTCATCACGGTCAAGTCAACCACATCCTTTTAAAAAAAAAAGGAAAAAAGAAAAGTTAGGGACGAAAGGTATTATAGGCATATCTTTCATTCACTACTTTGAAGTTTCAAATCTCAGACACTTAGGTTTTCTAAGTTCAAACAACACCCTAGGACCCTCCCTTGTTATAGATTTGATCAAATCAAAGGGCCCATTCATTGTGCACAAACGTATTTTGCCATTAATATTGAGGAATTTGAAGGAAAAAAGGAGGATTGAAGGTGACAACACATTGTCGATTTTGGTTAAAGCAATGAGTCGGTCGGGAAGGATAGCTTGCAATAGAGGGTCGTCAATGTCGTTCGGAATGCTGGACTCAAAAGGGTTCGAACACTCTCTTCAAGTAAGTATTTCTAATCTTTAGGGTCTTTTTTAACAAAAAATTGATGTTATGGTAGAGTAAAATTCATGTCAAACAATGTTATGTTTGTCGAGTTAGACATTAATTTGTCATAATTTTTTATGCATTTAACAATGATAGTATCATCTGGAAAGGAATTTCATAAGCTTGGCACAAAGACACTTAATATTTCAATATGCTCTACTTTAGTTTGTACACCAAAGGTGAACTTTAAACTGGATAAAGAAAAAATGAGACTTATTTTCAAAGATTTAGGTCATTATTCCAATTGTTCTGTGGTATGTAACTAAATTTAATTTTATTCTTTTGATTTGGTTGTTTTCCCTGTGGATGAAACTGGCAATTTGTTTCCATTGAACTGAAGGCTTCATTAACTCTTCTTATACTGTGTGGCTTGAATAATGATGCTAAAAATCCTTGCATATTTCTTTTGGACTCTTTACAGTTTGCCAAACATAGATACGATTATGAAATTAGAAAGCAAGAGAATTCATCTATTTCTTTACCACTTATATGATTATTCAACAAATGCAATAATTTGATGATCGGCAAATATATGTGAGTATATTTTTGTATTAGACTAGAATGTGATGCAAGGTAAACCTGGAGATGCCAAATAGATAATTGACAACATTCCCATCATATCCTAGTGCAAGCATCCTATACTATTTGATTTCAGTTTAGGTTAATGTAGATTAGATTGTCTAACTACATAGCACTTTGGTTAGTTGGATTTTGTTTAGGTCCCCCAACAACTAAAGGAAGAAGAATGTGGCTGATTTGTGCTTCTCTATGCTAAATTCTTCATGAAGAATGCACCATTTGATTTAGAGTATCATATGTGCAAGTAATGTATGGTTTTGTTTTCTATTTTGTAGAGGTCTAAAGAATGGTTTAGACTAGCAGAGTATCATTATCAATGCCTTTGCAAATGCTGAAGCTAAGCTAAAAATGGCCCAATCTAGAGATTCTGACATTGAGTTTCTAAATACATTCATTGTAAACCAAGGTGATGGAAGAGTCAACCTAGGTGAAGACCAGGGTGAAGGGGAAAGACCAAACATGGAACCAATTAACATTACAGAAAATCTAGTAGGTGAGGGAAGTAGTCGAGTAGCTGAGGATAGGGATGTGGGGGCTGGTCAAGTGGAGAAGGTTATAGATGAGGAGTTTGAAAGGTTGTGTATGGAGATTGATGGATATTGTTTCAAGGACTTGGTTGATGAAGCTGTACATGAAGCAAGGGATGCGGGGCCTAGTCAAGTGGAGGAGGTCATAGATGAGGAGTTTTAAAGGCTATAGAGTCAAATTGAAATGAGTCAAGAGGTGGATAAATCATGTTCACAAACCAGTGAATCTAAGGCAATTGATACACAATGCCAGAATATAGATCCATCAATTGGAAACCTTGATAAAATATTGGAGGAGGTCATGCCTGATTTACAAGAAAGAGATAGAACAATCGAGGAGATGAGAGCAGCCAAGGGAAAGGGTGTGGTTTTGAGTTCGGAAGATGAGAGGGGTAGTCTATATAATGAGGAGTTGTCTAAATATTTTGTAGATTTAGAGTATGATTTGAGTGATGATGAAGATGACATATATGGGAAACACATCAAAGAAAACCTTAAGCAATTTACCAGATCTATTAATAAGGAAGTGGAGAGTCTGAGAAGACAAGAAGTATGTGCCAGCATTACAGAAGTCACAATAGAGAGACATGAGATAGATGGTGCAGCTGAGAAAGGAAAATCAACAAAAGGATCAAGTCATAAGAAGAAGACTGTAGGCAAATCAAGGATTGGGTAAAAAAAGAGGTGACTTTTTGCTAGAGATGACATGCATTATGAAGATGATGCTTGTGAGCATCCCAATGGCAGTGATTCAAATAATGAAGAAGATCTATTTTTTGATTTCCATTCTAGCTCAGATGATGAAGGATATTCCAAAGTGAAAGCTTTCAAAGTTTCAAGATACAATTTTGACAAAGATGACCAAGATCCTAAATTTCAGATTGGGATGGTGTTTAAAATAACGGATGAATTGAAATTTGCAATTTCAAATGATGGAGTAAAAAGAGGGAGAGAAGTCTTTTTTAATAAGAATGATGCATCTAGAGTCCATGCCCTGTGCAAATGGGAGAATTGTGATTGGACCCTATATGCCAAAAGTATAGATGACACTTCCAGCTTCCAGAATAGGACATTGCAGTCCATACACAAATGCTCCAGATCTCCGCAAAATAGGATTTTCCTCAGCAAGGCATATAGCAAAGAAATACCCAGATGATTTCAAGTCTAACAAGGGTGTTGATGTACAAGAGTTTAGGGAAAAAGTGCACAAAGATTTAAACATAAGTGTTTCTACATGGAAAATATATAGGATTAGAGTTGAGGTAAAAACAATGATTGAAGGGAAATACAAAAACCAATACAAACTCTTATAGTATTATTGTGAAGAGTTGCAAAGGAATAACCCCAGTAGTAAGATATTTATGCATTTTAGAGAGGATGAGGGGATAGGGGGGCTACCTTTTAGCAGGTTTTATGTATGATTGGAGGTTTTGAGGGTTGGATTCAAGGTTGATGTAGGTAAGTTATTATTGGACTTGATGACACCTTCTTGAAAGGTTCACATCCAAGGGTTTAATTGACAGTAGTGGGCATTGGTGGTGGAGGCTGAAAACAAGTCATCATGGACCTGGTTTCTGGCATGTCGAAGACAAGATTTAGGGATTTCAAAGTAAGATGAATGGTGCTTAATTTCTGATAGACAAAAGGTAAGACACTTAACATAATCCTTAATTTCTATTTCTAAGTATTGACACTTACCATAATGCTTTTATTTCCTACAAGGTCTAATTCCAGTAATGCATGATATACTGCCTAACTGTGAACATAAGCATTATGTAGGACACTTTCACAATAATTTGAAGAAGCCATTTCCTAGAGATGTTGTTAAGGACATGGTTTAGGGATGTGCTACGGTGACTTATGTAAACCAATTTGACAAAGAGATGGAACAATTGAAAACATTTAATGAAAGGGCATACAATTGGCTGCAGAAACACACTTTTCTAAACCAATGGAGTAGGCATAGTTTAGGGATAAAGTGAAGTGTAATCTATTGCTTAACAACCATTCTAAATTTTTTGACAAGAACATTCTATATCCAAAAACCAAACTAATTCTTGGCTTCTTGGAAGTTATTAGGATGTACCTGATAAAAAGGCATTAGAATAGGAGAAAATGGATCTCATCTAAAAAGGGATAGATTTGTGAAGCAGCTTGAAAAATTTTTAAAAGATTCAACCTTTTGCACACTTTTCTAATGTGGTGAAGGAACATTTGAGGTGACAGAAGGAAATAAGAAACAATTTGCAATTGTCATTGACAAGAGAACCTGCACATGTAGAAAGTGGGAGGAGTCTAGAATTCCATATTTTCATGTTTTGGTTGTTCTAGGGTTTCTTGGCAAGAACCCTGATAATTATGTTGATAGATACTTCAGTATTGATTTTTATAAGAGTTCTTCTGAGCCCATTATTTTACTAACCAATGGGCCTAATAATTGGACCAAGTCCAACAGGGTACCTGTATTGCCCCCACCAAAGCCGAAGTTGCTTGCCAAGCCTCAAAAGAAGAGAAGACTTGAGAGTGAGGAGAATGGGTATAGAGTGGCTACTAATGGGACTCTTAAGCTTTCCATGCCAAGGATGAATAGATTCAGATGCCAAGAATGCAAGAAAACTGGTCACAATGTGAGGATTTGTCCCATTGAAGAGGTTCAAAGAAAGAAAAAGGTTGAAGCTAAAAATAAATTTGCCTATGAGGAATCTGCCCTTGCCTAATGTGCTGTCCAAGATGAGCCTCCTGCCCCACCATGTGCTGTCAACTATAATTTTAACAAGTGTGAGAGGTGTTAGGATTTTGGCCATAATATCCAAACATGTAAAGCCCCCTCATCTAATTTGCCAAATCAGACACTAGATGCATTTACCCAAGCCCAAGGAGAATCTGGGTTGGCAACAATTGTTCAAAGTCAAACCAACCCTTATGATGGTGCCATAAGTCCTCAAGTATAAATCATGATTTCTATGTCATATTACCACTGTCCAATTATAATTGTGAATTAACTAACACATTTTCTGTTTGCAGGCCAAGGGATGGAAGATAAGGAAACCACCTAAGTGTCACAAATATAGAAGAGTTGGGCATTACAAGACAACATGCACGACTAAGGGGACTACCCAATGAAGATGTTATTAAGAGAAAGTGTGGGTTGTGTCTTTTTGTTTGTTGTAATGGATTGAAGGATTTCATGTAATGAATTGTCTTTATGACCTTTTGGGATGGTATTTAGAACGGAATCTTAGTGGTTAGGATATATTTTTTGACTTTAGTAGTGTTAGTTTTTGGGGGCCATGAGCCAATGTTACCAATGCATATTGTTATAGGGAATTATGTCAATATTTTTTGGGATTACATAGTAGGGATCAATGTTTTCAAGACCGGACTGGTTATCGAACCGAAAAAGTTACTGGTTCAAGGTTTATTGGTTCAACTGGTATTGAATTGGTTAATTTAATAATTAAAAAATATTTATTTTATAAATTGAAATATAAAAAAAATAATATAATTTATTCTCCAATTAACCTTATATATGCATAAAATAAATGAAAAGAACATGAGATGATTTAGGAGTAGTTTATAACTAACTATAAAAAAAAAAAAATATATAAAGTATTTATAAAAATAAATCTGTCATGATCTCATTTTTATTGAAATCAAATTATAATATTCTACAAATTAAATGATTTAATGGGTAAATAATTGAAACTAGGAGTAGAATATTAAGAATAAAAATAATTATTTTTTTATTAACTTTAAAGAGAAATCTTATATTCAATAAAAATAATAGAAATAGAGTAAGATTTCAAGCATAGAGAACAGTTAATATTGATTTTCAAGAAATAGTCTTTGATCTCAAAATGGGTACATATATTTGTCTCTAAAATGGAGAGCAAGAGAAGACATGAAGTTATCACTTGTCAATAGGATTGTCAATGGTATGTTTTTACCCAAATCTGGACCCGGTATCGATCCGTATAACTCAGGTCTGATACGCTCTTTTTAGACCCAAACTCGTACCTGAATGTACTATTACAATCGGACCTAAACTCGGTACCAGTTATTCCGAACTCACTAAGGACCCGACCCGGTTATTTTATATTAAAAAATATAAATTTTATACATATATATTTATATAAATTTATTTAATTACATATATTAGAGATTAACAGTAGCCGTTAGATCTCTTTTAATCCAACGATCCTAATTTCAATCCTAAATTTTTATCATTCTTTCTTATCCAAATTTCTTACAGCCTGAAATTTTCTTACCTTTCACTCTTGTGAATGCCGACAAAGTTGAAGAAGATAAAAGAAAAGAGAGAAAGAATCCTCATCTTTGGAGGAAATGCTAAACATCTCCACCTCGGAGTCGTCATCATCATCCTCCACCACCTTCCTCTGTTGATTAGAGGTGAGCAGCGGGTTGGTTAACTGCTCGACTCGACCTTACATGGATTGAGATGGGTTAGGTTTTTCGATTAATGGATCGGTTTGAAATCGAATCAATTTGTAGTTGGGTTCGATTGGTTTGTATGATTGTAAAAAAAACAAAACCGTCGGTTTTTTTACTATTAACCCTATTATATACTAACATTTGCCTTCTTAGCTCAGCGGTAGAACTCCTGGCTTTTAATCGGGTGGTTTAAGTTCGATCCCCTCATAGTGCAATTTTGAATTTTTTTCGATTTTTATTTTTCTTATGAAATTATTCTTTTCTTTCAATTACCTTTTTTTTCTCGGCCTTAATACATTTTTTTTCATTTGTAATTTGTATTCGAATTTTATGAGATAATAAATGTTTTTTAAATTCTTTTAATTTTAATTCTAATTTTTAATATTTCATCTTAATTTTTTCTATTTTTATTTGATAGATTATGAAATTAAATTTTTTTCAATTTTTATTTTTCCTCTGAAATTATTCCTTTTTTTTTTACTTTGATAAATGATGTTATTTATGGCTTTTTTAATAAGTACCAAGGCATTGAAATTCCCCCAAAGTTATTTTTTGTGAACTATTTAGATATTAGACCATTCAGAGTTATTTTTTGTATAATTATTACAAGTTTTTGTTATAGTTTGAAGTTTGGGTTATTTGGAGTCCATTTAGAAGTTGGGTAATTTCGGTTACCCATTGGATGATTGAATAAAAACCAAAACCGAACATGAAAAAGGAAACTGAACCAACTATAGATAGGGTTAGTTTTGGGTTTTCTCTTTCAAAAAAAAAAAACAGACTTCAAAAATCAAAATCAGGCCGAAACCAATCCAAGCTCACCCCTACTGCTGATTGCTCCTCTGCTAAACACTCGGCATACTCTGAAATTGAATTCTTCGCCTCTGCAGCACTGCCATGCTGAGCCATACTGATTGCTCCCTCGTTGGTTGCACGCAGGCTTGCTCGATTGTTGCTGCTGAGAAGGCCTTCGATAATTGAGATCCCGTTGTGCTTGCTCCTTCAATGCGATCTGCAAGAGCTTGTCTTCATCAAGGTTGTCACTGTTGCTAAACATTTTTTAGCTTTCTCAATCTATATATATAGTGGATAGATACAAGTTTGTTGTATATATATATCTAAGGGTACATAGTAAAAGTGCAATTTTTTTGACTAGGGGAAATTACGAATTTTAGAGAACTTGTTTCTGTTTTGTAGAGAGTGTGTTCAGATGGCTGCCAAAAACCTTAGTCTTTTGTCATAATTTATCCACAAAATCCTTAGTTTTTTGTCATTTCTAACTAATATGTCTAATGATTCATTATTTCATTATCATCATAGTCACAATCAGTGTTAAACCTTCACCTTAAACAGTTGTTGTTTTGTGACTTGACAGTGGGCAAATAGTTTTTGCCCAAGGTGCAAATTTGCCTCTTAAGGTTTGTGCCAATATCACATCTTCATGGACTCTTTTCTTCCGTGCACAGTGCACATACCATTTCAATTTGTGATCTAATCAACTAATATTTCAAATGCTAGGAATTAATGATGGTTTGGATTAGTCATTTCATGTATTTGATGCATTAATTCTGTTATATATGTGTGATGGAACCTTACCTTTAGTTTATATTGTTAGTTGGCTCTCAGTATTTTTTGTCAAGAGAGGATGCACCTTTGCCTTCATTGTTTGTCTTGAGGTTATTTGCCTTCATTATTCGGGTCGGGTATAACCGGCCCGTGAACCGAACCATAATGGGTCGAAACTAATATTGTTTTTTTATTACCCATCGGGTAAACGGTCGAGTCCAGGATCTTGTATTCTGGGCCCATCAATACCCGTTTACAACCTACTTGTCAATATCGATAGAGTTTTGTTTTCTCTTATGGCCCTCTCAACTTCGAAAATATTAAATATTACTAATGGCCTTCAACATATAGAGCAATCCAGCTACTTGTGAGGTTAGATGATTTGTAACTCCTACTAATTATTTACTCCTCCATAGTCCCCTATTTAGTCGTTGGTCGTCCGGAACCACCCCAGGATATCCAATATCTCTTGTGATCTGAACTAACCATGGTTAGACGTCGACAACCTTCAAGAGAAAAGAACTACTATCGTTGCCGAGAGAAAAGTGCAACGCAAAGCTTCATCATCTTCTGAAGTTTGAAGAGTGCAGAGCAAAGCTTCGTCGTCAAGAGAAAAGAACTGCTGCTGTCTTCGTCGATTTGAAGTTTCAATGGGAGAGAAGAAGAGAAAAATTAGGGAAAAAGAGTGCAGAGCAGAGCTTCGTCATCTTTTGAAGTTTGAAGAGTGCAGAGCAAAGCTTCGTCGTCAAGAGAAAAGAACTGCTACTGTCATCGTCAGTTTGAGGTTTCATCGGAAGAGAAGAAGAGAAAAATCAGGGAAAAAGAGAAGTTAGGTCAAAATGTAGAAATTAATTTTGTTTATTTATCAATTCAGTGTTTTAAGTTTTTAATTCTAGCAATTTAGTCCCAAAATTTTTCAGAATGGAAATGAACCGACCCGATACCAAACTGGCCAATCCATCGGTTCATCGATCGGTTTGAAACGATTTGATGAAATTATGTCGATTTTTCAAAAAACAAAGTTTTACCCTCAAATTGGACCGATCAACTGACCGATTCCCGGTTAGACCGTCCGGTCTGCTCCGATTCACAAATCATTGGTAGGGATGCTAGATGGTATAGTTGCTAAAATTGTGGACATGTTTGTATTCAGTTGTATATCTTTCTTCATGGAATAGAAATGATGATGAACTTTTGATCATGGAAAATTCCTTGCATTTTTTTGTGTTCATTTATTCTCAGATTTTGTCCATGTATGATTAGAGTGATTGGGAAACTGGTACTTTAATTGGGCAAAGGCATGACTAAGTCACTTTTCATTCCATTCCATTCCTAGACCATACAACAACATTTGTTCCCCCAAAAACATGGTCTAAAACCAAACTTAAACTATTGTGCCCTAACCAACAACATGGTGTAAAACCAAATTAAAACTAACCGACCACTACCAATTTACGATTGAAACACAAAAGTGATTGCTTCAATCATGTTTAATGCCAAACTAACGCAATGAAGTACCAAACTAACATAATGCCTAACCACCCATTCTTTAAAAATCCATTAGGAGTATTATTACCCAAGAAACAAACAATGCTGCATAATTTCTTCACTTTCTGGCAGTTTGCTTCTTCTTTTTCTTCCATTTGCCTCATCATCCTCAATAAATTGAGAATCACAATCACCCCTCTGTCGCACATATTAGAATCCAGAAAGATCCACATTTCCCATCAAGCTTCACAATATCAATCGATTAAAAAGATAAAATCAAAAAACTTATATAAGCTAATCAAATCAAATCAACACAATGCACACAAAATTAACATATTGTTCAACTCTTTTGCCAAGTTAAGAATCTTCTTGGTAGATTGAGATTGGTCCAAGATGTCTTCATCACGCTAGATTCCCACAATAGCAACTTGTTCACATCAAATTGTTGTTGATTCCTTTGGAGTATTGAGGTGTGGAAGAAGATGAATCTTATCTCTAAACTGTTGATGACACACTTTCTTCTACATGACGAATGAAACTGAGGGCTTCGAAGTGGGGGTTTTAGCTGAGTTTGGGGGGGTTGGGGGTTGGGGATTATGTTAGAGTGTGTATGTGAGAAATTCCCATAATACCCTTCGTCCCTAACTTTTTTTTTTTTTTTTGAAAGTTGTAGTTGGTTGTATTGATGATGAAATCGCACCGGAAATGTGAAAAAAGATGTGTTTGGCAATTCGAAAATATTTGGGAGACTAAAAGCATCAAAAAAATTTAAAGAGAAAAAAAGCCATCGAAACCTGAAATGTTAGGTACGTAACTCACCAACTTTTCTTAATGTAATTTTAAAACTAATATAATTTAATTAAGTCAATATGTACCACTAAATAATATTTTTAACTCATGATTTATTACAGATATTTTAAAATGTTTATAAGTTATATTGTATATCAATTTTATAC
>JAOXNR010000028.1:9521845-9552820 GCA_028571225.1 Parsonsia alboflavescens | reverse complement strand
CCCTACCAAGGTCACACACACACACAAAGAAAAATTAAAAATGCTCATTAAGCTACTTTCCCTTATTATCAGATCTGCCATTTGTTGAAACATGGGAATGTTTTATCAAGGAGAAAATGTCAAATGGATGTTATTAACAAATTTTCTAAGATCTTAGCTTCTCGCTACATGGGATGTTTTACATATCAAGAATGATAATCATGGCTGATTGACAACATTCTGGCATTGCTTGAAAGTAGTAGAAATGGGGAAAAAGGAAAAAGGACCCTTCACCTATATTAATTTTTCTTTGTGGTGCTTCTTGTTTCCTTCCGTAGTTAGCCTTGTTGACTACCAATTATTTTGAGCATTTAAAGGGTAAAGATCCTATATTTTGATTCTAAATGTTTGGACCATTATTTGGGTTTCTTCTAGGAGGAATGTAATTTCTTTGAGTTGTATATATAAGGAGAATACTGGAAAGTGATTCCTCATTTTGAAGTGGTATTATGATTCATTAGACTAGGAATTTTAACAAGATGCTCAAAATGGTTGCTTACCTTTTTATTCTTCCCACCATCTCACTCGCCTAACTCATTGGTAAACTACCGATGAATATTTTCTTCACTTGTTCTAAACTTACAAACTCTAGTAAAGTGGCAGAAATAGTTAAATCAGATTGGGATACTTTTAATTTCATACAGATTCTGTAGCCTCGTAGAAAATTCTATTGCACTTCTAATGCAATTAACTTTCAACCTCTTTGACCATGCTAAGATGCCAATCCATGATTAGAGTTCATGGGTTGTGATAACTCAAGTTTGTCCCTGTTTATTCTGCTTAGCATAATGAAGTTTTTGCTAATGGTTCATGAATTTTGAGAGTATTCTTCAACCTTTTTAATTTATAAAGCATATTGCAAGTACGACTGTATTTCCATTTGCCATGTTGTTATAGATGCCACAATGCTATTGCTCTCCTGTTTTTGTCTTCTCCCATTAATGTCTTCAGTGTTAGCATTCTCTTAAATAGACCAGTGTCTTTCCATTTTGGGTGAGACATAGTACTTGAAAGGCATGGCACTGTTTAATTTTCTGGAAAAAATGCTTTTCAAAGAGAATGACATAACATAAATTAGTCAGGTGAGAAAGCACAAGGATAAAAACAAATCTGCATATCTATGATGACAAGCAAAACATGAAGTGCTGCATGGAATATGCTCTATGGATTCATTTACATTGCTAATAAGCTATGAAGAACCCAGAGGGATGAGCTTGATATCCTGATATGCGTTGGCATTTTTGGCATATTTTTAAAAAACTATTATTGCAATATTATAATAAGTGCATATAATAAGAGTTCTCTCCAGAAATTCTATGAGCTTTCTTTGTGAATTTTTCATCTGATTTGTACTTGATCATTTTTCTCATATGCAAAGATTTATTGAACTATTGTTCTTTGGTTTACACAAAAAAGTGATTTTGTTTATCAGGATTCGTAATACTGTTATTACTTTCCTTCCCTACTAGTTAAAAGTGGGTGCAATATTATGTTGATTTTATTTTTGGGGGAATTTCAGGAATTATTTGAGGGCTATTACTTTTGTCAAGCACAAAGGGAGGATTTCTTTCATAGAGCCAAGCCTTACAAGGGACATCCCACTATCCAGAGGTGAAAAATCAGATTTCATTTCTTTCTGAACTTTTTCTCTAAATCTGCTCTCAGCATTGCATGTTCATGAACTATGTATTTTCTGATTAAAATTACATCTTTCACTTCCTACAATCTCTTACTTTGTTGTTTATGTGCATGCTTTTTTAGGATGCAAAAACTTGCAAAAGAGTTGGGTGTAGTAATACCTGTTAGCTTCTTTGAGGAGGCAAACAATGCCCATTACAATTCAATAGCTGTACTTGATGCTGATGGTACAGATCTTGGACTTTATAGGAAATCCCATATTCCAGATGGACCAGGTATGCTATGGAAATTGAATTTAAATCCAATATATACTGTATCAATTCGATTGAAGCTGGATTGCTTTTTAGGTTATCAGGAGAAATTTTACTTTAATCCAGGAGACACTGGCTTCAAGGTGAGAAATCTATTACAAATTGTAAACATCATGATCCTCAGCTCAAGTCAATATAGTTTAAACCTGCTCTGTTTTTGCTTATTCTTGTAATCATGATCATACAGGTTTTCCAAACTAAATTTGCAAAAATTGGTGTTGGTAAGTCTTCCTTTCTCAGGCCTTTTTATTTTCATCTCATGGTTTCAAAACATTTTAATTATAAGCTACTTTCTGTGGGAAATGGCATGAAGCACAATCTGGAAATCCTCTTTGTAGCTATTAATAGTAATTGGATTCAACATATAATTTTCTACTGCTTTCATAGTGTTACTACTCTTGTCAGTTACTGTGAGATAATTATGAAATGTGACCAGTGTCTTATACTTTGTCAGCAATTTGTTGGGATCAATGGTTTCCTGAAGCAGCCCGAGCTATGGTCCTTCAAGGTGCAGAAATATTATTTTACCCCACTGCAATTGGTTCTGAACCCCAAGATGATGGCCTTGATTCACGTGATCACTGGAAACGAGTGATGCAAGGGCATGCTGGGGCAAATTTGGTAAGTCAGTACAAAAAGTTGTGGTGATTTTCAAGTTTCAGCTTGATTGATATTGTTAACAAGCTTCATAACTTGGATAAAGAATCTTAACTTGGGGTGACTGTATCATGAATTCCTAATCCCCTTATGCTTTTTATACACTCATACTAAGAAGAAATCTTTCAAAATTTTGAGTATCCTGAGTCAGGACATTTTTTTTATTTGTCATAGTCTGACTGAGTCATGATTTATCGATACCCTTATCACTCTGGTATTTCTCATATTACCTTCTTCAAGAACACTCTCATACCGGTTCCTCAATGAAAAGCGAAACATTTTTTTTTTTTTGCACCAGAACTATTTCTCTTCTTTCCAAGGGCATCTTCGTATTCTTACATACAAAAAACTTCCCTGACTTCATACTGCAAGAATTCTATTCCGTTTTGTATGCCGATTTGGATTTTGTCGAAGTGTGTCTTCTTTTCCTGAAGTTGTAAAGGTTGAAATTGAATCCAGCCCTTTTCCTTAGTGCAACTTGGATTGCATAGCTCCAAACCAGAGATATATGACATTGCACTTTCTTCAGTTGACATATTTATGATTTGGCTTTTTCCTTCTTCCTAGCAAAAATTGCCATGTTTCTTCTGCATTGTGCATTGCCAATTGGTAGAGAAAATGGACCAGGTTTTTGTAGCTTGTGCATCCCTTATTCTGAAAGATGGTAAGATACTGACTACTCATACCTCAAAACTAAATACAGTATCAATGTGCTATCTTTTACTGACTAGAATTAAGATATGACTGCTAGATATCAATATTCTGATGCATGAGAAACTTAAGTCGATCCCATAGTGATTTCAGATTCTCCAACTAAGGGAAGTTGGCTGTAATCCCATATGTTTCATGAAACCCTTGATGATTGGTAATGTACTCTGAAACTCTGTCCATGTGGCTTCCTCATTCTTGGAAATTGGCATGGTTATTTCCTATGAAAAAACAAAGGATTTTAAACATAATTAGCCAAATGGATAGACTTATGTTCATACAGGATGTGTTTCATTTGAATTTTTCTTTATTGGTATAAATTCCCAGACTAACTAAAATGTGTTGACCGTAAGCCATAGTTTGGGTAAATGGCGAAGGGTTCCACTTCATAAAGAATATTTAATTGTTCACATGCTATGGTATCTTTCCTAGGAGTATCTGGCATTTGGAGCCACATAACAATGCATCTGTTTTAACCTATCAGCTAAGTAATTGACACTTTGTGGAGATGTGACTATTCTGCTGAAGTGCAAATCACTGACATTTCCTGGTCTATTCAGGTACCTCTAATTGCATCAAATCGCATTGGTAAGGAAATAGTTCAGACAGAACATGGCAAAAGTGAGATCACATTCTATGGAAATTCCTTCATAGCAGGTATGTTATAGCCTATAATGAATCAGCTGGTGCAGTGCACTTATACAAGTTTGATCACTGATATTTGGCATTCAGGTCCGACAGGAGAAATTGTGGCAACTGCAGATGATAAAGAGGAAGCTATTCTTGTTGCAGAATTTGATCTGAACAAAATCAAATCCAAGAGACATAGTTGGGGAGTTTTTCGTGATCGGCGTCCAGACTTATATAAGGTGCTATTGTCATTAGATGGAAGCAATCCCTCTTCATAATGTATGACATCTTAACCCTCAAATTAAATCTTGGAAGCCATCCAGCTGTATAAGAGGTTTCACATCCTTGACTAGGAATATGCTGAAACCTAAAAGATAATTCTTTTTGAGATAATTTGTTTGTCCCTTTACAAATGTTTTTCATCATATTGACTCTTCTTGCACATGTTGTGAAAAAAATATAAGCATCTTAAGTCTGAGCCTCAGACATAAACCCATTGAGCAGTGACTGCCTGACTTGCTACGTGTATCATTTATGGTGCTATAATACTTGCCACTTGGGGATATGGTACTGGAAGATTTTATTTACTAAGTAGATGCAGAGTCTTTGGACCATCAGATGATCCATTTCTATTATCTTCAAGTTGATATAGTTTCAGCCGGGTGGTCCTCGATATCTTGCATTTTGGTCACATTTTGGGATTAGTTTGGGACCCTTTGTAACATAGTGAAATGCCAATGGATTTTGTCCAGTTAAAATTTTTCCATTTTCTTGATGTGGTCTCATTATAGAACTTTATTGCAGCCAGTTTCTGCCAACCGATAATTCTTTTGCCAAAAAAAGTTTTATATTTTCCTTCCATTTTAAATGGGCAAAATCCCTCACATGAGGGGACGGTTGCTGAGATTTGATTTGATTAGTAGGTCCTCGTGGCCTTGTCCTTGAGACTTGTAGCCACGAGGGCTCTCTGTGTCTTTTTCACCATCGTAGCTAGTTCTGCCTAGCTTGAAGAAAATACTTGAAGAGAAGTGTAGAGGCACTTGGTTAGCTCATCTTCTCCTCTCCAAGTGGGCAGGGAAAGAAACAAATTACTTTTGAGTAGTTCTGGGAGTTTCCTATAGCCACTGGAAATTTAAAAAGTACTCAAAACCTCAGATATGGTCAAAAACAGGCTGTTTTCTTTTCTAATCTTCCTCCCAATGCTACATATAAAATCCGAGGTTGGCATTTGTTTTCCAAAAGTCTTGGTACGTCTGTTGCCAGGTGTAGCATAAACAAATGTGAATAATTAAGATTTGTACCGTCACTTTTTACAAAAGGGCACCGTTGAAGTACCCATCGTTCTTTGATTTTAATGCCTTTTTTATAAGCCTATTGTTTTGCTCAGAATGACTCCTAGAATCTATTCACCAAAAATATCAAGTTCGGGCCCTTTTGTTGGAACAACAATGATATGGGTTCTATTCTTGGTCTTTTCCTTTGATGATTGCCCTTTTTTTTTCTTGCATTGTGGGTGCCCATTTTCAAGACCTCTGGAAGCATCCATCCATCATTTGCAGGAATATATCATTGTGGGTTCCCATGAGTATTAGCCCTTTGTCTGGGAAGTCAATGAAATAACAGATTATGAATAGAGCCCTCTATTTGGGAAACTTAACTTTCCTGTTACAGTTTCCCTCGGTTACTCATCTGACTCTTGAAGTTTTTTATCTTGATCTGGTATATCTCTTAGATCATTAGTATGCGATCTTCCTTTTTCATTCACAAGAAAAAGAAACAGAAAGTATACAGAGGTGAATATTCCAGAAGAATAAGAAGATATTATTATAACTTCACCCTCCAGAGAAGTATTTTCACAACAAAGATCTTTTCTAAGATTGATTCAGTGGAAGCCTACCTTTAGAACGTGACATTTTCAGCTTCCCCGGTTCTCATCATCTACTGCATCTGGTGCCATGAAACTTGAAAAATAATAGTTCTGAGTAGCCTGTAATTGAGTTTAGACCCAGCTTGAAATTGTGGTTCTCATTTATTGATCTATGATTTACCAAACTAAGTTTTAAACTCTCAACTCCTCAAGAAGAAGGGAAAAAAAAAGGAAGGGTTATAACAATTCTAAGTTTATGTGATAAAGGGGGACAAACAAGAAGAAAATGGGTAAGACATAACATAGCAATACATAATTTGTAACGAAGATCAAGCTTATGAAGTGACAAAGAGAAACATCATTTAAAGTATATACAGGTCATCATATTTGTTTGCCCACTTCTATGTCATTATATATAAATTTGGAACATCTAATTTAAGAGAAACCATTTGGGTCTTGGATTGAATAAGAATCAAGCAAGATACAGAGCTTTTTCTCTACCTATTATGAGCTGCTTTCCAAGGCATTAATGGTGGTCATTTGGACATCTTTTGGGACTTCATGGCATCTGTTTTCTTCAATTGTAACACAATCTTGTTCTTCTTTGTTTTCTTGCTCCACTTCTTCTTGCTGCTCCTCCTCTTCCTCCCCCTCGTCATCGTCTTCCTCAAGAATTTCATCATCCGACTGAATAAATTGCAACCTCAAACGTCCATCTTCTCTGCATGCATGCAAAATTTCCTGGGTTGGGATTCTTATTTCTTGAAGAATGAATCTGCCATCTTCCCTGTATGACTTGAAGCACACCCATGGCTTTCCTGTCCTGCCTATACAAGTTATAGGTGGAGGAAGTGACCCTTTATTACTTCTTGATTTTTTGGAATATTCTTTATAAGAAATCTCAGATTGTGCATGTCTACTTCTCTCTTCATGGTTTTGAAAATCGAAACTTGCCTCGTTCAATAATTCCTCAACATCATCAGAGCTTTCAAATCCAAGACCTTCTGTACACAACGATAAACTTTCAGAATTCATTGAAGAAAAGCTATCACTATCCCTGTATTGCCTTCTTGGGCAATAACTCGTTGTGGGACTTTTCCCGGTTTCATTTTTACAGGGGTTCTCATTATTTTCGGTGTATGTGGCACTCTGCGGATTGGAAAAGGACGAGGAAGAAACGGAGGAGAGGGAGGAGTTTGTGTACGAGGACTCAGGCAAAGGAGATGTTGTTGATGTTGATGATGAAGCTGATTCAACATGGTGCTCTTCGAAATGCAGCTCCCCAAAAATCTCTGCATAAGAAGAATCTTCAATGGTCTTGACAGATTGAATCTGTTTCCATGGAGAGAGGGATTCAAGAAATGTGGGACTTTTTGGGAGTGGCTTCTCAAAGATGTGTTGCAATCTTCCACAGGCTGCCATGTTAATAATGATGATGATTAGAAAGAAAAGAATTTTACAAAGGGACTGAAAAGATAAGAAAAAAAAAAAAGATTTAATAAACAAAAAAGTTAGAGGCTGAGAGATGGGGGAGAAATGCACGGGAAAGGCGTGATTTTTGGTGATTTTAGTCAAGATGGGAAGTTGCTATTTATTGGGGATCTGCTGGTTTCCAGGATATGCCGCCGGCCCTGCTGTTATGTTTCAGCCCCTCCCTTTGTGTGTGTGTATGTGTGGAACAAGGATTGGGTGGTTATCAAAGCTTCTGACAGATTTGGTGGTCATACTTCTGTGTTCGTGAAAAAACTCTTCCATTCAATTGCCTTATCTGTCTTTTCTGCCCTCACTCAGAAACCGGTACACGTCATACTTGTACTAGTATCAAAACCAGTACAAAGCTTAATATATAAGCCATGATAACTAATTACATCATTTCTCAATTGATCTGTATCGAAGAATCTTTAAAAAATTTTATTTAATTCCTCGTCTCTCTCTAGACATTTGATCAAATTTAAAGAGCAAGTGTTTAAATTTTAGTATAATGATTTCAATCTGCTACCAAATTTTTAAGTAATTAGGAGATAAGACATTCCATAAATTTTATTACATTAAACCAATTTTTAATCTAACTAATTCAATTTAAATTCTTTCATTAAATTATAGATTTTTGTATAATGAAAATAGAAGGATTTTTTTTTTTTTTGTTTGTTTTTTTGGTTCAAGGATGAAGAGATTGAGAAGGTTACGTGATTAAAAAGGTTTTTAATAAATTACCCTAAAATAAATTAGGAATAGGATGATTAGGTGTTCATGTGATTAGGGATATTATAGTGAAAGGTACATATCATAATAAAATCATGGTAATTCTACTTGTTAAACATTTACTTAGTGACAATCATACAAGGTGGAATATTTTTATATATTTTTTTTTTTAGACATGATGGATTCACTCTGCTTATCTGGCTTTCGAGCTGGGAGATTATGATAAATGACTTGACTTCCTGCATTGAATCTATTAATACACATTTTATTACACTAATTGCATTGCATATGTCCTTTATCTAAACCAATCCCCCAGCAGGGTCAATCATTTTAAATTTGGAGCTAAATTGCTTAAATTTTGGCATGATGCTCCTATCACATGAGCAGCTGTTTTGTCCCGTCACTTGTTAAATCAATGAAAAGTTCTGAAATCCTTGATGGATTGCTGCACGGGAAAGTCATGGTTTTGGAGATAAAGCCAAGAGGAGAAGTTGCTATTTATTTATTTATTTTTTGGATAATCCAAGGATGCTTCTTAAACTTATTAACGTTTTCATGTTCTTGGTTGGCACAGACTTGATTCTTGTCGAATTTAAAGTTGCTTCATTATATTTTGGGGGGGAAGTTCCAATTGAGATATGAGCACTGCATAAATTACTGTATCCCATTCGTTTGTGTATAGATGGGTGAAATTCCCAGTTTACTTTATTGCATTCCATCATTATTTTATAACCCATGAGTGTTTGTGTATTTAAGGTAATGCAAATTCCCAATTTACTTCACTAGATTCCCTAAAACAAGTACAGAAATGGTGCTTAACAGCTAAAAAAATCTTGATGTGTTGCACAGATAACAAACATGGAATGGAAGAGCCAATCCCACAAAAACAATCCAATTCCCCTTATCAGGATGATTTTTTGCAGAGTGAGCCGTGAAGGATTTCTTCAGGTCCGTTTTCGGTTTGATGTGATTTTAACATCTTCATCCGTCTTTTACTCTAAACTAGACTTGCACACCAAGAAATGAATCAAGATTTGCTTATCTTTGCCTTCTGATAATTCTCAATCTGAACGTAAAATGCCGTAAGCCATAGCTAATAGATGCACAAGAATATTCCAAAATGATGAACAAAACAAAGATTGATTGCCATATCTATTGGCCCTCCTTTGACTATAGCATTTCATTTTCTTACAAACAACACCAACTTAAAAAAGATGAATTAAAAAAGGTGAACAACAGAACACTGGCCTCCGAGATTTTGAGTTGAAACCCACAAGATTTTGTGCTTTCATTATTTGCAATGAATGAAATTCATTTTGCCCACAACCCAGATAGTAACAATGGCGTGCATCAACATCCACACCTGTGGAGTGGGGTCCTCTTTGGGGGGCGCCTTGCAACTTACTCTTCAATCGTCTTCCACAGAAAAAAAATAAGAAAGACAAATCTTGCTCTCTCAGATAGAGGTCTGAGGACAATGCCCATGGGCTCCATCAATAATTGCAGTGTCATCCATATCTACACATGAAAGAACGCATTATTTTCCTCTTCCCTTTCAATTCTTTCACCAATCTCTTGGGCTGTGCTTGTGTTATAGAGCAGTTTATAAAGAAGATGGCATCCACAGGTGCCACAAAACTATAATCTGATCCAGCACATGGAAAACATGTTCTTCTAAAAAAGCAAGTTGTTAGAAAGGAGAGGGTAAAAAAGCATTTACTAACATCAATCACTGCATTTTTTTCACAATTTGCACATCTCAATTAATCGAACTGCATACAGAGAGTTAAAGCTGAAGGGGTTGTTTTTGGTGCTCAAAGGGATATGATGTAAATTGAACTATTTTCACATCCGAAAATGAACAATTTGCTGTGTCATAGAATTGAAAATCAGTGAGCTAATTAATGGACAAGAACCTTCAGCGCCAGGCTTCGATCCGCTCTGTCATTGAGTTTAGGCGACTCAAATTGCTGACCCCTCTGCATTTGTCATCAGTTGCAATAGCTTGATGTACAGTTTGCTGCTCATCCATTTTCTTACCAATGATGGTCTGGTTGGAATTACTTGATTGACCATATGGTTTGCCTTCCAGAACATTATCTTCTATAGGAGTCCCTGGACCCTTTACTAGGCTTGGTTCCCTCAAATTGGTGAGAACATAGGATGGGATAGGAGTTTCACAAGATCCAACACTCTCCTCAGTTTCCGTAGAAGCTGCATAACTGAGATATTCATCATCAGAGATGTCATCTACATGATTAGAATCAGAAGCACTGTCAGGTTCAGGTTCTCCTGCAACGAAAACACTTTCTGTCTCATCATCAAACTGAGAAGCATCTTCCAGAGGCAGCTGAGGACTCTGATGTCCATTCCCATTAGATGGTTCAGGATGGGACTCGGAAGCTTGTTCAATCACGGGATCCTCTCTTTCTTTTAAGTTCCTCTCAATAAGTGATTTCAGAAAGTTCATTACTTGGACAGCATACATTAGTGCAGTCAATGGATCAGCCATCTGCAGGAAGTAACCCACAATTCAGTTTATAACAAATCCAGATTCCAATTAGAAGGAATCTAACTGCAGGAGAATGATATCTTAAAAATTGGCATCATTCCACAGCTGCCGCTAATGCAGGAACTATGTGAATATATTCAAAGCTTTCTACTGAGCCAGGATGTACATAGGACGGCAAATTATGTGCATGAATTTAAAGTTGGATACCAATTGAGCAAAAAGAACTCACATAAAAGAACATCAATATGAAGAAATACCACCCTATGAATTAACAACATTAAGGTGCAGAATTTTGTTTAATTTCTTCTATTGTTTTCGGTGGAGGGAAAATTTTGGCTTATCACTAGCAATTATCCCCCAGGAGAATGGGATGCAAACCACTTGGTAGAAAGGAAGAGCAGAGAAAGAGGGGAGATTGTAGAAATGGTAATAAACTGAAAAAACATATTCACTGCTACTTCTCTTGCACATGTCTAGTTCCTCCTGTATGTCCTGTGACCCCTGTCGATTTTGATTTTGCAGAGTTATTTTTCCATTACCAGAAGATAGTAGGTTTAACACGGAGAGAACAAATATAGATACTGTCATGTGTCCTGTTCCCAATCATGAGTATATCAGATGAAGTGCAAACATTCAATGAACTCAGAAGAGAGTAAAATCATATGTGATGGACTCAGTGCCATCAAAATTTAGAACAGAAAAGCAATCACATATACTGATACCACTTTACCTGAGTCATGTTTGGTGCAAACACCATGGCAACGTTTCGTGAATTCATCTTGTTTAGATGTTCGAATTGGACAACATCAGCCATCAGGTTGATAGCCCAATCCAGTAGCGCAGCTTCTGATGGGGGTAAAAGCCTTACTAACAGAGCACAATCCTCTTCTGATTGGCATTGAATTACCTGCTCAGAAGGTAGAGGATCAAGTACCCCAGCTGGGAGTTCTCTGAACCAAGCCTGAGCAATCAAATCAAAATAACAATAGTCAAAAGACCAGGTTAGAAGGATAAAGTAGAGAAGTTAAATAGAAGTGATACTAGTGTCAAAAATTTTAATCCATTCATGTCACGAAATCTTAAAATCTATGTAAATATTTGATGAAACAAGATGACATGTCCATTGATACATTTTCTGCAAACTAACAGTGAATATAACTTCTGATTGATAATGTAACATGAATCCAGGACATGGTTGCACTATCCTGTTCTCACATTCTATTTCTCTAGGTTAGGACAACCAGAAATGGTTACAAAAGATGAAAATTTCAGGTTCATGTAACTAAGTCTAACTTTGACATAAATAAAGTATTAGTTTCATATCTCTCACACAAAACCGTCCATGACTCTGTTATGTTACACCGTCACCACAAAGGTAATAATAGATTACTGAAATGAAAATGGCATAACAACATCCAAATAAAAGAACCAATCAGTCAGAACAGCTACATGGAGAAAATCTTCAAATCTAGCTTCACTAGTAAACACATCGAGACCAAATGTTCATGAAGCATCAAACTAAGTACCTTAATAAGGCCCGCCAAACAGTGAACATCAATGCCTTCAGGGACAATGCCCCTGTTCAATTGGTCCCTAACATACTCCTCTTGGCTATTTTCTGCATTTATTCTGAAGATCCCTTCTGCCTGCACAAAAAAATTCAACACATCATTCAAAAGGAAACTTTGTGTATTTCAAAAAAGCTTGAAGGACCAAGGAGAACTGATCACAAAATATTAAAACAATTTGCATTCACTTGATTAGCTAATTGGAACTAAAACAATACAGAAAATAAAAATAAAAATAAAAATGTGCACCTGCAGGCCGCCTTGAGCATATAGCCGCTGTTGCATCAGTAGGAGAATTGTTGGAACACTGTTTCCCCGAGAGTCAAATGATAATTGCATGGATTCAGTGGAGACTCCAAAAACTGTGGTACTGCAGGTGGTTTTCAGAAGTTAAATGTGTAATAAGGGAGCAGTTATGATAACAAAACTAGTTCCCATGACCCTAACTTGTAATCATCCAACATGAAGAATGATTTTCATGTCCTATATCTCAAGGAACTTCAAGGATCAAGTCATGTATCAGCAAAAACATCCTTGTTCATGTACTACAGTCTAAAAAAAGCTATGAAATAAATCAAAATACTTGACTATGTTCAAATGAAAAGCAGCTTCTGTAGTGTATTATTGGTAAAACATATCAGGAACTACAAGTATGAAGAGCATTTGTGCATGATGTGACATGACTTTGTTTCAATAGATGAGTAGCATGCTAGTCTTTTTTTACTTGAATGTAAGAGCTGATGACCAAGTCTGGACATATAGCAAATGGCTGCTTAGATGCAATCTACTTCTCAACAAACTCTACTGACATTCATCTAAAGAAAATTCACACAAACATGAAATGTTTTCATCTCAAATTTCATGGACATTAAGTTAGATTTGGAGCAAGTCAATGAAAATACTAGAATAAGTGAGAATATTTTATCTTATCTAGCACTTCTTTTACATGCATAACATAACTCGTGCATCTGTACATAATATTGGGTGCATTCCCTCATCCCAAAACAGTTGAATGAGACAGGGTACTCTCTGAGCTAATCAGTGTAGTCATTTAACTTGATAGTTTCACTCATCTGGAAATGGATAATGCTAATAGATGCCATCAGCAGAGAACCAAACCCAAACACATGAAGCTTTTCATTCTATTACACCATTTCAAAGAAATTGCAGCAGGCTTAATTGTTCACTGGATCCCAATAGCAAGCTTAGGTATAATATGTTATGTATCTTAAATAAGGCATTCAACCTAGGAAAACATGTCTATAACCCAGAAAAGCTCATAATGATTAAAAAGAACGTGCATACTAGTCAAGTGAATTGTCAAACTCCTTGGCTTAATTTTCCTTAATTTCCTCAATGGAACTAGATCACCTTCGCATGAGTATTATTATCAACAACGAAATAAAATAACAAGATGACCTTCTATTCTGGTAGAGTATGAAGGCTTATAAAGAATGGGCAACAGAACAAAATACGATGGTTTCAATAAATTGCAAAACACTTTATTCTAATTGTTGATTGATTGATCAATTAATAACATAATCATTACTTGCAACAAGTGTCCATATGTTTTGGAATAATAAGTGTCTAAGTGATGAAATCCGGCAATATACTCCGGAAGCCATTAATAGTACTTTTAACTAAGCCAGAAACTAAAATGGAAAAGTAAGCTTAAACAACCTGGTTCAATGTGACCTAAATATGGAAAACATAGATTTACCATGCTTCTTCAACTGGTTAATTCTTTCAATGCAATAAAATTGAGAAGGGAACAAACACTTGAAGTACCTCTGTCTGTCTTAAACAATTGTAGGAACTCTGCTCATAACATAGCTCAACGAATTTCAAGTTAACCATATGTTATAAACCTAAGGACTCAATTCCTGAAAGGATGATACATTCTCAGCCAACAGACCTCTATAAACATTTATCAGTTGAGTTGTATGGCAGAATAGTTTCATTCCTCAAACCAATTCTTTTAAATCCCAGTTTGGGATTCCCCTAACTCAAAGCTGAGTACAGATGTGTGAAGTAAGAAAGATTGATAGCTAATCCTGATTAACACATCAACAAGAATCTATAAAATGAAAATAAGTTAACAGAAACCATTTCTTCAAATTGCAACGCAACAATTGGCCAACAGAAGAAAAGAAGAAGAGAAAAAAAAACAAAGCCATTTAGAACCTTAACAAAATGCATGTAAACAATACCAACAGTCAAACAACAGTACGACGCACATATCAACAATCACAAAGCGGAAAAATCATATTGAGAGTTTCATAACCCAAGAAAAGAAAATCATCAAGAATCTGAAAAAAAATAGACGAAAAGAACTTAATGCACCTTGCACTAGGTGCCCGTCTGGGAACTTCAGGCTCGAATTCCACAGGCAAACCCAAGAACCCATTAAACCTATCAAAAGTGACATGCGCAACATGGCGGACATCGGTAGGCCACCCAATCTCCATCCCTCTGCTACCCCCAGCGCCACCACAAAGTTCTTCTCTTCCCGTAGTGGTCTTGCAAGCCATCCAAAAACCCTTCCTAAACAAAGTAACCAACAGAGCCAACAAAGACAACTGGTTATCTCTTCTCTCCTTATTCTCCCTCTCTTTCACTTCCCTGTCTTCTTCATCTTGTTCTGTATCACTCTCAGCCTCAACCAACGTAAATCTGGTAACTCCCTCAACTTCTATTTCCTCTTCTCCTACCAGAAAAGGCCGAGTCTGAAACAATCCCCCATTGTGGGGTTGTGGAGAGATGGAAGGTGAAGGAGAAGAGGAAGATGTGCGGAGAACTTCCGTCATTGCTTATTCAAAGAGTTGAAAATCTGGATTCAATTTTCTTTCCCACAAAAAAAAAAAAGGAAAAAAAAAACAAAACAAAAGAATCTTGAAGATTAAACAATGGTTTTTCCAAGATTTGATTATGATTTCACAATCACACCAATAATTCAATCAATCTTGACTCCTAACATAAAATGTAAAACGTGAAAATGTGAAATGCTGAGATGAACTCTCATAAGAAAACATTGTTTAAGTAGGAAGAGATGTCTTAAAAGGGAATCCAGTAGAGTTGAATTGAAGAAATGGCAAGGAGGGATGGGACGTGAGAATCATGAAGTGATTATTTTTATCAAATGTCCCCTTTTTTGTCTTGTTGACACTGCTGTAGCTACTCCCCATTCAACCAATGATTAAAGCAGAGCAAACTATACATAAAGAGAGAGAAAGGATCGATTGTAGAGAGATATGAATCAATGGGGGGAAAATGAAAATCTTAGAAATTGAAGAAACATACAGAGAAAAAGATATGTTGTATTACGTGTCAGTGTGTGTTCTGCGTGTTGAGCTGTTGTGCTTCTGGTGGACGCATTCTCCAAACTTGTTTGGGAGTCTTTTGGCTTGAAGTATAGTGGTTGATTTTTTTTTTTTTTTTTCCTTTTCTTTTTGCCAAAATATTAGCTTTAGTATCTTGGCCAGCCAATGAAGTTGTACCAAATCATCAATGTTGGGTGAGTTATTGCGTGAATGGGGTCAAATTTGATATCATAACATGCCATTGCCCTAGCTAGTTTCTTCTCGGTCGAAGGGTGTTTTTTTCTCCGCTCTTTTCTGGGTGATAAATGTCAAAATGATGAGTGGTGGATAGAAAATTAGCAGCAATTGTGAATTTAGATGACTTGATCTTGTCTCAACCAAGATTTCATTATTTGTTGCTTGATTCTTGATGGGAATTATTGTCGATTATTATTAGGGGTTTTAGGAAAAACCTAAGATAGGGGCAACAATTATGAAATAGTTATTTGATTGGCATATGTAACTTTTGCTTATCATATGCAAGGGAGAAAATTTTCAAGCATTACATTATATGTACATGTGATACAACCTTAAGCTTTTCTTGGTTTAAATTTTATTATTATCCTAATCAGCTTTTGATTTATATTTCATGTCATCAATTATAAATTAAAAGGAAAAAAATCTCACGCCATCTTCCACACCTGGGGCAATTCGCCGGCATCGACCATCGTCAATGCCGGAAAATAAAAGCAGAATTCACAGCCTTGTACTATATTCAAAAATGATAAACTGACAGTTGGATTGCTTCAATCTGAGTCTTGTAAACATCGAGAACCTCACCCCATTTGCTCTCGGAATCTTTCACCACAGCGCTAGCATAAATTGGGTTTTATACATATCCCAAATATTATCAGATTTGAGCAGCAATCAGCAGAGTCCGTAAATATATATATAAATATATATATATATATATATATACAGATTTGTTAAGGAGCGCTCCGAAACGCATCTTAATGCACGCTCCAACCGTTACCGTAACGGAATTCTTGCTCCGCTTGGTTGGCTGCATGAGCACTGTAGCAAGAATTCTGTTACGGTAACGGTTGGAGAGCGCATTAAGGCGCGCTCCGGGATGCACCTTAGCAAATTCGTGTATATATATATATATATATATATATATATATTGTTAAGAGCTGTTTAGAAAAATAGAACTGTTTCATGAAACAAAAGAATAAAAAAAAATTGTTTGTCAAATTCTGTTTTTATAACTGATGGGATCGAAAATGGACTTCGGGTCACCCCACAAATTCCAATGGAACTCCGCGATCATTGGATTGAGAAAATGAAAAAAAATGGTCATCGGAGGGAGTTATCGTCCGGGGAAGAGCTCTGATACCTAAGTTGGTATTTTGAAAAAAGATAGCCGAAGGTAAACACCATTCTCTTTAAACTGTCCAAAGCCTTTTAGTTTTTCTTTCTGTCCTTTAGACCGATCGTGTGTTGATTAAATAGTAAAGAGAGAAAGTGTGTTACCTCTTGGATTGGAGCCCTGCATCACATAACTGTAGGCAATTAGGATACCTATGAGATTTCGTTCAATCCCGTCAATTACTTCTAGAATCATGAAGTTTTTCGAGGATGAGAGATCTTGTCATTCACGTCTTTGCTTGAGAGCCACGGGTTCGCTAACCAACCTTCAGACCATCTTCGTGACCCCCTGTAGATGTTGAGTATCTCGAACATCTCTTCTAGTGAGATCGCGTCGAGTAGTCCTTGGCTCGTGGGGAGTGATTAGGAGTCCCACATCGTTGGTCGTGGCATGAAAGATTTATAAGACGAGTTGGAAGTTACCAAGTCGTAGCTCGAGCTCTAGCTTTACCTCTCTCGAGCTCATTCATGAGGTCGTTGGTAGCAGGTCGTTGCCCACCTTTCCTCGTTGACTTAGTGAGTCTGGCTTTCTAATATTGAAGGCATGGGAGCTTTGGCCCATTTGGGGTTGACTTTCGTCCGGCTCCTGCCCGTCTATGTTGACTTATCCGGGTTGTATCCTGTTTCAACTATCAATAACAATTTTTGTGGTGATCTTGGAATTTTTTAAAATTGTCCTCGACTTCTTTTAAAAAATTGTTTCAATACATAATCCCCCAAAAAAAAATTTTATAGACATTTGACAAAAGGATTAACAAAAAAAAACAAGAAAGGAAAATTTATTATTGATGGGGCTCAAAATTGAATATCGGGTCACCCAAGAAGAAAGTAGAGATTAATTAGTCACCGGAGGTGGGCTATGCCCAGGGAAGAACTCCAATGCCTAAATCAGTATTCTAAGAGTAATAAGGAGTAATTGATTCTCAAAGAGGCTGTCTCTCATGTATTGTCTTCTATCTTGTCCGTAGACTAAGTATAATTCAATTATATCAAAGAGATTAGTTACCTCCTTAATTTGGGCTCTACTCTTACGTGACTGTAGGCAATTAGGATAGTTGTGGGATCATGGAATCCCGCCAACTGCTCCTGTAATCGTGCAGTTTCCTTGGGTTGAGATATCTTGTCATTCACGTCTCTATTGAGAGTTGCGAGCTTGCTAACCGACCTCTAGACCAATTTTGATACCTGCCCATAGACATTGAGGGTCTCGACTATCTCTTCTAGGAGGTCACGTCGAGTGGTAGTAGGCTCATGGGAGATGTTAAGAGTTGTGCATATTTAGGCGTGGCATGGAAGATGTATGAGACGAGTTGGGAGTTATCAGGTCGTGGGCCGAGGTCTGGCGGTGCCTCTCTCAAGCTCATTTAGAAGGTCGGTGAAATTGAAGGTCGGTGGTAGCAGGTCGTTGCCTACTTATCATTGTTGACTTTGTGAGTCTAACTTTTAGGTATTAAAGGTTTTTGGGTTGACTTTTGTCCAGGTCCTGCCCGTTTGCTTTGACTTGTCCGGGTAGCACCCGTTTCTCCCATTATTAGCCCCTTTAGGCCCAGCGAGCTCAGAGGTCGTGGTACCTAAATTACCATCTTCAAGTCGTAGCCGCTAATAGGTTAGCCTATTCCTTTTTTACGATTAGCTTTGGGGTACCTTTCCATTCACGTCTCTAGTAGAGAGCTGCAAGCTGGCTTTCAATTTTTCAGCCTCAGGCAGAGTTGCGCACACTTGGTCTCGGCATGGAAGGAACATGAGCAAGATTGGGAATCACCTAGTTGTAGATCGTGGTCTAGTGAGGCCTCCGTTGTGCTCACTCGGAGATCGATGACCTTAAGCTCCGTGACCTGGGAGGTAAGTGGTAGGAGGTCCCTGCCCACTCGTTCCTCGGGACTCACTAGTCTGACTTTTAGGTATTAGTTATGATCTCTAAGCCGATAGTTTGACCTTCGGGCTCTAGAAATCACCATCTCCAGGTCAGGGCCAGACCTTCAAGCATTAGAAATTGCCATCTGCAGGTTGGGGGGCCTGACTTTTAGGTATTAAGTACTATCATCTCTAAGTCGGGGTCTGACCTTTAAGCATTTGGGATTGCCATCTGTAGGTCACAACCCATGAAAGGTCAAGCCATTTCCTTGTAGCTACGCGCCTGCTTGACCTTCAGGTATTAGGTCGTGACCTTAGAGAGGTCATGCCGCTTTATTCTGTAACGGCTATTTTGAAAGGAGATACGTCTCCTTAGTTTTGGAAAAACTTATCACCGGTCTAAAACTGGAAAGTTGCTCCATTTCAGTTTTAGCAATAACCAACCAGCTCCAGGCTTGAAGAATCTGTCCGTTTTATTTTTTCAAGAGGGACTAAAGCATTTTCAGCCTTTTGGATAGTTGATTCAATTCAACCTTGGAAGACTGACCCGCTTTGGTAAATTAGAGGTTTCCTTATTCAATATAACTTGGATACCTCCAAATTTTTTTATTTACTTAAACCTTCATTCAGCTTGCAAGAACTCACAGAGCTTTCTACGTAGAATTTCTTTTCTTCTTTGTACTTCGAGCATCTAGTTTACTCAGGATGACTTCTCTTCGCACCCTTCAGGATTTTACCGAGTGAGTTTTCTTCTCTTTTCCTTTGAAAAAATTTCATCCTTTTAAGTTTTTTCAAGTAAAAACCCAAGATGTTGATGGCAACATCTTCTGCATCTAACACCTCTTCCCTTTCTCTTGGAGAAGCAGCTCCTTCCCCTTTTTCCATTGATTTAGAGAATGGAGTTTTCAGTTTACACCCGATTTTGGTTAGAGCTCCTCCTATTAGGAGCAAAACCCTTGATCTTTCCGAAATAGAGGCTTATTCTTTGCCTTTTGTTCTCGGCCCTTCTAAGATTTTTAACATCAGTGGAGGGTTAGGGCTGGGTAAAAAAGCAATAGTTGCCGCTACGAAGGATGAGCGCCCTGCAGTAGGCACGAAAGACTCATAGTCCTTTATCTTTCCAACCTCAAGGGAGGTATCCTCCTTCCTTTCCTTCATCCGTTATTCTCGGACATTGCTCACTTTTAGGGTTTTCCTTTGGCTTAACTTGTCCCAAATTCTCTTCACATGGTGGTCGCTTTCATAGCGACCTACCATCTTTGTAGAGTTCCAATTTCTCTAGAGCTCTTTAGGTGCTTTTATAAGCTTGGCGTCTCTTCGGCCTCCTAATCTTTCGAGGGGTACCTTCAGTTATAAGCTAACAGGTCCTTTCCAATCCTTATTAGGGCCTCGATTTCCAAGCCATTCAGTTCGGTCCGAGCCCTACCCGGATTGAAACCTGAATAGTTCATTCTTTAACGAGCTCCCTGGCTTATCCCCTAACCAAGTCCAACATAGTGATTTTTTAATTAACCTGGCCAAGTCTGACGGAGTCAATGTATAGTGTACTGCCCCAATCTGGCCTCAAAGTTTCCTTCGTCTTGTTGGGCTTAGGAGCCTAGTGGAGCTCAACCTCCCTTCGGTCAGGGGAGCTTTGGGGATATCTCCCTCTAGTAAGGAGCCTTTCTGAAATTAGCTAATTTTTGCCTTTATCTCCCATGTGGCTTTGCAATGACAATTCTTCTTTTTCTCTATCTAGACAAATTTGAGTTCCATATATAGGATCTTTGATGATTCTGAGCCTGCTCTGGTTCCTTCAGGCAGAGCTCGATGAGCTGGTTCCTTCAGGCAGAGCTCGATGAGCTGCTGGAGCTTCTCCTGCTGCAGCCCCAATTGTCAATATTCCTATTCCCTGGGGTAGGGGGAGATAGGTAGTGGCTAAGAAGGCCAGGGGTGCCTCTAAATGGAATTCGAGGGCTATTGGGATGAAGGCCTCTAACAGGCCCATCAATTTTCCTTTTACATTTTCTCCACCTTCTCCCCAGTTAGTCAGAAGGGTTCCCCTGCGCTCAACTACTAAAGGGCAAACTCCTATGACCTCTCAGTCCAAGCCGACATTTCTGAGCTGTGCCATTGAAGAGGTTGTGAACACTTTCAAGAGATTGGGGGTTGCTAGCATGGCCACTCATTCTACAAAGGATGCTGCAAGATGGGTCCCTCACATTGTAATGGAGGCCTCTGACTCTTTGCTCCAATGCCCCACTCTCAATCCTTTCTAATAGAGTGTGCTCCTTCAATTGACGAGGAGATTGATAAGGGCTTCCCTTTACACTGCGATGAGTCTTCATGATCTTTTTGCAAATTTGCAATTAGCCTTGTCCCATTTTGATTTTGGCCATGACCTCTTTTTCTCTTTTTTTGTGGGTTCACATTCTCTTTGGGGACCGCTTGAGGAGGCAGGCCGTGAAGGCCAGAGAGGACAAAGACTTTTCCTCTCTTATCTCTGAACTCTAAGATGCGAAGGCTCACTTGGAAAAGGAGAATGCTAAGTTGGTGGCTTCTGCTGGGGAATCAGCCAAGCTCCTATTTGAGTGCAGAAAAGATTTTGATGAAGCCAACACCAACTGTAAAGCCATGTCTAAGGTGTTGGATTTTAGAGCTGACTGAGTCAGACATTCGGCAAAAGAAGCATGCCCAAGAGCTTTAGGCCAAGCTGGATGATTTCCAAGGGGCTGCAGCTACTGAGGTCCTGGCCCAAGTAGCTCAAACTAATGAGGGCCCTGCTGGGAAAGGAGAGGAGTTCGTGGAGGCTGTCCCAGATGTTGGGATTTCAGAGAAAGAGGTCTTGGATGCCACCCCCTGGCTATGATATCTCCTGAATTTATTCCCATGCTTTGTAGGATGGATGAATTTGCTCAAATTTACCCTCACCTCATGCTTAAATATTTTGGAATAGGTACTTAACCTTTTCGAGGATAGTTGTATGTAGCCTTTTTATCTGACCACATTTCCTTCTATTTTGCAAGTCCTTCTAGTGCTGTTGGGGCAGAAACCACGAGTAAAGGGGGGGTCCCTGCGGGTAGCTCTAGCCCAATCAACATCTCAGGGGACGAGGATGATGAAATAAAGTTCCCCTGATTCGGAGGCAACAAATTGGCAATCCTAGTGGTGCTTAGTAATAGAATTAGGGCCTTGAATACTCAATCTTTTTTCTGTGCTGAATATATTTTTTTTAGAGGTCTATTTGTGGCATCTGCTTTTTATGACAGCTTCACTTTTTCTGCTAAGTATTCTGCCTTTTGTACGTCTTCGCATTTGGCAATTCGAATTTAAGGCAAATTGAACATAAGGCAAAATATCACAAAGCAAGGACCTGATAAGCTCTTTTTAAAAAAATGAATAACTTATCTTTTATTCATGTCCTATTCAAGCTAAAAACTAGTAGGGTCTTCTAAGGTCACCATGATGCTCGACGAGGTCTTTTAAGTTGATTCCCGAGGTCAGCAATGTCTTAATCAACTTTAGGTATAGAACTTCTTTAGATGACAAATGTTCCAAAGTATCAGGAGTTATCTTCCTTCGAGATCAGCTAGCTTATAGCTCCTTCCATTGTGGACTTCTTGGACTCTGTAAGGTCCTTCCTAGCTTTCTTGTAGCTTGGTCAATTGGCCTTGTTTGCCAATGTCTGACCTTTTGAAGACCATTTCTCCAACTGTGAAATGTCTTGTTTTCACTCTTTTGTTGAAAAAATTTGTCACTTGCCTTTTGTAGGTTCTATCTGCTTCTATTGCTTTGTTTCTAACCTCTTCAAGGAGGTCAAGGTTTGCCCTTCTCTCCTGCTCATTTAAGATTGAATTATATTCAATCAGTCTTAGAGACTTCATGCCAGCCTCGACTGGCATCACTGCCTTTGCCCCAAAGCACAAGTTGAATGGCGTTTCTCCAGTAGCTTTTCTAGGTGTTGTAATGTCCATAGAATGCTTGGAATCTCATCGGGCCAAGCAGTTTTGCAACCTTCTTTCTCAAGCTCGGTGAGTCTTTTCTTGAGGCCTTCTAGAATGGTTCTATTTGTAACCTCAGTGAGCCCATTAGCTTTGCGATGAGCCACAAAAGTCAGTCTCTGTTCAATGTTCAAATTCTAGTAGAATGTTTTGAACAGGTCACCAATGCACTGTCTTCCATTGTCTGATACTATAGCTCGGGGGATCCCGAACTTGCACACAATGTTTCTCCAGACAAAAGACTGGACTTTTGGTGATGAGATGGTCACTATTGGTTCTGCTTCAACCCATCTAGTGAAGTACTCCATGGCAACAATCAGGAACTGAACACTCGCAACTAGTTTCGAGAAAGGTCCAAGGACCTAGATATCAAAAGGCATTGATGCGTTGATGGATTGATACCTTGTTAGTGCCACATATGATTTGTCCCCGTGCAACTAGCAGCTCTTGCAATTCTATATGTTCTTCTCAATGTCTAAAACCATTGAGGGCCATTAATCCCCTATTCTCAGTATCTTTTTGGCGACGGTCTTTGCTCCTCTGCGTGATCCACATATTCCACTATGTACCTCTTCAATGACATAGTGTCCCTCTCATTGGTTTAGACATTTGAGTAATGGCCAAGTATATGACCTCTTGTATACCTCGTCATCTCCTTTTAGGAGTGCCCATTTTCACACTTGGTAAGCTTCTTTTGGGTCCTGTGAAAGGTTGCAATCTTTAAGGAATTTGTAGATTGGATATCTCTAGTCTGCCTGATCCTCTATAACTAAGCTCTCATCATGGTTTATGCTTGGAGAGTACAGTTGTTCTACCAGTAGCTCTGCATTAGTTCCGGCTATCTCTCAATAGACTTTAGATAATGCATCTACCTCTGCAATTTGCTCTCTAGGTATCTGCTCGATAAGAAAATGCTCAAGTTTGGATGTGATATCCCTTACTCTTCTTAGATATTTGATCATGTTGTCCTCTCTAGATTCATATTCTCCAGTGACATGGCTGGCTATGACCTGTGAATCCGTTTTGGCGTGCAGTTTTCTGCACTTTGAGAACTCGTATGAGTCTTAGACATGCTAAGAGAGCTTCATATTCGGATTCATTATACGAGGTTGGAAAGTTGTACTTCACAGAGTATGGGATTCTCACTTCCTTAGGGTTGATCAGTACTATTCCCGCACCTGAATTTTCTATTTCTATTGAACTGTCGGTATACATTGTCTAGACGTTGCGTTCACAGGTGCTTGTGAGCTCCAATGGAGCCCTTGTGCATTCCTTTATGAAGTCTGCGAGAGCTTGAGCTTTGATTGCTTTCCTTGGCTCAAATTGAATTTGGCATCCCGAGAGCTCAATGGACCATTTCATCGTTCTGCTCGATAGCTTTAGCTTGGCTAGAGCTTGTTTCGGTAGTAGATTTGTTAACACTCTTATCGGGTAAGCTTCAAAATATGGCTTTAATTCCTCAAGTAATAATAAGGAGGTACAAGAACTTTTCGAGGTCCAAATATCTAGTTTCTGGACCTTTAAGCAATCTACTCACATAATAAACAAGGATCTATTGTCCTGACCTTTCTACCAATAGCAATGAGCTGACTGCTTTCTCTGTTGCAGTAAGATACATCAAGATTTCCTCTCCTAACCTCTATGAGACAAGCTGAGGAGACTGTCCTAGGAAATCTTTCAACTTGATAAACGCTGCTTGGCAGTCTTTGATCCATTGGAAGTCCTTTGGCTTCTTTATGACGTCGTAGAATTTTTCTCCTTTGTTCGCCATTTTGCTGATGAAGTGCCCCTGTGCTGCTATCTTTCTTGCTAGGCTCAGGACCTCCTTGATGTTCCTATGAAGTTCCATGTCCAGCAGTGCTTTTATCTTGTCTAGATTGGCATCAATGCCTTTTTCAGAGATCTTGAAGCCCAGGAATTTACCTACTAAAACTTCGAAGGTTCATTTTTCTAGGTTGAGATTCATGTGGGCAGCCTTCAGGGTCTGGAAAATCTCCATAATGTCATCAATGAAATCTTCAAAGGTCGTGGACTTGATAACTATTTCATCCACATAGACCTCTATGTTTCTCCCGAGTTGATTTTTGAACACCTTATGCATAGCTCGCTGGAACTCCACCCCGATGTTCTTCAGACCGAATGGCATTTTGGTGTAGCAGTATATCCCGACCTCTATGATGAATGAGGTGTTTTCCATGTCTTGCACTGCCATTGTTATTTGGTGGTACCCTTTGTATGCATCCAGGAAGCACAACCACTGATACCCGGTGGTCGAATCCACCATTTGATCAATACCTGGAAGTAGATAGGAGTCCTTCTGGCAAAATTTATTAAGTGTGGTGAAGTCCACACACATCCTCCATGTCCATTCTTTCTTTGGGACCACAACAGGGTTGGCTAGCCATTCTAGGCATAATATATCTTTAAGAATTCCGGCGTCGAGAAAAGCTTGGACTTCTCGAGTTATGAGCTCATTTCGCTCAGAGGTGAACGTTCTTTACCTGCCCCTGGTTTGAGTCCGACTTTGTGTTCAGCAATTTTCAGTCTACTCCTTCGAGGTCACTAAGCTGTCATTCAAAGACCTTCAGATACTCTTGAAGGGAATCAACAAGTTTCCCTTTGATTTTGGGAGGAAATAACTCTCCAATTTTGATCCCTTTCTCATGGAATTCTTGGTTAAGGAACACCTTCTCTCCTTTGTCAGCTGCCTGGATTCTGTAATCATCATTCCCTTTCGAGAGGTCGACGTAGTTTTCTTTTTCGAGCTCAAGCAAGCTCTCTTCATTACCTTCAGTAAGGTAACACTCTGTAGTGAGTTGTTTGTCCCCCTCTAGGACGGTCCAAGTGTCTCCTACTTGGATTTTCATGTTGTAATTGAGTAGAGAAATTTCTGCTCTCATTTCCATGACCCCTCTCCTGCCTAATATGGCATTGTAGGTTTAAGGGGCATCGACCACCATCCAGTCAATGATCCCAGCGACCTCCTGGTCATTCACGTGAACCGTAGTTGGGACCCAAAAAATCCCATCCTCATAGGTTGTGCTGCCATTGAAGCTGATCACAATTGTATCTGACTTTATCAATGAGCCCTTGTCTATCCCCATCTAGTCGAAAGCCTTCCGATGTAGGACATTCACGGCGCTTCCAGTGTCCACTAGTATTTTGTGGACAAAGAAGTCTCCAATCTGGAGAGACACTGTCAGGGGTTCTGAATCTTCCCCTCGAGCTTGCTTGGACCTCCTTTGAATGGCATTTATTTCACTCACAGGAGGTCACGGATTTTGAGAGGTTGCTAGTGGCCGATCAGTAGGGGCTGCATTTCTGGCTAGGAACTCTTGCAAGTGACTTTCTTTCACCAACCTCTCGATCTCCCGCTTGAGCTCGAAGCAGTCTTCGGTGAGATGGCCGTGGTCGTTGTGGTAGTGACGGAATTTGGCTGGGTCTCTTTTGGCCACAGGACTCTTGAGATCCCTGGGCGGCTTTAGGAGTCCTTTTCTCTCCATGACCACCAGGATTTCTACTCGTGACATTTTGAGAGGGGTGATCACAAGGTTGGGGATGGTCTTCCTCCTCTTGTCTGAGGTCCCTCTTTTTGATTGAGTGTCTTTCCTATCCCTCTTTAAGTTTTTTGGGCTCTTTAGATGCCCCTTGTTGTCTC
Source organism: Parsonsia alboflavescens (assembly GCA_028571225.1). Classification (NCBI taxonomy): domain Eukaryota; kingdom Viridiplantae; phylum Streptophyta; class Magnoliopsida; order Gentianales; family Apocynaceae; genus Parsonsia; species Parsonsia alboflavescens. Next base: position 9,526,469 of record JAOXNR010000028.1, on the reverse strand, counting down.
TTTTAGTGGCTAAGGCAAAGCCAAGTATCTTCTTCTGGACCTTGTCTCCTCAGCCTTTATTAGGTCTTTACAAGCTCCTCGGCCAGCCTAAGGGCTACATACCCCCATTGTAAACCTTGTTTAAAGGCAGTGATGTAAATGGCATCATTTTTCTACTCAATCTCAACTGTGTCGTAGTTGAAGCAACTGTAGTAGCTTCGAGTGCTTTCTTCGACCTTTTGCTTAATGGTAAAAAGGTCATTCATGACTTTTTCGCACCTTGTGCTGCTCTGATAATTCTTTAGGAACAACTCCTTCAGCTGTGTCGAGCTTGAGATGCTTGCTTCAGGGATGCCCCTGGACCAGGACTGGGCCTTTTTAGTCAGTATCGATCGGAAGGTTCTACACTTGATGTGGTCAGGGTACTCGAACATCTCCATGTATGAGACATAATCATCAATGTGCTATTGAGGCTCCCCTGTTCCATCATATTTCACCTCCAGATGTGGGGCTTTGAATCCTGGCAATATCCAAGAGGTACGGATGCTATAGACAAACAGCGAAGGCTCAGTAAGATCCACATTGCTCCAGGTCTCCTGATTAGATGGGGGAGTTGCTCTTCTCGGGGGAGTTGCTCTTCTCAGTGGATTGGGGACTACACCTTGAGCGTTATCACCTTTTGTTTCAATCAGACTTCTTCAACTTGGTATCCTTACTCCAAGAGGAGTTCGTAGCGAGCTCCCCTACTCTTCAAGATCCTGTCTCTGACATCGTGACACATCTACTCAATTGAGCCCTGTCCCTAAGGTCGTAACCTCTTCCATTGTTTAGCGTTTCCCTGAGCTGAGTCACGGGTTGTGTTCTTGTCTACTGTGACCTTTCTTGCTCTTGACCTGCTTCATGAGGTCGAACGTCATTCCTTACTTCTAAGGGCAAGGGCTGGCTAGGCCATGCACGTTCTGCCTGGCTCTGGGTGGCCGTGAATTTCTCCAGGAAGGCCCCGGAGTGCTCCAAGTGGACATGTAGATGCTCCTGTAGGATAATCTCTCTAGGGCTGCCACTATACGTTCTAGGAGATCCATTCCAAAAGATCTGCTGGAACTGACATCTGTGCCCTCCCAGATCTCCGTGGCTTGGGATTGTTGGTGATAGAGTCAGGGTGCCCCTGTTCGAGCCTTCCTTGCGCAAGTAGAGGGCTGGCTGGGACCCTTCGGAATGGGCCTAACGTGTTGGCCATTGCTAATCCTATTGAGTGACAGGCGCCGGATTACTATAGTTGGTAGCTTGCACCGGTGGTGGCATTTCTGGCACTGTTTCGCCTGTGCGCAAATGCATTCTACCTTGCAGTCTGCCTCGGCGAGGTGGTTGAACCCGTGTAGGTTGTGATCGAGTTATTAGGCTTTTTTATTTGTTTTGTGTAGGGAAAAAGGCAAAGCTTTTTGTCGGAGTTCCTAGACCGCGCGAGAAGTGATGGGGCTCAAAATTGAACATCGGGTCACCCCAATATCGTGATAACTTCAATCAACAGCAACCTGAGAAAAAGGTAGAGATTGATCTCTGGAGATGGGCTGTGCCCGGGAAAGAGCTCCGATGCCTAAGTCAGTATTGCGAGAGTAATTAGGAGTAATTGATTCTCGGAGAGATTGTCTCTTGTGTATTGTCTTCTATCCTGTTCGTAGACTGTGTATAATTCGATTATATCAAAGAGATTAGTTAACTCCTTAATTTAGGCTCTGCTCTTACGTGACAGTAGGCAATTAGGATAGTTGTGGGATCGTGGAATCCACTCAACTGCTCTTAGAATCATACAATTTCCTTGGCTTGAGATATCTTGCCATTCACATCTCTGTTGAGAGCTGTGAGCTCGCTAACCGACCTCTGGACCAACTTCGCGACCTACCTGTGGATATTGAGGGTCTCGACTATCTCTTTTGGGAGGTCACACCGAGTGGTAGCAGGCTCATGGGAAATGTTAGGAGTCATGCGCATCTAGTCGTGACATGAAAGATGAATGAGACGAATTGGAAGTTATCAGGTCGTGGGTCGAGGTCTGGTGGTGCCTCTCTTGAGCTCATTTAGGAGGTCGATGGTAGCAGGTTGTTGCCTACCTTTCCTTGTTGACTTCGTAAGTCTGACTTTCAGGAATTGAAGATTGGGGAATTGGATCCATTTGGGTTGACTTCTATCCGGGTCCTGCACGTTTGCATTTACTTGTTCGGGTCGTACCCGTTTCTCCCATCAATTATGAATTAAATTAAATTTAAAAATCATATTAATAGAATAAAATATTGAAAAAACTATAATAAAACAAAAATATATATTACTTTTTTTAATAAAATATAATTTTTTTTTTTTTAAATCATAATAATAATTTTTTAAAAAAATTATTTTCTGTAGATACCAATGATGAAGTCTAATAAATTTAACATTCAATTTATAGCAGAAAATTAATTTTTTTGAAATAGAAAACAAAAAATAACTAAAAGTGGTTCTCTAAAAATTGTTATAAAAACAAGATTTAGAAAATTGTTCCGTAGAAATGTTTTTCAAAACAAGTTTGATTTCTTTTTTTTTTTTTCTCTCTAAATTTTTCATAACAAAAGACTGTTCCGGAAAAGAATAACCAAACAGGTTCACTGTTATGTCCCTTCAGGGACACCCAACTGCGTAGAGTGGCGAGCTTGCAAACCAAAGATCTTGAGTTCGAATCCTACTAACATCCTCCCAAATAAGTGGAATATTGAGGTATGTCTCATTGTTTTTAGGCAAATAATCCACTATAAACTCTAATTTTTTTTTTTTTCATAATTCAGTTTTAACTCGTGAACTTTTAAAATGACTTACCTTTATGTCCATTAAAACATTAGGACTTGTTTGGTATGGGAAGGGGGGGGGGGGGATGGAGTTCTCAATTTACTTCCCATGATTTAACTATTTAAAATTATTTCAATTTTATTTGGTTTAGGTGGATGGAAGTAAATATGAAATATTTTTTCTTGTTTGGTTAGGGTGAAAAGAAAAGTAAATTTTGTCAAATTAACTTTTACATGTGGAAATTTTCAAAAATATTCAAAATTGAATCTGGTATTTCAATTATATCCAATTTCTCAAAACATTTGAATTATATTTCAATTAGAGAATTTCACTGTATACCCAAATTGGTATGGACATCCAATTCGAGAAAAGAGAACCGCTAACCAAATGGAAAAGACACATTTGCCCTCATTCCATCGACCTTCCCCAAATTCGAAAGGAATTCCAACGGGTTTCTTGAAACTCATTCACCAAACCTTCCCCAAACCATTATTCAAGCAACGTTCCCGCAACAAGGAAACCTAATCGTTGTAACTTACTCCTTAGTCCTCTCACAAGCCATTTTTTTCAAGCTCGCCGATGCCGTGGAAATTGTTTACTGCTAGCTCACCGGTGCCATGGAAGAAGAAGAAGTTAGACCGCTGCAAAAAAGAAATTTCTCCTTAGCTATAGGTAAGTCCTCTTTGCGTCATTTAGAATTTTTTTTTATCTCCGTGATTATGCAAATGGTTGTGCTGTGATTGTTTCCCTTTGCGTCATTTCTGTCATGTTTTTGTTTTTTGCTTTTGAATTGGAAATTTTAACAGTCATCATGTTTTTTTGCTTCGGTTTGTACTGGAAATATTTAATTGCCATATTTTGTAAATTTTTTTTTTATAATAATTGAGTGTTAAGCTTATTTGGAGGCATACTTGTGGGATAATCGATTTGGGAACGTTGGCATTAGCCTTTTTGGGTTGAAACTGTGGAAGGTCCGTAAAATCCTTCTGAAAGTCAAGATAATCTATAGAAGACTAGGATAATCTATGGAAGGTCGAGATAATATATGGAAGGTCGGTCATTATTATTATTATTATACAATTTTAAATATGGAAGGTCAGAATAATATATGAAAGGTCAGCCATTCTTATTTCATTATTATTATTATCATTATTATTATTATTATTATTATTGTTATTATTATTATAAAATTTTAAATAACACTAAAGGTCAGGATAATGTATATAAGGTCGGAATAATCCATGGAAGGTCGGTAGCTATTATTATTTCATCATTATTATTATAATAAAAAATTTAAATATCACCAAAGGTCGGGATAATCTATAGAATGTCGAAATAATATATGGAAGGTCGGGATAGCATATGGAAGGTCAGGATATTATTATTATTCAAAATTTTAAATTAAAATAAAAATTTATATTATTAAACTTGAAAATAAATAAAAATTATTTTCATTAGATTTTAAATTAACTAAAAACATGTTATTATTATTTTAAGTTAAATAAAAATTATTATTATTAAATTCTAAATGAAATAAATTGTAACTTAAATAACAATTATTATTATTATTATGAAAATAATTAAAAATATTATTATTAAACTATCACTGTACTTTACAATGATTTATTATGCGTATACAATGTAGTTTATACTGTAAATGTATAATTGAATTTAGTTGTTCAATATACTTTAATACTTAATATTTTATAATGATTGTCATGACTTATTTTATTTTTTTATAAATAAAAATACATTGTACTTTATATTAAGAAAATAAAATAAGAATATTATAATGACTCCAACAATGTCTATCTACTAAAAATAATAATAA
>JAOXNR010000028.1:9481005-9514209 GCA_028571225.1 Parsonsia alboflavescens | reverse complement strand
TGACTTAGTGATAATAACTAATTTATAAATGAAAGTGAATATTGATAAGGTATTCACTTACCTGGTCAAGTAGCTGGGGCCACACCCCTCTCCCAAGTTGGGGAACTCAAAAGGCGAGGCACCTCAGGCGTCGTGGTCCTTCATGGAAGGAACCACGTCTAGCCGAAGCCTGAGTGTCCTTACACTGCTCAGAACGTAGGGATGAGAAATGATCGTATGCCCACCACTAATTAAAGATAAGAATAAAAAATTTCAAATCATTGTTTAGAGAGTCTAAAAAACACTATTGATAAACAAATGTAATTAATAATATAAAAACTTTCCGGCAACACCCAACAGTTAACGTACAAGTGTCTCTTCGATGAGTCCTCCTAGATGGCCTGTCGATGGGAGTGCATCGTATGGCTCCACCCGATCGTTCCCCATGGGAACAACTCCACAGCCTCCAACTTGTCCAACAGCCTCCATACTTAAAAGGGTATGTTTGCAATCTGCTCTCGGGTCAGGATTCAATGACCTATGATGACGTTGTATGCCAATCTAAGGACATCATCAACCGATAGCTATCCCACAACCATGGCCTGCCACCTTTGCAAGACTATCCATGGAGGAATCGGATTCACCCCAATCAATCGAGCCATGGCTCCATCCCGACTCGGTCCCCTCTCAATAATATGCTGGTCTACTATTCCATAATGTAGACTGGTGAGAAGAGTGTACTCCTAAAGGTCCAATCGGTGTAACCAGCCTCTAATAAGGAACCACATCTCATTGGGTCGGGCACCCTCCAGGATGACCTCCCGTCTCAAGATATGAATTGCAGCCCTAGAATAGTAAACTTCACGATGAACGGGAAGATCCACCATGTATCCGAAAGACCCCCTCTCAAAGTGCTCCAAAGCCCCATGTCGCCGTAACAGGTCCACGGTCTATGTAACGATCGAAAACTTGGCATGTGTGCAAAGCGTGTTCCCAGTAAGCACAGTGGGATCTCATTGGAACTGAAAAGTGTGATGAGTGGGATCCATATCTCTGCAGTTTAGTTTCTAAATTAGTTAATAAAGAATTTCGAGACAAATGCAAAATATTTCGAGACACACAAAAATAATTTCTAGACACACTTAACACATTTCGAGATACGGTTTCTAAATTAACCCAGACTTTCAATTACATTTCTTTTAAGGTACACAATAGACATTTCGAGACACAAAGTAAAAAATTCGAGACATGCAGTAGTCATTTCTGGACACTAAGTCATTTTGAGACATAATTTATACATTTCAAGAAACAAACTAAACATTTCAAGACACAACAAACCCTTTCGAGATACAAAGAAACATTTTGAGACACAAAATAAACATTTCGAGACACAATCAAACCCTTTCAAGATATAGAATCAAACCCTTTAGAGACAGAATCAAACAATTTTCAGAAACAACAAACAATTTCCAGACACAACATTCAATTTCGAGACACAACTAACAATTCGAGACACAAAAAACAATTCGATATAGAATCCAACAATTTTGAGACACAACAAATAATTTCGAGACACAATAAACAATTCGAGACAGATCAATCAAGGCAGATTCAACCCTTTCGATACACAACAAACAATTTCAAGACGCAACCAAAAAATTTCGAGACAATTGCAAACAATTTCGATACACAACCAAACAATTTCGAGACATAACAAACAATTTCGAGACACAACCAAACAATTTCGAGACACAACAAACAATTTCGAGATAAAATTTCAAATTCATGTACGATTGTCCGAGATAGTTGCAACAAAATACAAAATCGAAGTAAAAAACATTTAACATATTCGACACAAAATTAAGGTTTAAATTTGAAGAAAACCTATTGGTAATGGCAAAGGCGATGACAACGAAGACGAACTAAAGAATTTCGAGAAACAACAAACAATGACACCGTCCCGGGAGTGTGGATTCTACCGAAGTGTGTTGCGAAAATGGAATGAGGGGCAGTTTCGATTGGGAGTAAAGAAAATGAGAGTGGAAGAAGGGAAAGAAAATGGGTGAGAATAGAAGAAATATGAAGAATGGAGAAGGTGGAGAGTTTTAGTTGTTTGGCGGTGAAGAATTTGGGGAGTTGGTTTCGAAATGGGAAGAAACGGAACTATTGGTGCCCTTGTCTCGATTTGGATACAAGGATAAGAAAGTAATTTTCTATTTCTGTTATAATTTTTATTACAAAAAAATGTTTAAATTGACTTTTTGGCATAGTTTGAAACTGAGGCAATCCAATTGAATAGAATTGAAATGTTTTAAAAAATTGAGTAAAATTGAAATTGAATTAACCCCTTTGATTATATTAGGAATTAATTGAGTATTTAATTAAAGAATTTGGTAAGTGTCCCCCAGAAGGAAAAGCTGCGGATTCCAAAGTCAAGCTGTCAAAGCCTTGCAGACGGGGAACCACTTCACACGCACAGGAAAGAAAGAGAAATATAATTGTAGTACTACTAAAGTACTAATATACGTATCTCTTGCTTCCTCAGTTCAGTGTTCCCCCGAAAAAGTAAAGAAAAACTTGAGACGGACACAAAAGGAGTTCAGGTCGCTGTCGACCCGAAATGTTATTTTTTAAATAAAATTTTACTTTTAAACTTGAGACGGCGACAAAAATATTTTACTTTTAAATTAATTAAAATTTTATTTCTCTTCTCATTTCTTTCTCCACTGGCGGTGCACTATAGACCAGGTCGGTAAGTAAATCCTCCGCCGTTAAAATTATACTTTTCTCGACCGTCATTCAGTTTTTGTCGGATAATTAAATTCTACCTCCGTCCAAATTAAACGTTCTTTAAGAAATGAGTCTTTGCCTCAAATGACGTGTTGTTTATATATTTTAATATAAAATATAGAATTAAATTTTTTTATTGAAAACCAAATTAATTTATTTTATTTGTAATTTTTTTTAAAAGAAATTAATAAGTACCACATGCTACAAATCAAATCAGGCATTCAATTACAAAGGAATACAACAATCTCCTATAGTTATTTTAGAGATGCTAGCATTTATGTCAACTATTTTGGCACTCATGTTTTTCAGAAACATTTTTATGTACAATAGATAGAGAATTAAAATTTTTAAAATTAACTCATTTCATGGGTGAGGATATTATTTTAGTATTGGTAAATTTCTTTGGTTGTATTAATCAAAAGATTATGTGAATTCTTAAAAAAAAAATTATATAAAAAACTTACTCGTCTTAAAGATTTTATAGTCTTTTTATATGTAAAATATATTGCAAAAGAATATCAAGATTGGTAAAATATTCTAATTTTTAAATAATATCGTCGGAGAAAAAATTTGTTTTGAATAATGACAATCAGAGCTGAAATACTTTAAACTATAATTAAGTTACAATTTTGCAAAAAAAAAAAAGAAAGTAATATTACAAATAAACTATATATATATATATTTTAAAAAAATATACATCAAAATAAAACATTGAATTTTTAAGAAGGAACTACTTCATCTATCACTAAATATAAATCTTTTTAATTAATTTTTATTATCATTAATTATAAATCATTATTATTAGTTAATTAGATATTTGAAGGTATTTTTTCTATATTATCTATCTAATGATATACTCATAAAATAATGTTCATATTTTTTAAAAGGTGATTAGAGAATATATAAATATTTTTTAAAATTTAATTTGTATGAAATAATTACAAAATAATAATGAATTACTTATATTTAGATTTTTTTGGATTTACAAAACGGAGAGGAATATAATTCATGAAGTAAATATCTTAAGTATCTGAGTGTAGTGGGACGTAGCGATTCTAGCCGTAGGTAGAAAGTTCTGGGACGCGGAAGCACACCACTGCGAAAAGAGTGTCTTGAAAATAACAACTGGAAAGTTACCATTTAAAGAGTGGGAAAGAAAGATCACAAAAATGTTGATTGTAACTCATGTGTAAATACAATAATTTTATGAGCAATTATATTTTTCTTTCCCTATATCTGACTTTGATATTGAAGGATTTAGGAGATACCAACCATTGGATCGTTTGTTCTTTATGTATCCTTGAAAGGCTTGCTAAATACTTTAGTCGGAATCTGACATGATCCTTCACTACATCAGTAACTTTTGAGTATTTTCCTTTCTTTTTCCAAGGATACTGGCATATAAGTTCGACTGAATTATCACTAATGCCGGGGTAACTTTGCTTATTTTAAGGAAAATCATGATTACTTACAGGAACTTGAGATATGAACTGTTTTAACTTTTAACTAATTCTTGAAAAACTTGTCCAATATTTTTACAGTTGGGATGAATAATATATTTGCTAATTTTAAATATAAATATTCTACAGGCACCACAGCCGAGAGAAATATATATATTAGGATCATAAAGTGATATGGAACTGCATCATTTAAAGGCCGTCGTTGTTGAGATTTGGCTGGGCTGGCATAGGGGAATGGCCACCCGCAACAACCTCTTCAAGGCTCTCCTTGTGCTCTTCGCTTTCTCAGGTTCTCGTTCATTCTTCCTAGTTCTTATGTCTGTTTTTACCTTCTATTGGTGGATATTCTCGGGCTTCCTTCATTTCTTTTCTGGAATTTGGAAAGGATTAGAGAAAGTGTTAAAAGCTTTTCTCGTGCTTTCTTCATTTCTTTTCTGGAATTTATTAGAGAAAGTGTTAAGAACTTACAGGAATGGATTCGAATTGTTTCTGGGCCGGTGGGAATTTGGAGGGGCTTCGTTCTTTTGTTCATGGGCAAACTGCAGAGAGTTGTTCTCTTGTGGGGTCTGAAATTTTGAAGTATTCAAGATCCAGACTTTCTGATTTCTTGACTTGCACTAAAGATTTGGTGCCTTTGGTTTCAATACTTCTTTCAGTAGTGGAAAGTATAATTTTGTTCTAAAATTCCTCGGGATATGGTATTTTTGGAGTTGTAAGTTGTAACTCTGGATTCTTGATACAAAAGAACACGAATTTATATCTATCCAGGCTTCTGTGAACCTAATAAGATCTTTCATTTTATACATATTTGATGTGATCTGTTTAACCATTCTTGTTCGGTTTATTTTCTTTTTATAGTTCATACTGGCATTTGAATATGAAGTTTGTCTCGGCAACATGTGCGATTTATGAACCTTTATACAATATCCCAGAATGCTTCAAGATTTACTATTTTGATTACAACGTTGATATGTTCTGCAAAATTTTTAATTTGACACTAAATTATCATTTATTGCTAGTGTCATAGTATCTTGTCCGGCTTTCGCAACAAGCCTGTGCAGTTTTTTTCCCTGAACTTGTACTTACTGGCTCCTTCAAATTCTGTTCAGATTTATTTCATAGCATCCTGAGCCTTGGAGTTGGAATTAACTATGGCCAGATTGCCAATAATCTTCCCACACCTTCCCGGGTTGCAGTTCTCCTTAACTCTCTTAATATTAGCAGAGTGAAACTGTATGATGCTGATCCAAATGTATTGAGTGCTTTCTCCAATTCGAATGTTGATTTCATCATTGGTCTTGGGAATGAGTATCTGCAGAGGATGAATGATCCTTCTCAAGCACAAACTTGGATTCAGCAACATGTTCAGCCATATCTGTCTCAAACCAGGATCACTTGCATCACTGTTGGAAATGAGGTCCTCACTGGTAATGATACTCAATTGAAGTCTTACCTCCTTCCAGCAATGCAGAATGTCAAAAATGCTCTTATCAATCTTAGGCTTATCAAAGAAGTCTATGTAACAACTGCTCATTCAATTGGAATCTTAGCTAGCTCCTTCCCACCTTCATCGGGAGCATTCAGACCAGATCTTGCCGAGTATATCCAGCCTATGCTCAGCTTTCATGCACAGACAGGCTCTCCATTCCTAATAAATGCCTATCCGTTCTTTGCTTACAAAGATAATCCAGGCCAGGTCCCTTTGGAGTACGTGCTATTCCAGCCAAATCCTGGGTTGCCGGATCCTGTTTCAAACTTAAACTATGACAACATGCTGTATGCACAAATTGATGCTGTGTATTCAGCTATCAAAGCAATGGGTCATACAGATGTTCAAGTTAAAATTTCTGAGACAGGTTGGCCATCAAAGGGGGACTCCAATGAGGTAGGAGCTACTCCAGAAAATGCTGCATTATACAATGGTAATTTGCTACGTCGCTTACAGGAAAATCAAGGTACCCCTGCAAAACCCTCAGTGCCAATTGATGTGTATGTTTTTGCACTCTTCAATGAGGATCTGAAGCCTGGTCCAGTATCAGAGAGGAATTATGGCCTTTACTACCCTGATGGTACTCCAGTTTATGATATCGGGTTGCAGGGATATCTTCCACATATGGATTATTCAGCTTCTGGGGGAAGGCAAAATGTAAGAATTACATAAATCTCATATACTTTGTTCTATGACACATCCTTTATTCTTATTATTACTAGTTTTAAGTAGTTATTTCATATATCATTCTTGTGAGCTCTACACATCTATTGTATAATTAACAGTACATTTTTCATAATATTTTGCAGGTCTTGTCCATTTTTGTGATTTTTTTCTTCTCAATAGCTTCTTTGTTATATACATGAAAGCTGGAGGGCTGTTGAATTCAATTTGAAGACCAGTGAAGGATCCTCAGACGTGCCTCAGAATTTTGATATGGTGGTTTTATTTGGGTTTATTCTCAGAGGTAGAAGATCATACTATACAAATCTCGAAATTTTTTGCGCTTACAGTGGGAAGTAATAAGCTGCTCTGGTGTCTCAGCCATTACAAGTAATAGGATTAAGACTAGGACAAGGAAAATTGCTATAGAACTAGCTAACACTTTCTCTACTTCCAGTAGCTGTTTTCTCTTTCTGACTTTCCATACCTGTATATGCTCAAGAAGAGAATGATAATAAAGTGTCATTGTGCACTGTTCTATGAAATGTTCATTACATGATCTGAAATTCATGGTGCTTCAAGATTTGTTCTTTTTTTTTTTTTTGTTGAATTTTGTTTCAAGACCTCATTAGTGCAAATAAAGAGAGCATTGTTACTTATTGAATGTATTACGGTCAACTGCTAAATCAAGCTCATTCTTAGAATCCTTTTAATTGTTGATCTTTTAGTGAATAAAATGCCAATGGGGTCTCTTTCGTCCTTATCTCCGCCTGCAATCATGCAAAGGAATCTTACTGTGACTTAAATTCTTATATTCTTCCAAAAGACAAAAAGTCCATGTTGGCTTCTACGAGGAAAGCAGTCACCTTAAAGAGTCTCTTATCTTTTCACGGCTCGTAAGTTTTTTTTTATATTTCCTTCAATTCTGAATGTTCATCAAATTTTGTCTGTGTTTGTTAAGCCTAAATTTGATGATGATATCATGTGTCCTTTTCTTTTGCTCCTTTTGTGATAAAGAGAATTTGTTGCATCGGTTTAATTGGACTTGTCTGAATAATCTTCATGTGAGTTCTAAACTTGCATGAAAAGGCTTGCCTTTCTTTGATCACACAGACCACTTTATGATTCATGGGATGCGCTTTCGTATTTAATATCTCTAGTGACAGGTCAAAGTAGATACGATTTTCCTGGAAATTTCAAACTTGCAGCAAGAGGCAAGTTGCAAGTTTCCTTTGATCACACAGACCACTTTCTGATTCATATGGTAGATTTTTAATACCTCCCGATTTTGAAAGGTCAAAATACCTATCATTATGGGCTCCCTCTGTTGAAGAGCATTATGTGGTAAAATTCTGCCCACAAGATGATGCCATTCTAGAGGTGTAACATCAAGATGATGCTTCAGTCACACATCTCTTTTTTGTGGATTTCAACATCATGGAGACATTTTCAACTTTATGCATACATCATCTTGGCCATTTTATTGGATAAGGAAAGGCAGATGGTATAAAGCTCATCTGCTAAAGTCACATTCTATGATCAATCTCTAGTTGGCAGGACAACCTGGAGCTTGTATTTCATGACCACATCTTCTTTTTTCTTTTTTTTTTTTTTTGTTGCCCTCATGGACCCTTTAAGGGATAAGAAAATTGTTCAAAATGTGTATTTTCATATTTGATTTCATGCATGTTTCTTGGGGGTACACTATCACCTTGTGGGAACAAAAGAAACATTGAATTAAAAAAACTTTTGCTTAGGTTTGGTAATTGGTACTCCTACCTATCTCCTGTCTTCCAATAAAATATAATATAGATACATGAACATGTTTGTGTCTGAAATGTCATTGGTTAGGCCATTTCTTGAAAATGATGGGAACTAATCTTGAAGAATTCAAGAATGCACAGAGGCGGCAGTTTGATTTATGTGTTCTCACTGGTTGAAGAGTTTCCAGAGTTATTGCTGTGTGTAATTGAGAAAGCTGTAGGCATTTAAATCCGAGCCATACACAGAAACTAGTTGGAATATCAATTAATTATTAGATGGGCTGAAGTTTAAGTTTCCAGGCAATAAAGAGATCCCTTTTGTTTTCCGGCAATTGAAAATGTGCAAAGCAGAATATTTTGACATAGTTAGAAGTGGAAGTTGACGATACCTATTGGCAGATTTTTCTGACTTGCATTAGGAAATTGTTACTTTGGGATATCAACTTTCTGAACTTGTTTTGGTATCGTGTTCTTTAGTTATTTCATTGCAAAGTCAGATCAGATATTAATGTGTTATCTTCTTTTTTTTGGCCACTGATATAAAAAGATGAAGCACTTCAAGTTATAGAATATAATATTTTTGACTTTTTTAAAAAAATATAATTGATGGGGTCCAAAAGATGTTGGACCGGGTCATCCCACAAATCTTGATGGAGCTCCGCAATTAGTAGCTTGAGAAGATGAGAAAAAGAGGTCATTGGAGTGGACTGTCGCCCAGGGAAGAACTCTGATACCTAAGTTAGTATTTTGGGAGAGTTTTCCGCTAAAGGTAGAAAGCAAGAAGACTCAGTTTTCTATTGTCATGCCTAGTTGTTCGTAGATTGATTGTGTCTTTCTGTTCAAGTAGAGAAAAGAGTCTATTACCGCCTGGCATTAGGGTCCTTATTATGTAACAGTAGGCAGTTAAGATAATTGTGGGATTCAATCGAATCCCGCCAATTGCTCCCAAGATCATGGAGTTTCCATGAACGAGAAATCTTGCCATTCACGTCTCCGTGAGAGCTACGAGTTCATTAACCTACTTTCAAACCAATTTCACAACCTTCCTATGAATGTTGAAGATCTCGAATATCTCTTCTGGTGAGGTCGTGCCAGTAATCCTTGGCTCCTTAGAGTGGCTAGGGGTTGCACACTGATGGTCATGGCATGAAACATTTATGATTCAGATCGGATCTTGCCAGGTCAAAGTCGGGGTTTGGCAAGACCTCATCTCGAGCTCATTTAGGAGGTCGATGACCTCTAGGTCACCTGGGAGGTCGGTGGTGGCTAGCCGCTTGCCCACATGTCTTCATTAACTCCGTGAGTCTGACTTTCAGGTATTGAAGGCATGGGACCCTCTGGCCCATTTGTGTTGACTTCTATCCGGGTTCTGCCCATTTGTGTTGACTTGTCTGGGTCATGCCCGTTTCAGCCATCATTACCCCTCTTTAGGCCCAGCGAGCTTTGGTTGGTGCCTAAATTACCATCTTCACGTCGTTGTTGCTACTGGGTTTGCCGATTCCTTGTAGCAACTAACTTCAAGGGTACCTTTCCATTCACGTTTCTAGTAGAGAGCTAAAAGTTGGCTTATCATTTTTCGACTTCAGGCTGAGGTGTGCATACTTGGTCGCTGCATGGGAGGTACACGAGCAAGGTTGGGACTCACAAGGTCGTAAATCGTGGTTTAGTGAAGCCTTTGTTATGCTCCTCTGGAGGTCCATGACCTCTGGATCAGTGATCTGTGAGGTCTGTGGTAGAAAGTCCTTGCCCACTCGCACCCCGGGACTCGCTAGTGTGACCTTTGGGTATTACAAGTTACCGTCTACAAGTCTGACCTTCAGGCGTTGAGATTCACCATCTTGAGGTCAGGGACAATTCCTTCAGGTATTAGAAGTTACCATCTTCAGGCCACAGGTCTGACTTTCAGGTATTAGAAAGTACCATCTCCAAGTCTTTGATTTGACTTTCAAGAATTCAATAGTTACCATCTTTAAGTCACGATCTTTTGAAAGGTTGAACAGCTTTATCGCAACTGTTTGTGAGGATGGCCTTCAGGTATTTTAGGACTTACCATCTTGAGGCTGCGGCTCTTGGTAAAATTGTGTCGTTTTCTCATAAAAGCTATTTTTAAGAGAGGATGTAGTCCTTTGTTTTTTGGAGAGCTTGGTGGGAAATCCTTGTGGGAGAATCACCCCGCTTTAGTTTTGGTAGCTCCGACCCACTTCTTTCAATTTTAGGAATTGTTAAGCGGTTTGATCGAGAAGATCCTGTCTCTTCATTTTTGGCAATATCCGACCCGTTTCAAACTTGAAGAGACGTCCCGCTTTTATTTGAAGAGGAGCTTGAAGCATGTTGGGTCCCGAACTGGTGATTTGCTCCAGATTTTGGGAGATTTACCCGCTTCTGGAACTTCCTTATTTGGTATAACTTTTGGACTTGGAGTTTGTCTGAACTTCTACCTCTCCAGCAAGGGTTTTACAGAGCTTTTGGCTTAGAACTTCCTCTGCTTTCCTCGAAAATCTAGCTTCTTCCAAGACTATTTTCTTTCCTCTCCGAGACTTCACTAAGTGAGTTTTCTTTTTCCTCTCTTCTAAAAGGGTTGTACCTTCTCCTTTTTCCTTTTTTTTTTTTTTTTTTTTAGGTGTTCAGTATGTCTATCGCTTCTAGTACTCCCTCCTTTCGATTAGGAGAGAGCACATCTTCCTCCCCCTCAGTTGATCTGGAAAACGGAATCTTTTACCTTCCTTCGGCGCTATCTAGGGCTCCCTTGGTAAAAACTGCCACCTTTGAGCTTTCTGAGATAGAAACTCCCTCCATACCTCCTTCTTTGGATCCCGGTTCTATTTTCGAACTCGATGGTGAATTGGGATTGGACAAGGGCATAATTGTTGACGTCGAGAGGCATGAACGTGCCTATAGTAGGCGTGATGGACAGATAGTCCTTTATGCTTCTTCCCTCAAAGGAGGTGTTCTTCTTCCTGACATTCACCCCTTGTTTTTTGATCTTGCTTTCTTCTGGCGATTCTCCTTAGCCTAGCTTGTGCCTAATTCTTTTCGAACAGTGGTTGCTTTTATTACGACCTATCACCTTTTCTGGGTTCTAGTTTCTCTAGAACTCTTCAGGTGTTTCTTTAGGCTAGCTGTCTATTCAGTGCCCAAAGGTGCCAAGGGGTACCTTCATTTTCTTTCTCGACACAACCTGGTAGGTCCTTTCCAAAACTCCATGGGGGAGTGGAAACCCTTCATCTTCTTTGCTTGACTTCCAAGTCATTTGATTAGATTCGAGGTTTATCCAAATTGGAACTTGAGCCGCACGTTTTTCAACAAACTTCCTGATTTATCTGTTGAACTGGCCGAGCATGGGGATTTCCTCATAGGTCTGGTAGATTCTAGTATGAATAAGTTGGGGTGTACTGCTATTGTCTGGCCGGAGGTTTTCCTCCTCTTTGCTGGATTAGGAAAACCAGCAGAGCGCAATTTTTCTTCCCTCCAAAATTCTTTGGGGATATCTTTTTTTCGTAGGAAGAACTATTTGGTTTACTGAATTCTTGTTCTTAATGATCCAGTTCTAACAACCTCTACTTTTGGTTCTTTCTTGCAGTAATGAAGGCATCAAAATGGCTGCATAGTGGTTCTTGAGCTCCCGATGGCAGGGGTCGAGGTTCTGCTAGCGTATCTTTCGCCAAAGTTCCTGTTGCAAGGGTTCCCCTTCCCCAGGGCAGGGGAAGGACGATGGTGGCCAAAAGGACTCAATGAGCAGTTAAAACATCCCCACAACTGTTGGGATATCTCCTTCTGACTGTCCTGTCAAGATTCCTTCGACTTCCATATCTTCCCCAAACTCAAAATAAGCGGCCCTAAGCTTTTCTGGAAAAGGGATAAACTTGGTGACATCATCAAGGTCGCCCCCAACTTTCCTAGGCTGTGCCATGGAGGAAATCATTGAGGCCTTCAAGAGGTTGGGAGGTGCCGTCTTGGCCTCTTGTAATTTTGAGGGAACTACGAGGTGTTGCTAAGGAGGAATCAGACTCCTTATTGCAAGGGCCCCAATGGGCAAAGTTGGTTGATTCGAAGATCTGCCAGCAATTGACTGATGAGGAACTTGACAAGTTTAACGCCTTCTTTCTTGCTGTTGTGAGTTTTTTGTGATCTTCTGACAACTTGTATTTGTTTTTGTTCCATCCTGAGTGCGTTAAATAGCTTTTCCATTTTTGCTCTGCAGGATCACCTTGTTTTAGACGAGCAGCTGAGGAGAGGGATTGAGAGGACCAAAAAGGATCGGGAATTTGCTTCCCTACTTTCTGAGTTGTAGGATGGTAAGGCTCACTTGGAGAGGGAGAATGCCGAACTCATTGCTTCCGCCAAGTTGTCCAGGGCTTCTGTTGAGCACTCTAAGCAACTTCTTGAGGCATGTCAGGAAGATTTTGCAGAGGCCAAGGCTGTCAGTGAGGTCACCGCCCAAGCCTTGGTCCTATATGAAAAGAGGATCAATGAGGAACAGGAGCGCATCAAAATCCTCGAGGCCCGGTTGGAGGATTTTCAGGGGCTCTGCGATGAAGAAGGCAACTGGGTGCTAGAAAGGTTAGAGGAAGTTAATGCTTTCCTTGAGTATGTGCAATCTTTGTTGAGGCCATAGATGTTCTCTCTGTATGCCGAGGAAATAGCTGACCTCAAGGGGCTTAACTCGGGGATGAAGACCAATCCAAATTTTGATGCTGATTTCTACCATCCGGAGTTGGCCATTCCCCTCCCCTGGTTGCAAGAGAGCCGGAAACAAGCTTCTCCTGAAAAGGTCGCCGCCACCGAGACCTTGACGTAGGTTGGTCAAGGTGATGAAGGTCCAACATAGTAGGGGAAAACTCTTGCTGAGACTAGCCTTGAGGTTGTGGACATCACCTTTTTAGCCATGGTGATTCCTGAAGGTATTCCCGTCTTCTTGGGCTCAGATACTTTTGACGAAATGTTTGTTCCTGGGAGTACTCTTGTTTGATTAAGTTGTTGGCTTGTCTATCAAGGACCTCTAGTGTAGCCCCCCAGAGCAATTTCATCGTTGCCAGCATACTAGCGAAGACGAGGATGATGTGCCTCTTGTGTGTCACTCCCGAAAGTAGCCTCGAGCTTCTTTTTTGTAACAGTTTAGGACTCTTGACCATTTGTTTGAGTACTAAATACTTCGTAGGGGTTTGTTTGTGGGATCCTGCTTTATTTTTTTCTGCACTCGATACAATTCAGAGAGTTTGTTTGTGGCTCTTTGTTCTTTTTTTTTGTCTTTTTATACAACTGCTCAGTATTTTCTACCTCTGCTTTGAGCAATGTTTTTTATCTCCATGCTTATAGTTTTTCTACAATTGCATGCTTGCACAATTGAACTGCCTTTTCATTTAAGCAATTTATATTAACATAAGCGTAACAACTGCATAAACCTCACCGTTGAGGTCGTTGTTGAGTGTTTGGGGTGGCCATGAGGTCTCTCATATCTTAGATGACCTCTAAGCGTAGAACTTTTTTAAGTGACAGGCATTCCAAGGTCTCAGGAGTTGTCTTCCTCTTGTAGCTCTCTCCTTTGTGGACTTCTTGGATTAAGTAGGTCCTTGCTAGCTTTCTTGTAGCTTGGTCAGTTGACCTTGTTTGCCATCGTCTGATCTTTTGAGGACTATTTCTCCAACTGCGAAGTATCATTCCTTCACTCGTTTGTTGAAAAAATTTGTTACCTGCTTTTTTAAAGTTCTATCTGCTTCAATTGCCTTGTTTCTGACCTCTTCGAAGAGGTCGAGCTCTACCCTTGTCTCCCCCTCGTTTAAGATTGAGTTATACTAGGTCAGTCTTAAAGACATCATTCCAACCTTAACTCGCATTGTCGCCTCTGCTCCTAAGGATAGGATGAATGAAGATTCTCTAGCGGCTTTTCTTGGTATGGTTCTGTATGCCCATAGTATACTTAGGAGTTCATTTGGCCAATCTGCGTGGCGACCTTCCTTCTCGAGCTCAGTGAGCCTTTTTTTCAGTCCTTCTAGGATTGTTCGGTTTGTGACTTCTGCTAGCCTGTTGGCTTGAGGGTAAGCCATGGAGGTCAATCTTTGCTCAATGTGAAGATTCTCGCAGAAGGTCTTGAATGGGTCACCAGTAAATTGTCGGCCATTGTTTGAAATAATGGCTCTAGGAATCCCAAATTGACATACAATGCTTCTCCACACAAACGATTGAACCTTTTGCGATGAGATCACCGTTATTGGCTTTGCTTCAACCTATCTGGTGAAGTATTCTACTGCAAAAATGAGGAATTTGGCACCCCCCACTCCTTTTGAGAAAGGTCCAAGGATGTCAATTCCCTATATGTCAAATGGCACTGAGACATTGATTGGCTGGTATTTCACATATGGAAGTTGTGATTTGTTCCCATGTAGTTGACAACTCGTGCATTTCTGGATGGTTGTCTTAATCTCAGCTACCATTGTGGGCCAATAGTACCTCGTTCGCAGGATCTTCTTTTTGATAGTTTTTGCACCTATATGGGAACCACATATACCACTATATATTTCGTCAATCACATTTTTGCCGTCCCCCGAACTTAAGAATTTGAGCAGTGGCCATGTGTATGACCTCCTATATACCTCGTCATTTCCTATTAGGACGTAGCGAGGTGCCCATCTTCACACTTGGCGAGGTTAATTCTGGTTCTCGGGGAGGTCGGGGTGTTTAAGGATTCTGAAGATTAGGTATCTCCAGTCTGCTTGATCTTCTATAACCAGGCTTTCTTCTTGGTCGATACTGGGAGAGCGTAACTACTCTATGAGTTGCTCGGCATTGGTCTCAGCTACTTCTCGATAAACTTGGACAGTGTGTCTTCTTCTAAATTTTGCTCTCTTGCGATCTGCTCAATGAGGAAGTAGTCAAGTTTTGAAATCATGTCTCTTACTATTTTGAGATGCTTGACCATATTGCCTCTTCTTGCTTTGTATTCTCCAACGACCTGGCTGGCTACAACTTCTAAATCTGTTTTGGTGTGTCGTTTCCACACTTTGAGAGCCCTTATAAGCCTTAGACCTGCTAAGAGAGCTTCATATTCGAATTCATATTCGAGGTTGGGAAGTTGAACTTCACAGAGAAAGGGATTCTCATTCCCTGCACCTGAATTCTCTTTTTCCATGGACCCGTTCTCGAACATGGTCCATATATCTCCTTCACAAGTACTCGTGTGGTCCAATGGAGCTTTGGGACATTCTTCTACGAAGTTTGAGAGAGCTTGGGCTTTGATGGACTTCCTTGATTCAAATTGGGTTTGATGCCCTAAGAGCTCGAGAGACCACTTCATTATCCTGCCTGAAAGTTCACGCTTTTCTGGAGCTTATTTCAGTGGTAAGTTGGTTAGGACTCTCATCGGGTAAGCTTCAAAATACAGCTTTAATTTCCTTAAGGTGATAATGATGAGGTACAGAAATTTCTCGAGGTTCGTGTATCTAGTTTTTGGACCTCGGAGCAAACTACTAACATAATAAATAGGAAATTGTTGACCTAACCTTTGTACTATTAATACCGAGCTCACTGCCTTTTCGGTTGCGGTCAGGTACATACAGATTTCTTCTCTTGGTCTCGGGGAGACAAGTTGAGGAGGCTTGCCCAGAAAATTCTTCAACTTGGTGAACGCCTCCCGACAACTTTCAAACCACCGAAAGTCCTTCGACCTTTTTATGACTTCATAAAATTTTTCTCCTTTGTCTGCCATCTTACTGATGAAGCGTCCTAGTGCCGCCATTTTCCCGGCCAAGCTTTGTACCTCTTTGTGGTTTCTGGGAGGTTCAATATCCAGTAGAGCCTTGATTTTGTTTGGGTTGGGATCGATGCCTCCCTCTGAGATCATGAAGCCTAGGAACTTTCCTGCAAAGACTCCGAGGGTGCATTTCTCCAGGTTGAGCTTCATGTGAGCAGCTTTCAGTTGAAAAGTTTCCCGGATATCTGCTATGAAGTCTTCTATAATCTTGGATTTGATCACTATGTCATCCACATAGACCTCAATGTTCCACCCGAGCTGCTTCTTGAAGACCTTGTGCATTGTTCGTTGAAATTCTGCTCCGATGTTTTTCAAACCAGAGGGCATCTTGGTGTAGTAATATGTCCCGAGCTCTATGATAAAAGAGATCTTTTCCATGTCCTCGAGAGCCATCAGAATATGGTTGTACCCTTGTATTTGTCAAGGAAGCATAGCTACTGGTATCCAGCTGTGGAGCCTAAGATCTAGTTGATACTGGGGAGGGGGTAGGAATCTTTCTGACAATATTTGTTTAGTGTGGTGAAGTCCACACACATTCTCCATGTCCCTTCCTTCTTCGGGACCACAACCGGATTGGTTAGCCATTCCGAGTACACCACCTCTTTTAAGATTCATGCATTGAGAAGAGCTTGGACTTCCCATGCAATAACCTCGTTGAGCTTGGGTGTGAAATTTCTTTTCTTTTGTTTTATAGGTCTAACGTCGGCTTGAGCCCCACCTTATGTTCCGTAATTGTTCAATCAACTCCCTCGAGGTTGCTGGGCTGCTAGGTGAAGACCTTCAAATTTTCTTCAAGGGTGTCCACCAGTTTTCCTTTGACTTTTGGAGGTATGAACTCTCCAATCTGGATCCCTTTCTCAAGGAATTTGGGGTTGAGAAAGACTTTCTCCCTTTTTCCAGCCGCTTGAATTCTGAGGTGGGTATCCTCTTTTGGGAGGTCAATGCACTCTTTTTGCTTGGGCTCAGGGGAGCTTTCCTTGTTGTCCTCCAGGAAGTAACATTCAGCAGCCATTTGCCTATCCTCTTCGAGTGTAATCTAAGTGTTATTGACCTGGATCCTCATGTTGTAATTTAGCAGGGAGATCTCTACTCTGAGGTCCATGACCCCCCTTCGGCCGAGTATGGCGTTGTAGGTTCCAGGGGCATCCACGAGCATCCAATCCATTGTTTCAGTGACATATCCATCGTTTGCTCTGACTGTAGTGGGAACTTGTAGGATTCCATCGGCATATGTTGTGCTGCCATTGAAGCTGGTTAGAGCTATGTTTAATTTTAACAACGAGCTCTTGTCCATTTTCATCTAATCAAAGGCCTTGCCATATAAGAAGTTGACAACACTCCCACTATCAACTAGGATTTTCCTCACTAGGAAGTCGTTGGCCTGAAGCGACATTGTTAGGGGTTCTAAATCTCCCCTTCGAGCTCATTTTGACCTTCTCTCAATGGCGTTTATCTCATTGACTGGGGGTCTTTGGTTGTGCGGGCTTGCTGGTGGTGGATTTGCGGGTCCTGCGTTCTTTGCCAAAAATTCCTGTAGTTGGCCCTCCTTTTAGTTATCTCAATTTCACGTTTGAGGTCGAAGCAATCCTCCGTGAGATGGTCATGATCTTTATGGTAGTGGCAGAACTTTGCTGGATCTCTCTTGGCCATGGGACTCTTGAAAGGCCTGGGCGGCTTGAGAACGCCTCTCTTCTCCATGACCATCATGACCTCGACTCTGATGTCTTGAGTGGAGTGACCACGAGGTCGGGGATGACCTTTCTTCTTTTGTCAGAGGTCCTCCCCTTGGGGGGAAGCTTTTTCCTATCCCGCTTTTGTTTTTGAGGACTCCTTGAATGTCCTCTATTGTCTCTGTTTGAGGCTAAGGTGAAGCTTGATTAGTTTTCCATGAGCGACTGCAGCTCTTTGATTGTTTTTACTGGCTCCTCGACTAGTCTAATTAGTTTTACTTGCTTGAATGCAATGATGTAGATGACGTCATTTTTCTGCTCAATCTCCACTACTACATCGTTGAAATGATTGTAATAGTTCCGGGTGCTCTCACCATCCTTTTGCTTGATGAGGAAAAGGTCGTTGATATCCTTTTCGCACCTCATGCTGCTTTGGTAGTTTTTTCCGAAATAACTTTTTCAGTTGTGTCCAGTTTGAGATGCTCTCCTTAGGAATTCCCTTGAACCACGATTGGGAATTTTTTGGTTAGTGTGGACCTAAAGGCTCTGCATTTGACATGGTCGGGATGCTCGAAGATCTCCATGTAGGAGACATACTCATTAATGTGTTGCTCAGGTTCTCCAGTTCCATCATATTTTTTCTCCAATTGTGAAGCTTTGAAGCCTGAGGGAATTTTGGCTTCTTGGATGCTATGGACAAATGACAAAGGCTCGGTAAGGGCCACAGTGCTTTGTTTTTCCTGATTGGTTGGGGGAGCTGCTCTTCCCAATGGGTTGGTGGCTGCCCCTCGAGCGATTTCGCCTGTTATTTCGATCAAGCTACTACGAGGGGGCATCTTTGCCCCAAGAGGAGTTCGCAGCTAGCTTCCCTACTCTTCAGGGATTGCACCCTATGCTTGGTTCTTAGAGATGGCTACTTGGTTGAGCCTGTCTCATAGATTGTACCTCCTTCCGTTGTTGAGGGTTTCTTTGAGGTCGGTCACCGGCAGGGTCCTCGCCCCTTGTGACCTTTGTTCTGGTTGACCTGCTTCTTAGCCTGCGTCATTATGCAGGGGGTCGCTCCTTGCCTCTGAAGGTTGAAGCGTTGAGTGTGCCCGGTTTGGCTCCTGGGCAATTGTGTATTCCTCCGGGAAGGCGTCAGAGTACCCCCAGTGGAAATGTAATCTCTCCTGCCAGAGATCCCTTCCAAGGCCACCACCATTCTGTCCATTAGATTTGTAGGCATGTATATTCGGGTTCCTCTAGATCTCTATTGCCTGGGTGGCCTGGAGTTGTTGGCATTCACCGTGAGATCTTGGTGTCTCTGGTGCAACCTGTCTTGTGTCGGCCTTTGATTGCCATCATTAATGGCCTACACTGGCAGCGATATTTCAGACACTATTTCTCTAGTGCGTAATTGTGTACTGGCTGCTAGCCTACCACAGTGTGGTGGTTGAACACATGAAGGCTGTAACTAAGTCATTAGGATTGTTTTGTTTGTTTTTTTGTGTATGGGAAAAAGGTTAGGCTTTTTTGTTACAGCTTCCCACAGATGACGCTAGAAATGATGGGGTCCAAAAGATGTTGGACCTGGTCACCCCACAGATCCTGATGGAGCTCTGCGATTTGCACCCTGAGAAGATAGGGAAAAGAGGTCATTGGAATGGGTTGTCACCCATGGAAGAGCTCCGATATCTAAGTTAGTATTTTGAGAGAGTTTTCTGGTAAAGGTAGAAAGCGGGAATCTAGGTCAGTGACCTGGGAGGTCGGTGGTGGCTGGCCACTTGCCCACGTGTCTTCATTGACTTTGTCAGTCTGACTTTCAGGTATTGAAGACGTGGGACCCTTTGACCCATTTGGGTTGACTTCTGTTTCTGCCCGTTTGAGTTGACTAGTTCAGGTCATACCCGTTTCACCCATCAATAATATTTCTATTTTTTTCATAATTGGGTTTGGTAACAACTTCTTGAATTATCTAATAATGTCAATGTAGAGACTCCCCCTTTTTTAACTCTCTTCTTGTAATATGGCTTAAACATGTGCTATTTTAGGAAATATATTATGCTGAAGGTTCAGTAATTTAAATAATTTCACTTACTCCCTCCGTTCCTTTTTAGAAGTTATTTTAGCCAACAAATTTTGTTTCAAAATAGAAATCTTTTTGTATTTCTCAAGGAACATTTAAATCTTCCAACGAGCATAATGAAAGTTTTCCAGTCATATCCTTCTAATCACATTAAATGTTAGGATTAAATTAATATAAACTTTATTTAATGTGAGGAGTATTTTATTTCAAGAAAAATATTAATTATCGAAGCAATCATTATCTTGATTTATGTACCAAAACCTTAAACAAGCTTCTAAAAAGAAACTGATGTAGTAGAAGTTAAACC
The DNA here is from genome assembly GCA_028571225.1 of Parsonsia alboflavescens. Lineage (NCBI taxonomy): Eukaryota > Viridiplantae > Streptophyta > Magnoliopsida > Gentianales > Apocynaceae > Parsonsia > Parsonsia alboflavescens. The sequence continues at coordinate 9,494,276 of JAOXNR010000028.1, read as the reverse complement.
CTTCTCTAGTAATTCAAGTCAAGTCCACATTAAGTTTGCCAAAGAAAATATATCAAAATAAATATTTTCTCTCTTCGAAATTGAATGTTCTATTTTGATTTGATCAAAATTATAAGATACATTTGATTTTCGTCAAATTATCAATTTACTATCTCATAATAGTTTTGTGCAAGTGGATATAAATCTTTAAATTATAGAAATTATTAAAGGATATTTTGTATTGAAAATATTTATATTAAGAGATGAGACATTCAATCATTTAATTCCGAATAAAGAAAGTATTATTGACTCTCTTGGACAAAATCCTCAATTTAATCCTGAAAATTTCTTTCTTGATATTGTACAGCCAATTTTCTATTTTTATTATTACCTTTTGAGTTCTTGCAACTCTATTGGGGCCACGATATAGGTTCTTTCTTCCAAAAAAATGCACCTTTTCAATGATTTTGACCTGAATTTTTATCCTGGGGGTATTTTTGGGTGCGTCACCATCCCCAATAATGATGGTTTGCAAAGTTCTTAATTTAGTCCTACAATATTCATTTTTTAGTCATATAGGTCCATTTTTTTTCTTTTTAATCTTTAATATCCAACAACAATTTTTTTTTCAAGCAACCATCTAAATGTTTTCCCTTTAAATGACCAAATTTCTTTTTTCTCATGTAGTCAAGCGCTAGGGCAGCTTAGATAATTTAATGTGCCGTCAACACAGAAGGCTTAACTGTTCACTTTACTTTACTTTTCCACTGTGCTTTTTTCTTTTTTTCAAAACATTCACACGTTCCTTTAAAAATTTTTTTTTACTTTTAATGTCATTATTAGTTAAATTACGATGTGTAATTTTCTTTCATTGTATTTTTTAAATACGTGATTGTGAGTTTTAATTAATAAGTATCAGAGTTTGAGGTGCTTCAGATGTGATTTGTGGTAAATTTTGTTTGGGTGGACCCGACATTGATGATGGTTGCTATGATGGATGAGGGAGTACCCAAGATGGCACCAATGCTTGATAACATAAAAGCAGAAAAAAAAATTACGGTAAAAATTGTTTGAAAAGTGTATTTCTAAGAAAAAAGTACCATCTACTATGATAGCTTGAAGAAAAAAAAGTTGTCGGATCTTTTGGAAAAAAAAAAGAATTTGCATGGCTAAGAAATAAATATTGTATTGCTACATTGGGTCTACACTATGGGCGTACAGTAAAATACCTAAAATATCCCCAATTTAGGGAAATGATATAGTCCAACTCCGGCGGAAGCATGGTGGAATTTTCACTTGGGTTTGGCAATCTAAATGGGCGCACGTGTTTTGCAGAACACACAAGATCTTACTCGAAATGCGTGCAGCCTTTTGCCGTGGAGTTGGAGAAGTCGGTGGATCGGCCACGTCGACGTAGCGTCACGGAGAGCGATGCCGCCGCCGTCCAAACGTGCCTGCTCAGATCCTACGCGAGGTCGCTTGCGCATCGCTGTCTTAAGATTTCAACTTACCAATTTATTTTAATTAAAATATATATTAGCCATGAATAAAAAGTTTGATGGTTTTTTTCTTATTAATTAGCAATGCTTTTCATGATTAGTTACCTGTTATTCAATTATACGTTACCTAATTTTAACGTCTAGTCGTATAATTTTAAATAAAAATATATTTATTTACAGAAAAAAAAGAAAAATATTTATATTGAAAGATTAAAACTCCTTCCAAAATTAAATATAAGTTATTTTAACTAACTTATCACTAATTATAAGTCATTTTTATTAGTTGATTAACTTTTTGAAACTATATATTTTTTTTATATTACTTTTAGTACTTTCTTTTATCTTTTTCTTATATGTTATTATTAGTTTGATTAGCATATAAATAGGGATATTTTAAGGGAAAAAATATTACATTAATTTTTTCAAAATAATGGTTAGTGACTTATATTAATGATGGATGGAATATTAAATTAACATATGCATGGTGCTTGTAAAATAAATTAAGAAACAGTATTATTTGCATTATCACAATATATTATTAAATTTAACTTTTTACAAGTAATATATGTATTTTGTATTTTATTAGTTATTCAAGGTGTCTTCCATTTAAATTGTCCGACAATAAACCGGTCAAGTTAAAAGGCTTTTTTTGTCCTTTTAATTGTGGTTTTGGACTATTTTACACTCATTTTAGGAAAGATTTATTAGTCAATTTAGTCTTCAAACTATACCCTTTTAGTAACTTTGGTCCATAAAATTTTTTTTTGCCCGTGTAGTCCTTAAACAACATCCCTTTTCGAAGCTTTGGTCTTTAAAATTTTTTTTCTTGTACTTAAACAACTTATCGGTAGCCATTTTGATCCCTTAATTGGATTCTTAAAAAATATTACCAAATTTTGAAATCAACGGTGAATTGAATAAAATAGGGAAGGATTTTCGTTATTTCACAGTTCACTGTGATCTTATTTTGGTATAGTTGCCATTTTCCATGGACTACTGAAGGTGATAGCTAGAATCGAAAGAACCAAAATGGCCAACAGTAAATTATTTAGAGACTATAAGGGTCAAAATAAAATTTTAGAGACTAAAACTTTTAAAATGATATAATTTGAAGATTGAACGGATATATAACTGTTTTAGAAAATAAAAATAATTGAAAGCCCAAATAAGAAGGGGAGTTCACAGTTCAGAGAATTGTCGGACCCACGATGTTTGATAAGATTCCTGACTGTGCCCCAAAGTGAAATTGGGGATATCCAGTTTTCGTGGTTTGCTATGATTTTGTCTTCTATCTGATTTTTATCAAAATAAAATGTTTAAATTCTTTTTTTTTTAAATATATTTTTAAAATGAACTAAATTGAAATAGATCAATTTGATTCTAATCAACTAAAATTTTAAAGATAGGTATTTATTAGATTATTCAAAACCCTGCTCCTTTGGCAGAATCCTTAATCGATAAGCTTCAACCTGTCCACAGTTTTTAAATAATTTATAATGATAATTTTAAGTCTCTAAATTCCTAATAACAATTTAAAAACTTAATCAAATACTGTCTTGATATTGGTAGACAAATCAATACCCTAACCAAAGTGATGAAAAACCCTAGAGTAGTTAAATCAAGAACCCTAAGAGTGTTAGAGGAAGAACAGTCAAAGAAACTAGGTTTCAATCTAAGAGGATTTTGATTTCATGATCAAAATTGTTCGTAGGTTATTTGTCTTCCTAAGATAAGGAACTCTACATAGTCTCAAAACCCTAAATTATCCTAAAAATTTGTGCATAATGTAATTAGACATTTATAGCCTTAATACAAAGTCTAAATGACAAAAGAAATTAATGAAAATCCAAAAAAAAAAAAAAAATGCATATATCGATTGTCCCGGTACCTATCTAGCCGGATGGCCATTGTTTCTCCACACCATTTTTATGTTACTAAAGCCGGCACCGGCTGGAGTATTGTTCGGCTTCGGATCCCCTCGATCTTCGACTTCCTTGCTTCTTCTTTCATCCTTTGTTCCATGCTTTGACTTGCCTTCAATTTGCTTTCTTTGTGGACTTGAACTAGGATCTTTTAGGCATTTCCGAGCCTTCAAACTCTTCAAATGAGTCTTCCACTTTGATTATAATTCAAGGCTCTTCAACTTAGTCTTCATCTACAAGCTTAACTTCATGAAACATGGCTTCATCTTCAAGTTGATCTTCCTTGATTTGCTTCAATGCTATCCTTTCCTTCTTGATCCATGAATCCATTTTCTTGTATTTGAAATACAAGTCTTTATAAAGGAACTTCTTTGCATAGAGTTTATAGCCATGTATTACATCACATGAGGGACCATCCTTAGGAGGGAACCATGAGCTCTCATACTTAAAGAATATATCTTTATAAGTACATTTTCTTCCATAAACTTCATCTTCAATGCACTCTTCCTTTGATAGCTTCCATGATAGCTTCACCAATGTTAGGATTGCTCCTTGATATCCATCATTCCCCCTCACTTTAAAAGGATTCGTCGAAGTCCTGCATAGAAAAGAGAATAATCACTAATATGGATTGAAGAAACAAAATGATACTCACCACTTAGCTCCAACTTATCCTTCATGAAAGTTATAACTTGACTATGCCTTACCATAGCCTTCTTTAGAGGTGCTGGTCTCTTCTTTTTTGATATGCATTCCATTTCCACTACAAGAAACTCATTAGAAGAAAGAACATAGACAAGAAATGCAAACTCATTAAAGCAATAAGGAAAACAAATTTCATTCAAAATGCAAGACATAAATTCCATTGGTCTATGACTCAATAAACCATGATATAAAGGTTCTATAAACCTAGGATTCAAAGACATTAAGCTCAAGAAACAATCCCTTAACATAGCATATACATGCGCTCCATCAAAAACATCAAACATATATGTGAAATGAATAAGAAAATGGCCCTCACGTATGTTAAAATTCAAACTATTATCAAGATGGATAGAATTGTACTCATTCAAAAATAGGGGATTTTTCATAATCTACCAAAATCCTAACATATCTCTATTCTTGACACAAAACTTAAACCGTAACATCATGTAGTTCCCCCAATCATGCCAAAAAGAGACTAAGTACATAGCAAACTCATTGATCTCTTCCTCATGAAGTTCAATTTCATTGAAGATCAACTTCTCATCATAAATAATCTTTTCACAAGATATAAACAAGAATGCGCCAACAATCATAGGCTTCTTTTTCATATGTAGTCCTAAAACAAGTTTTCTAAATAAGATAACCAAGAATCTAGGACTATCATATCTCACAAAATTTGTTTCATGGGTCTCAAGATTCAACAGCTCAAAGACTTCATCATGATTTGAACAATCAAGAGTACATGTAGTACCTATTCTAAGCATATTATCTTGAACATCGAAAGTTTTTAATCTAAAAACCATAAAAAGAAATAGAATCGATACATTCATGCTGCTACAAAGATCATGAAGCTTCTTAACTTCAACTAAAGTACACTCCTCAACATGTACTTCATCACAATTTCTCAACAAAGATTGATTCTCAAAAAGTATAAACTCACTCCTCTTAGGAATCACAATGAAGTACATCTCAAACAAGATCAACTAGAACTTGGAATCCATATGGAGTATGCATATTAGACCACCAAGATATAAATGGGTACCAAGAATTGTAACATCAAAAATCCAAAATACTCGATTATCTAAAAAAGCTTTGAAAGTCTACACATATATGATTCACAGATGTGCTTCAACAAGAAATTCAAGTAATTCAAACCATGAGAATACAACTCCAAGCTAAATCCAAGAAGATTAATAGTCAACAAGTCATACATAGAATTTTTAAGCATAAACAAAGCATTTTCTCCAATCAAAGGTTTAATATGCTTAGAGAATTCAACATAATCAACTTGTTTACCAACATTAAGAACATATTCACAAGCAAGCTCATTCACAAATGATTCCCTAACAAGCTTAAGATCTAGCGTTTCATTCAAAAGCTCTTTGAGACATACAACTTACTTCCATATGCATGAATCTTATTTCTAGAACCATATTCAATCACATGTGACTCTTTCACAAACTCAAAATCTATGAAAGCTATCACAAGACTCAAAGAAGTATAAGACATGCTTTCTCTAAACAAGGAATCATTATGCTCAAAAATATCAACAATGGCATCTTGCTTATGAACATCATAAGCATTTCCAAAATCATACTTAATCATAGAAAGCATATTTTCATACTCATAATTCAACAATTTATTACCAAGGGTAGAGATAAGAGTGTACTACTTTAACATAGCATTCATTACTGGTCGTGCGTCGTAATACAAACAAATTAATACCTAACTTTCCCTAACATATAACACTGGCAAGTAAGGGTCCATCCCACAGAGAATTGGATCTAAGTACAAACCTACTAATTGACAAGGTTTGGGGAATAGAATTGAAGTATTAAAAATCTACAACTTAAAAAGAGAAAATTAAAAGAAAACAATCCAAAGATAGGAGTTATCAATTAGGAAAGTAGTTAACAAGAAACAATCCGCAGGTCAATCATTGATCAAATAACACAATTAAGCAGTTGGTTTTAGAATTTGTCTTAGCGCTCAAATTCCTATCCTTTAAATAGATCCACTTCTCGTAGCAAGAAATAAAATCCCTAATTCAATCAATTCAACCTACAATGTAGCGAACAATAAATTTAATCAATTAAATTGCATAAGCATGAAGGCATAGCCAACGGCAAATTACATAAACAAAGTAGCTTTAATTCATGCAATTCGATTCATACAATTCTCTATTGTCAAAAAAAGTTGTTAGCCAGATAAAATTTAAATAATAGTTGCTACTTGTGGATTTATCAATCTTCGTGATAATATTTAAACCCTAGCAATATAATCATGCAAATTCATCTAGGTGATCAGGCTAAATTAATAAACACAATTAATAAGATGGAAATAAGAATTGCACAAATACTTAATAATAAAAATCAATTCCTTATAAGAAAAATAAACCAAATCTTATAATCCCATATTAAAATAACTTACTTCATGTTCTTGTTGACAAAAGAGGACAACTCACAAGATATGATTAATAAAACCAAAAAATACGTAAGAAAAGAGAAAGAGAAAATTTGCCCTTTATCTTCGAAAATTCTCTAGGAATCAATCTTGAATTGTGCCTATGACTATGAAAAAGAACCTATTTATAGGAGTAGAAACCCTTTACAAATAAGTAATTACCTAATAAAAATCTAATAATAATCAAATTCTAATTAATAAAGGAAATTGTCACCACCGGTGCCGGCTAGGGCTGTCCAGCACTGGATGGCTTCTCCGATTATTTATTTATTTTTATTCCAAAAAGCATCCGATGCTTTGTTATGAGGGACGTTCGGAGCTAGATGCGTTGTCGGTGCAATTGCTCAGGAATTGGATGGCTCGTTGGCATGCCCGTTACTCTGCTTCATCACGCCACGGTTTGTTCCAGACAAGATTCCAGTGCCAACTTGGAAATTTTTCAAGCATTTTTCAACCCAATATTCCTTCAAACAAAAATCAAGTATGGGGAAGTAAAATATATCTTAAACGAATAATTAAGCTAGGTTATGTAAGCTAATGACATAAAATGGATATAAAACTTAGCATAATTATTTACAAATCATTCCCCCTCACTTAGACTTTTGCTTGTCCTCAAGCTAATTTGTGTTTAATCCCCAACAACAACAAAAACAACAAACAACACAAGGCCTCATATTGTAATCTCCAAATCAAACACAAGACATGAATCCAAAATATGTAATCAATTACTATCCCTTCTTAACCAAACCACAAATCCCATTGAAAACAAGTAAGTGTACAAATTATGTGACAACTTCACATAATTTAGGCAAGAAATACTCAATTCTTCATCCAACATAACCAAACATCTTTTAATCTTCAAGTTTTGAAAATCATTTGAATCCAAACTGAAGATAAGATCAATCAATCAAACCATCTCAATAAAGAATAACACAAGAAACCTTTAAAGAAGAAATCACAACCATAAGCTTGTGAATTCACACACTCTCCACTAATGATAGAAACAAGTTTACTTGGGTCAAATAGGACTTTTGGCTTGTAATGTTAAGCTTTTGGAATTAACTACGAACGAAGGATAACGATAGGCAAATTTATATTATTATAGAATAGATTAGTTCAAAAATTAAGGCCAAAACTCATATCACAAATATTATCAAAATGAATCAACAATCTTCTTTCACCAACTCCTTTTATTATTCTTCCTTCCTTTCTTTTTAATAATAGGCATTTTTTCTTTTCTTTTTTATTTTTTTTTAACTTCATCATACTCTTTTTTTTTTTCCAACATAAACTCAAAGCACTTCCCTTTTTCTTTTCTTTATTTACCACTTCCCTTACATCCTTCATCCTTCAATTACTCACTTTTCATGAAACATTCAATTCTTGCAAAAATGATTCCAAAAGAACATGGCCACTATTCTCTTCAAAACATTTAAAACATAGGGTGGAAAAGGAAACAACGAGGCTTAAAATCAAAGAAATATAATAATTAGAAAACTATTCTCATTTAAGCTCAAATAAGGACCAATGGATATAATGCAAAGGATAGGCTTAAAGAAAGGTTCAAACAAGTCAAAGAAAGCCTTATGTTATTCTTGAGTTAACCACGTTTATATGGATTTCTCCTTAAGACAGGTTCTAGAGTGATAAGAATGAGGTTAAAAGTGAAATTTCAAATCAAGACAATTCTTTCAATCAATCCTTCTATTTAGCATAAAAAGAATCATGAAGATTATTTTTGAAAAATCGTTTTAATAGGGTTATGCAAGATTCAAAATCAAGTTTTCAAGTTTCAACTAGTAAAGTTGTGTGAATTTTAATTCAATAAGTTATTTGGGATTGTAGAAGGAAAAAGAAGTTCAAATAATTTCAAAAACAAAAGGTTTGAACTATTTCATGTCTAAATTCAAGGATTACTAATCATATCATTGGCCACCAAGAAAAAAAAGCGATCTTAAACATTAAAAGTATCATGAATGAGAATAAAAAACATGCAGAAAAAAGAAAAAGAAAAATGTAAACAAAGTCAACTGAGAAAATGAAAATACAACAAAAAATATATAAAGGACAACATATAAACATATAAAAGACAAAACACACCTCCATACTTAGAGTTGACATTGTCCTCAATGACACTAAAGACACATAAGAAAATGGAAAATAAAAAGAGGGAAGAGATATAGTCACCCTTTACTAGAGAGCTCACAAAAAAGCTCCTTGTACTAATCTAGGCAGGCGTCTTGAGAGTCAAGCCGATCATTGAGTTGAATCCCAAGTTGTGCAAACTGGGATTGCATGGCTTCTTGATTGTCAAGGACTTGATGCAACATGTCTCAAATGGATTGGTGCAGCCTAGAAGTGGATGATCCTGCAAATGATGAAGGGATGTCTTGTGGATGTCGTATTTGTTCCATAGCTTCATTTTTCTCTTCCTCCTGGAGTTGCTCCTTTCAAGGGTTTAAGAATAAAAAGTTCGCATGACGCCATATACCATCGTTATCACAAGAATACTTAAGATTTTTTATGGCAGTTGTGTTGATAATGGTTTTGGATTTAACACCTGTAAAATCCTCAAGAGGTAGATGGAAGGCTTGAAAAATAGTGGTTAATAACAATAGATAGCAAAAAGCCTTATTAACTCCAGGAATATTGTGAGCAATCTCACTCATGTTACGGATTAAGATTACAAGTAATGAAATTCCAGGAATATTTCATAATCCATTTTTCATGTAATAAAGAATGTAAACATCCAATAAATGCAATTCATTCAATGAGAAAGCTTTAGAAAAAAAACATTATGATTAAGCAAGTAAGTGAGAATGCAACGTGTGCCATCTATAGTTTAACAAGAAGTGTAGTGCATTGTTGTTCCTTACCTTCTGCCCTAAGACTTGTCTTGCTATGTTAAAATCAAATTCCTTTTCCGCTTGAACTTGCTCATTATTATGGGATGGATATTGATCAAGATTAGGGAGATAGAAAATTCGAGTAAGAAATTCTCTATCAAGATGAATATGAATCCCCCCTAACATAAGTGTCAATGGTGTCCAATTCATTAGCAAACTTATTAGAAATATTTGCATAAAATTCTTCCACTCAATTAGGATAGTAAAAGTTAGGAGGATTAGTGATAGAATCCCAACCAAGAACATGAAAGCTAGATGTTATTCCAAATTTTGCTTCTAGTGGTTCAACAATTTTGTGTTAAAAAATCCATGAATGATTTGCTCTTTCTTTTAACCATGTTTGATTTTCAAAAGAAGTAGAACGTGTGTGATCACATAGGGGATGCTTCTCTTCTAGATGTTCTAGACTTCTTTTCTCTCCTAGGCATTTTCACAGACATTTGGTATGCACTCAAATGTTTTCAAGAAATAAGTGAATTTAACAACAAATTTGAGCTCCCTATAACATAAGAAAACAAGGACAATGCATTAACAAGTAATTAACCACAACTTCAACATAATAATCTCCAATCAACAAATGCCCATTCGCCTCCAACAATCACAATGCAATGGAATGACAAACTAACAAAAACCAATAAAAATAAATATAAAAATGGGCCAAAGAACAAATTTACCAAACTTCCTTAGCAATTAGTTGAATCAACAAGCACTCCCAATGCGAAATTCGGATGTGAGGTTTTGGAGGAGAAAATGGGTGTGAGAATGGTGACGAGAGAGAAAGAAAAGTGAAGATTGATGATTAGGAATGGTAGAAAAGAAAGATTTTAATGGTGATTATGGTAAATTTTGATGAAGGATTGAGAGATTTTGAGGGTTAGGGTGTCGGTTTTGTAAGAGAGGAAGAGAGAAATTTCAAATTTGAGAAGGAAAGAATGAAAGAAAAGAAGGGAAAAGAGAGTAAAAAATTAGATTTGGCTTTGCCCGGCACTGGATGTCGGTTTCATGCCTTTCTAAAAATCGATCCATTTGAAATCCAATCCTGCACCTGGCGCAGTGTCCAGCGCTGGATGGGGAGTGCGATGCTTGCCTTTGGCGCCATGGTGCTGCCTAGTGCTTTCCTGTGCACAGCTTTCGTTTTGATTATTTCCTAAAAGTTTGAAATGGGGTTGCATCCTAAACATATAAAAATGAATAAATAACTACTAAATGTAGAGAAAATAAGAAATGAAACTAAGAAATCTTATTCTTGGGTTGCCTTCCAAAAGTGCATTTGGTTAATGTCATTTGGCTTGACGTTATGCTTCCGTCATTACCCGAAATGAATCATAGGGGCAAAACGATCATTCATATGATGGCTTCTCATGGTCCATTATAGTTATTATATAAGGTTCAAAACCTTCATAGAATTGTTTGAGACGAAGTCCATTGACCTCGAGCACTTTACCCATTTCAGGACTACGAACCTCAATTGTACCTTGTGGCAAAATGTTAGTGACAACAAATGGACCAATCCACCTTGACATCAATTTTTCAAGAAATAAGTTAAGTCTAGACATATGATGCAATACCTTTTGACCAACAAAAGACTCTTTATGAGACAAGAATTTAACATGACAAATATTTGTTTTGTTTTTTAAAATTGAAGCATTAACATAAGCATCATTCCATATCTCTTCAAGTTCTTGAATTTTTAATTTTCTATAATGACAAGCATTAGAGAAATCAAAGTTGCATTGCTTAATAGCAAAATATGCTTTACGTTCAATTTTCATAGGAAGATGACATGCTTTACCATCAACTAACCTATAAGGAGACATGCCAATAGGTGTTTTGAATGCAGTCCTATAAGCCCATAGAGTATCACCTAAATGTAAACTCCAATCTTTTCTATTAGGATTGACAACTTTTTCAAAAATGGACTTAATTTCTATATTAGAAACTTCAACTTGGCCATTAGTTTGTGGATGATATGAAGTAGAAACTCTATGTTGAACATGATAAAGTTTAAACAAAGCTTAAACAACCCTATTACAAAAATGAGTTCCTCTTCACTTCTGATAGCCTTAGGGATGCCAAATTTGTTAAAAATGTTATCTTTTATGAAATCAACCATAGATTTTGCATTATTAGTCCTAGTAGCTTTAGCTTCTACACATTTAGACACACAGTCCACTGCAAGCAAATTGTAAAGATTACCAAAAGAAGATGGAAAAGGTCCCATGAAATCAATTCCCCACAAATCAAATATTTCACAAGTAAGAACATTAGATCGGGGCATCTCATCTCTCCTAGCTATGGTTCCAACTATTTGGAATTCATTACATGCTTTAACATACAAATATGCATCTTTATTCAAATTAGGCCTATAGAATCCGCATTTCAAAACTTTATGGGCAATCCTTTTGGGACCAAAATGACCTCCTACTTCATATGTGTGAAAAATTGCTAAAATAAATGCGATTTTATTAGCAGGCACACAACGATGAATGACATTGTTTGAACAGATTTTAAACAATTAGGGATCATCTCATAAGTATTATTTAGCATCACTCTTAATCTTATCCTTTTGAGCTCTTGAAAGTTCCGATACTGATTCCCTAGTCACAATATAGTTAACAATATTAGCATATTAAGGAAGAAAACCATGAAATTTATATAAATGCTCTTCAGGAAAGAGTTCTGAGATTAGAAATACTTCCCTTTAGTAGGTTAGCCTACTTAAATGATGAGCAACGTAATTCTCAGCTCCTTTCTTATCTCTGATCTCAATGTCAAATTCTTGAAGTAATAATATCCAACATAGGAGCCTAGGCTTAGATTCCTTCTTGTTGAGGAGGTACCTATGAGCTGCATGATCAGAAAAAATTATCATTTTAGTACGCAACAAATAAGAACGAAACATTTCTAATGCAAAAACAATAGCAAATAGCTCCTTCTTCATAGTAGTGTAATTTGCATTGAGCAACATCCAATATCCTTGATGCGTAGTAAATCACATATGGCACCTTGTCCTTCATTTGACCTAAAACAACTCCAACTGCCTTATCACTAGCATTACACATTATCTCAAAAGGCAAATCCCAGTTAGGTAGTTGAATAAGAGATGCATAAATTAAACTTTAATTTAAAACATTAAAAGCTTTCTTGCAAGCATCATTAAAATCAAAAGGAACGGCTTTTCGGAGAAGTAGACACAAAGGTTGAGCAATTTTAGAAAGTCCTTTATAAACCTTCTATAAAAATTAGCATGACCAAGAAAACCTCTTACCTCTTTTAAATTAGAAGGAAAAGGAAGAGATTTGATTACATCTACCTTTTCTTTATCAACTTCAAGTCCTTTTGCTGAAACCACATGTCCTAAAACAATGCTTTGTTCCAGCATAAAGTGACACTTTTCAAAATTCAACATAAGGTTAGATTGAACATATCTTTTAAAAATAAGGTCTAAATTCTCTAAACATGCATCAAAAGTAGCTCCATAAATGGTAAAATCGTCCATGAAAACTTCAATGATATTATTGACATAATCAAGAAAATAGATATCATGCATTTTTGAAAAGTAGCAGGCACATTACACAATCCAAAAGGCATTTTTCTATATGTAAAAGTTCTAAATGGACATGTAGATGTGGTTTCGGTTTGATCCTCGGGGGTAATTGCAATATGAAAATATCTACAAAAACCATCTAGAAAATAGTAATGAGATTTCTCTGCTAGACGTTCTAACATTTGATCAATGAAGGGAAGGGGAAAGTGATCTTTCCTAGTAGATGCATTCAATTTCCTATAATCAATAC
>JAOXNR010000028.1:9446569-9472194 GCA_028571225.1 Parsonsia alboflavescens | reverse complement strand
TCAAACTGACTTATCAAACGGACCATCCATCCCCGTTTGTGGCGTCTTCACCATTCCAAGGTTCTTGCTTCTTTAAGTAACGGGTCGCGGATTCCACACAAACTTGAAGATCTTGGGGTTGTTTATCAGATTTGGTGTCGGGTTTTGTCATGTTGTTGGCGGGGTTCGTATCACTTATCCCATTATATTCTTTGATGCAGCCAATCCTAATCTTGTTTGCATGTTTGTTTGTTCTTTTAAGAAATGTAATGTTCAAATCGCGCATGAGCACATTGGGTGCCATATGATGTTGCTGGTAAGTTTGTTCGGTTCGGTTAACTTTGGTGCAAGCACGTTCTGTGTGGGTTGAAGCTTGATTTGGTATCTGCACAATAAAAATGGTCAGAGTAGCTGGTGGTTCTCGAAACTCCTCAAATGCTGAAATTAAAAACTTGTTTAGCAATGCAGAAATGAGAGTTATAAGTTCTGGAATGTAAAAGTCATGTACTTTTGGTAGAAAATTATTACCTTTTTATATAAAACTGAAAGTTTGATGTGGCATGTGTAATAAACAATGCCAGGCTGACATTGTGTGTTCGATCGAGCTATTTTTAGGATGAGATTGCTCTCTCGTTATTAATCCTTTTAGCTCGTATAATATACTAAATTAAAGCTCTTATTATATAAATTAAACTTAGTATTTGATTTGTGATTAATTATCAAGTTATCATGGTAGAAAATGTGGTCAAATATTGACCTTGGTATATGGTATACACCACTGATCAAACCTTCCTTCATGCTCTATAGCTGCCGCTTCCTTCACGGCTTCTTCAAACATTTGCATGGTTCTTTCTTGAGTCCCTAATTGTAATTGTAGCTCCTTCCCAACTTCCTCAAATTTGGACATGGACTCCATCACTTCTTGATTTCTTGTTCCGGAGTGTTCAAACCAAGAACGACTTCTCTGACACCAGATGTCGCAAACCCGAACTCCAAAATCTCAAAATGACAACTCTTCACCTGTAATCAACAGAATAACCTGAATTAATTAAGAAACACAGAAGAATAATTTAGATGTGGGGAGAAGAAGATGAAAGAAATATGCAGGAACTATGAGAGTAGGAAAAAATTCACCACACCCCTAGATCCAACGTAGACTTAGTTGCTCCCAAATTCCTCCCTCTCTTAACAGGCATAGCTGCACTCTGCACTTTGATACCATTTCTAACGGGATGTACTTCTACAACTCAGATTGACAGCTGTTATGCAGGAGAAATCCCTTGCTGGGACTTTTAAAAAGAATGACAACGTTTTAATCTTTTAAATATCCCTTACATGTTTCATGTTCCCGTAAATTTCGTTCGATTAAGCAATGGACAGAGTCGGAGTTGACTCTGTTTCCTGGGTCTTAATTACTCCAAATTGAAAGGTTTCAACTTTCATTCATGGATTTGAATTTTACGAAAATTTTCCTTTTTCAGAAGAGAATTGACACAGAATGAATACTTTAGGCCAAGAACACCTTGCAAGTTATTCTCAACCTTTGTTCTGCAGATAGATTCACGTTTTCAATTTTATTGAGTATTTATTGAATTTATTATTACAGAGAATACAAATTTTGGTCAGAGAATGTTAAAATTGAGTAAGGTAAGGAAAGCGGTTGAGGGACCTTTAAAATATTTTTTTTTTTTTTTTTCCATAACATCTAAATTTTAGTTTTTCCTAAGATTAAAAAACCATCTTTAGAAGTAACACTGAAAAAAAAAAAGAGCAATAAATCAAATTATTAAAAAAAAGAAAAAGAAAAAGAAAAATGGGCCGTGAAATGAGGTTACAAAACATCATCATTCGACCCCAATCCATTTGAAAAAAAAAAGCATGTTGAGGAGATGTGTCTCATGCATCGCTCTATCTATCTGTGCACAAAATCTCCCCACATGAACAATCCATCCAGTACAGATTTCTTCATCTGGTCACCTCGGTTCTTCCCCCACTAAGCTTCAAATTTATCAATCCCTGGAGATGCGTTATGGGCCTTATGGCACAATCACAAATGATAATAAATTGCAGGTGTATTCTCTGTTTTTTTTTTTCCGGAGAAGAACTATATAGAATAAGCTAGCCACCAGGTAGGTAGATTTGATTTAATAGCAAGCTTATTCCCTCTTGACATCTCTGTAGATACGCCGAACCAACAACAAGGAAGCATAAAAGCTTACAGTACCCAATACTAGGAAGATTGCATAGCACAGGCAAGCATTGTAGCCAAAAAAGAATGTTGTCTGGAGGAAGCCAGTCATATTCGATTTGGAGTAGAAATAGATGCTGTATCCAAACATGAATATAGCTACCGCACCCCCACGTAGAACAGACCTGAATCAAAGAAGGTCAAGATTAACATTCAGGCACTGGAGTCCTCCATGAAAGGAGATGAGATAAGAGAAGTGATAAACAGTCATAGTAATAAAAAGGGACAAAACACATACCGCCATAACCATTCATGATCTTCTGTAGTGAGCTGAAAAAATGTCAATCCAATACTTGAGGTTGCAGTTAGTAAGATAAGGATTATGAATGTGATAAACAGCACGCTGGGAAGGGTAAAGATTTTGTAGCTCCACATGCTCGCATACAGTTGGTGCAACTCCAGGACTATTGCACTAGAAGGTAAAAGACCCCCAATAAAGATTTGACCAGCTGTTTTCTGGTACCATGCAAGTTGTTGAACTTCTCTTGGGTTCTTTTTTGTGGCAAAAGATGCTTGAGGCTCAGACCTGTATCTGTAGCCCAGCATCCAACCAAGCGCAAATAATGGAAGCCCGAAAAGTATATGTATAAGAAAAACCACGAACATTGTACCAAATGGAAGCGCTGCTGTTGTCCCAAAATACACAGCTACTAGATTAAGGATAAACACTATGAAAAGAAAGGGAGCAAGGAAAAGCATCCAAGCAAGAAGAACACTCCTGTCCTGAAACATTGACATTTCCATCAAATTCAGATGCAAAAGGATAAAAAGATTGAGAAGACATAACACAGTGGTGGAGACATTAGTCCAAAGTATTACCCATCTAGTTTCGGTACTACAGAATGAAGCAGTGATATAACCTGCAACTGCAGATGTCAGGGGATACACTAGGACCAAAGAAGTAGCAAGAGCTCCACGGCTATAAGGGTAGATAATTCCTAGAAATGCCAAACCAAATAAGAAGATAACCCTGTTGAATTAACCAAAAAGCGCCTTAGTAAAGCAAAAATGTAACATTGGAATGTCAGTAGAACATATTGTGTCAAAATTCAACGTAAACATGCAGCACATAATCTGTTGGGCAGAAAACAACAGAATTTCAATTAACCAAAATTGGAGGGTCAAAGAATCTCATAAGAACTGAAACTTATCTGCGTATACTCTGAGAGAAAGAGAGAGAGGGGATTGAATGAAATGCCAGTCTGAAATGATTGAATACGGAAAGATTGTAAAATAAGGACTGAAAAATTTGCATTGCCTTTTCATATCTGCACAGAGTTATTGAAACAAATGCAACAAAATGTAAATATGCAACTTTTCCCATTCCCATATGTTCTTTTCTCTGTTCTGAGAGAGATAGACAAATACTTGCAATTTACCCACATAAGGAATGTGAGGCCCTTTCTTGCAGTGAACTACCGGACAATGGTTCCATCTATCTTTCACAAAATATAGAGGATTTTATTTCTTGGGGGAATAGACAAGGTCAAAGGTTAGAAGCATATCTGTTACATGGACTAAGGCTACCTCACGATAGAGCAAGATTTCTCCAACTGAAATGGTTAGCAAAGAAAACTACTCCTTTACCATGGAGTCTTGGACAGAGATGTTAGGAAACCTTTAGAAACCAATCTCTTGTCATCAAAAGAAAACAACAGAGCAGATAATTGAGAAATGATGATTAAGGAAGGAGAGCGCACAAAAAATATGACCTAGGAACGAAATGACACCTAAAAGAGAGCCCAGCATAAACATTTTTTCACAAGATTGAGTAGCTGTTAGTGTCATTGCATGTACCAGTCAACTAATCAGAAGGCAAACAGAAACTAAAACCAGGAGATCTTTTCTAGAAGTATCCTGTTATATTATTAATCTTTTGGGCCATAGGATTTAATTTGCAATCCTTTATATTTAAGCTGTCTTTGCTTCCTAGAAACAGAGATGTGCTATAGCTGCAAATTTTGGAGAGAGGCTATTCAACCACAGAATTTGAAAGGGTTCTACCTTCTGTTAATGGATATTGAGTGGAAAAAAGAAAGAAAAATCATTAAGAAGTAAAAATCCAGGAATTTACCATCAGAAGAGATTGCCTAGCCAAAATATAAAGCATGCAATCTCCAACAAATAAATTCCTGAACGGATGACAGAATTACAGGTAATAAAAAATCTAGAAATTAGGATAGTTAATTTATATGTTTTCCATGACAAACGGTTGAATTTGTTGCTTTAATGAGGAAGGACATGAGTATGCAGAACATAAATTTAGAGAGGGGAAGCACATGTGCTGGATGATCAGTTGATATAAATAATGTAACAAGTTACAGAAGGATGACTACAAGTTTTACTTACAGAGTAAATAGCTGAGCACCAGCACCCAAAACAGCACGAAACAAGGAGGCGTGCGGGGGACATTTGAAGACATCACTATAGATATATTTCTGACCAGCCTCCTTGACTTCCTCTTCATCTCCACCAGAAAATCTGAATATGGGAAAGCAAAATTCAGAAAAAACTACAAAACACTTCTTTAATGCATCAGCAGTCATCAGTAAAGCAGTGAATGTCAATATTGCATTACTTTCTGAGATCATTCTTGAGATGCCGTATGAACTGCATGGAAAGAAATCCTACTAGCAGAACAATGATTACAATTGAGTTAATGAAGGAGAACCAGTGAATTTTTTGCTGAACTGAAAGCAGTGATGCCCTTGAATATCTATTCATTCTGTCTTTGAATGAAGAGGAGGTCTCTTTCCAGGAAACTGAGTAAGTAAACTTAACATCCATGTCGACATCCTCAGTTAAATCTGCTGAATAATTTGGATCACAAAAAGCATTTATTTCTATGATTTGGTTGCCATTGTATAGCACATCAAACTGAATATGGTTAAAGAGATAGTAGTTAGGACCCTTTCCTTCCAGCAAAAAATTATCTTCTTCAACTTTCCCAATGAATCCCCACAGGGGAAGATTATCATAATACATTTGGAAGTAATAATCACTCGCAATAGCATTCCTGAACTTAGCAATCTCATTTTGCTGAAGCTTCTTATCACATAGAACAGCATTAACCAGATCGACTCTAAATTTCAGTTCATATAATGCATTTGCCAAACGATCACCATTCAAAACTTCACCAAGAGTTTCCTTCTTCCGGAGCACCTTATCTGCAAATGTAAACAATAACTTTATCTCCTCACAGATAACCTCAGATTCCATATGTCATGGATGTATAGATTAAAGAATGCATCCAACATAAAATGGAAACAAAGAGCACATGGAAACAATAATTAAACATATTCTAATATTTAGCTCTTAAAATTCAAAGCCAATAAAAAGTTCATAATAAACAAGTAAAATCCAAAAGTAATAATTATTTATTTGATTGTTTGGAGAATCGCTGATATTTAGCATTGTTTCAATGTCTGCCTCTGTCCAATCAGGACCTGATGCTGATTTGGAATCAATATTTGCTAATGTGAGCCTAAGTGCTAACCTGGGAGGCAGAATGGCAATTCATAGTATTGGTAAGTTTCACTGCAAGGGAACAAAATTCAAAGAAGCATTAAAATTACAACTATAGGAAAAAGATGCCTAAAAACAACTTAAGACATGTACACTCAAAGCCTTTATTCAAGATGTGCATGTACCATATTTAAGAGTTTTCATTTCCACAAGAGAAGAAGTTTAACCTTTTAATGATTCCATGATTAATGAAATGTTTGTGTGTAGGAGCAAAATTTGATTCTAGCCTACTGATTTTGATGAATGCCTGCTCTTATCAGCAAAATTTTCACTTTTCTGCAAGAGTCCTATCAAATGGCTTTCCTTTAACTGTCAAGATCTCTGATGCTCTTCTGAAAATCCTAGTGTGAAACACAATTTTGGCATCCAGTTCGCTCGATGGCATTTTAAAGATTAACCCAAATGCAAGTTCTTTATAGTTCATCAAATTTGCAGAACAATATACTGTCATCAAAAGCACTTACCATTTCAGAAGTAATCAGTACAACAATCCTGCTTCAGCATAGATACTATATCAATTTCCAAACTTTTTGTTCACAGATTTCGTGAAATTCCCTAAGTCAACGCTTGAAAATTCTTCTGATTCAATTCTTACTAAATGACAGAGACCCATTGTCATCTTGCGAATCCCCAATCTCCAACCCCTCCCCCCAGTCCCCAACCAAAAGAAAAAGTCTTTACAGCAAAAATGAAGAAGAATCCGATTCAATAAGCAAATAGATCCCAACAAATGATATTTCTTCGAAAAGCCGATTTGCAGAAGCTAACGTGCATTGGAGGGAGGACCAGAAGTATACCTGGGATTGTTCAAGGGGCCGATTTTATTGGCAAAAAGGGGCACATCATCTCCCACAATGTAGGTGTGATCAATTGGGGAAGAAGTGACAGATTTTACAAATTCAAGAATTGCCAGAAACAGCAACCCTATTCTCAGGATACTCATCATACTCGAAGTGATATCACTTCGGTCAAGAAATTCAGAGAGATCACTAGAGCTTGTTGGAGGGAAATACAACCTGAAATTTTTGAGCAAAATGGCCCTTTTGCAAAGTGCAACCCATAACCTATTTGGTACTATTGTTTGAGGTTGGCTTAGCCCAAACCAAGAGCCCAAGCATCATGTCCATGGCATTTCCAGTTTTTGTTTCCTAGTAGGTCTTTTTAAGTTTTTTCAGCAAGAGATTTCAAAAATAATTTGTGCCTTCCATTGGTGCTCCTCTAATTTTTTATATTAATATGAACATTTTTTTTTTCCCCACAAAAAGTTGTATAGTGTAATATTTTTTTAAAATAATTATACTATAACTTATCGAACAGTTCACTTTTGAAAAAGCAACAAAAAAATCATTTCCCAATTTTTGGCCTTCGTCAAAAACCAAAAGGCCATAGATGGGTATAATTAGCCATAATAGTATTATTTTCAAAACACAAGTTGCATTATTCAAAAATTTTGTTAAAAAGAATCGATAAGATTTAACATATCCCAGAAATAGCTCAAAACTTTATCAAAATAGAAATTTCTTGTTATGTTTAATTTATCTCGAACTTTAAAAAAAAAAGAAAAATACACAACATTAATTTTGAAGATTAGTACCTTTAAGATCAATGCTGAAGAATTCTTTACCAATAGTATCTTCATGAAGCGTGTACAAGTTTCCTCGGAATAATTTGACCGATATAAAACATTTAAGAAATATGAAGGAATTGGAGAGTCAAAGAAGCAAGCATGAGCCATACAACAAGGAATCCAGAAATGAATCACTTTCAAACTTTTAGAAATTGAATTAGAAATAATTCCCTTCATCAGAATAAGAACTGGTCTAGCCAAAGATGACCAATCGCATCTTGCCTCCCCATATATATTTTTTGTTATTTTAATTTAATGATTATCAAAATAATTAAATTAATCCATTCCTTTCTTCATAATTAAGGGGGGAAAAGAAAAAAGAATTTGGTGATCAGATCACGATTAGCTAATCAAATGTAGAAAAGAAAACAAGATGGTTCTTGTTTCAACTAAGCATTTCAGAATATTTTAATGTGTTTAGATATAATTCAATTCCACGCTTAAGGGATTTAGTCTAGTTTAACAGGATTCATGAGCAATAGTAGTTCTAGATATGATTCAGACCATCTTTTCCAAAATAGAGAGATCATCAAGTAACCACAGTTAGTTTTTTTTTTTTTTTGTTTAACAAAAAAAGGCAGCAGATCCAGGGAAATCCACCAAAGCAAGAACTTATTCCAAAGCACAAAATATTTGATATCTATATATTTATTTAGATACTCCATCCATTTCAAATTAAGTTGCGTTTAAAGATTTGCACTCCAACTAAAAAGTTCTTATATTTAGTAGTTATCTTTAAATGCAAGTAGTTTAAATTACCTTTTATCTTTCCTCATTAGTGATATACCTTTTAGAGCGTACTCTTCCATCATTAATTATAAGTAATTTGTAATCATTTTATCAATATTAATGTAAAATTTCTCCCCCTAAAATATCCTTACAAAAAAAAAAACATATGAAAGAAAGAAAAATATTTTACTGTGGGGAAGCACGAGTAATATTGAAAAAAATCCACCAAAGAAAGACCTTATTCTAGAGCACAAGATCTTTTTAATATTTTCTTAAATGAAGAACATGTGATATAAATATATATTTTGTATACCCTGTTCATAATTAAATATTTCTATTTAATTATGGAATAGAATTGAATATCGTACTCTTTTAATAAAAAATAAATGCATTTTTAATATAAAATTTCACTAATAATATTTATTACTTTATATCAAAAATCATACTTAATTTTTATATTAAATTAAAAGTTGAAATTTAATTCCAATTCCCATATGGAGGAAGTATATAATGTTTAGATGAAGTTTATATTATATATATAGTCCTCCTTCCTTCCGGTATTGAATGTCCCATTTTGACTTATATAAATTTTAAGAAAATAAGTTAACTTAGTTCATTTTACATTTAACTATGTCAATTTCTTAAGAAAATTTTAACTAATTTAGGAAGAACATTCATTTCTGGACATCTAAAAATGAAAATGTGGACATTCAATTCCAGATGTGGAATTGAATATCTCCATTTCTATTTTGAGTTGTTAAGAAATGACTGTTCCATTTCCTTAATTAGTTAAAAAATTTTTAAGTAATTAGTATTGTTAAGTTTAAAATGAATTAAGTCAATTAATTTTTTAAAAATTCGTGTGAGAGTAGTAATTAGCAACTACATATACTCCATTGATTTCAAAATGATTATAGTTTAAAGAGGGAATGTTTGTTTCAAAATGATTGTCACTTACGCAATTCAAAATAAAAGGTGTGAGTAAATTACTCATCTTACCCTTTGTTTGTTAATATTTTTTAATGACATTGATTACATTTACACATCCCAATTTTAAAACCCACCAATCACATTATCCCTAAATCTCAACTTTTAATAAATTCAAGGACGGATAAAATTGTCCAAAATAAGTAATATTATGATTATCTTAATTTGAGTAAAAAAACCTTAAACGATAATAATTTTGAAACGTGTGTAGGGTAGTATATACCTAATCCATATAACAAAAACTTCTCAATATCTGACCTAACCTTTTGAATGACCAATCATTGGTATTGAGAGGGAATAATTGGCACAGAGCAATTTTTCCAACAAAGGTGGTGGATGAATACAGATCCATATAGTTATCATATTTGCATTCCACCTACTTATTATATAAGCTCTCATGGGTCCATTATGTGTAAAAGGGCATGTCCAAAAGAGATCCCCAGAGTGAGTGCAAACAAAATCCTTCTTCAACTTCTTTACTTTTCTCAGATAAGAAAAGGGTTTCTTCTAGATTATACATATGGGCTTCTTGGTATCTTAAAGAAGGTTGAGTTAGGAATAGGAGCATTATTATTCAGCATAAGAGAAAACAAGGATAATTCAAGTTAATGAAGTCTCTATATATATTGTTGGGATGAAAATTGATCGTACCAAAGGGATACTAATAAATGGGAAATTTCTCTTAATTTCTCTTAAGGGAAAGGAATCTTTTTGTGGCATGGTTTTAGGTGATGACAGGGAATGGATGTTGACCCATCAACAAAGGGGATAATACCAAATACACCCATCTCAAAGTTTAATTACTTAATAATGATATCAAGTGGGTTTTTCTTATTGGTCAATTATTCTAAGGTTTTGGTTGAAAGGCTATTTAAAGTTTAAACCAAAATTTTAAATTTGAAGATTGGTATTTTCTAGCACCCCAAAGGCCATGTGTTGTCAATAGTTCAATGATTCATACCCTTAAACAAAGCCCCCAACCCTCCAAAAGCCTTTCTAAGGGGTATTAAAATCAAGAAACCACCTACTGAAAACTTTTTTTACCCTCATTTTCATTTTTGAGAATTAAAGCATAATTGTCTCATCTGTTTTTCTTTTCTTTCTTTCTTTCTTTCTTTATTCATTTTCTGGTGTTAGTACTTCCAATTCAGAAGAGCCCTATAAAAAAGAACCAATGGAAAAACACAGGCGGTTAGAGTCTGGACTGGAGAGAGAGAGTGGAGTAGGAGTCACTTGACTCTAGTGGTTCTTGCCAAAGACCCCACTTCTATTTTACTTTCTATAATGTACAAAAGAAATTCTTGTTTTTATTGCATTCTTTGTTTTTTGTTTTCCAACCCCACAAAGCCAATGGGTCAGACAAACAGGTTTGCAAGGACAAGATTTTGTGTACCATGAGATGAGTCCGAGTTTCAAATCCCATAATAATTACTCATTGCTAACTTCAGAAGCAGATAAAGCAATTCAAACAGAATAATCTGACAGTTTCCTTCACCAAGAAGGAGAGAAGCAAGCAGACAGAGACCCATGAGAGATCAAGAAAAGGTGGCCATCGCATAGACAGACTCCCCGCTACATGAGATTTTGTGTGTGTGTGAGAGAGAAAGTGTGTGTGAAACATGTTTTGGCGAAGAAAAAGACTGGACCTTTTGTGGCTTGGTGACTACTTAGATATATAGTTTGACAAGAATAAAGGCTAAAAAAGTTATGATCTTTTCCCTCCTCTTTGTGAATGATACCGTTCTCTTATAATAGTTCTTTCTGCTCTTATAAGCCATACTTAGGTGTAAAAAAAGGAGCTTTTGTTCTAGGAGCACCGTAGAAAACTGAGGTAAACGAGTGGAAATTCCCGGCAACTAGTTTTTCTGTTCCCATGGTTCTTCAAAAACTATCTTTTGTAATCTTCTGCTTTCTTTTCTTGAGACATTTTTTTTTTCCAACACTTGGCTCCTGCAGTTTCCTTCTTTGAGAAGCACAAGAATGGTCTGAAGAGCTCTTGCATGGCGAGTCAAAGAGTTGGAGGGACTAATTTGTCAGACTCAGGAACTTCACACCATCATAGCACCATGCCATATGCAGTTTTTCGTGGACTGAACCCTCCTCCTCCTACTTCCTTCACGTATGATTCTGTTTTCTTCAAGTTTGACAGTTTCATATTTGATAAATTTCTCACTCAAAATTTTTTTTTGACTTATTGGGTTGTCAAAATTTTGGGTGATAAGTAATCAAGAAGGATCTGCTTTTGATTTCGGAGAACTGGAGGAAGCTATTATGCTGCAAGGAGTTAAGATGAACAATGATGCATCCAAAACACGTATGCAGCTCTTCCTCAATGACCTCTCTTCTTTTTTTTTCTTACGTTTGCAAAGTATAACCAACTTGCATAGCAGAAAGAGGGAGAGTTGAATGTGTCTACTGAGGCAAGTTGAGGGCTTTACCATTTCTAATACAGTAATCATTCTTAGACAAAGGACTTGAATGGCGTGGGGTTACAAACGAGGAAACCTGACCTCCTTGCATGATTTACTGACTCCATAACTGCAGAGGAAAAGAGAAAGAGAGATTAGGTTCTCCCTTTTATTAGGTTTGAAAGACCTGCAAGTCTTTAATTTTTAGCTGATCTTCTAAAAGATTTGGCCTTGTGACTCTATGCAGCTTTATATGCAGCAGCAGCAACAGCCAGACCTGCTACCCTGGAGATGTTCCCCTCTTGGCCCACGAGACTCCTTCAGACAACAAGAGTACTTCCCTTTTACTCTTTTGTTCCTTTCAATATTGACTCGTGTTTCTATATATGCTCTCCTTGTGAAAAACGTACTTCCATCTGCAAGACACAGCTCTTTTTTCTTGCCCTTTCTGAGAGATTCTTGAAATGAAATGAACGTTCTGTAAACTGAGGGTAAAAGGGATTTCAAAACAACTGACAAATTTACTCCAATAGTGCTAATTCGAGCATTCTCCTTCGGGTTATGATCTTGTTTACAGGGAAGTTCTAGGTCAGGAGAAGAGAGTACTGATTCAGGTTCAGCAGTGAACACAGTATCAAGTAGAGCCGAGGTCAGGTTAGACCCAGAATCTCCCATCAGTAGAAAGACATCTTCAGACCCTCAAGGCTTCGATCAGAAGAGTCTTCAGTTACCACAGCAGCTAGAGATGTCCAATGATGGTCCAGGAGCAGATATTCCACAGGCTCAAGGAGCTGCAAAGTCCACAACAGATAAGGTCCTTACTCCCTAGTCCTTACACTTCCATGTCTAGCTTCTCCCAGTTCTCCGGTCATCACATCCCAAAATCTCAGGAAAAAGTTGGCATCTTTTATGGTCATTTTCGTTTCACCTCAAGGTCCCTCCCACGCAAATCCCCAAAACCGTCAAAAATCAAATCAAAGGCAGAGTTTTTTTCTGATTTCTGAGCGATTCTCTGCTCGGTTTCTGACACATAATGAGAGGAGTATCTTTTGAGTACCCGCAGTATCACTGTTTCTTGGTTTTTTTTATCATTATCCAAAGATGGTCTTTTTTGCTATACTCAGCTCTCAAGAACTCTAGTTTAACTTCGTCTGTTAATTATGACAACCTTTTCCAATCCCGAGAACTGGAGTTTAACTACTTGTTAATCTTCTTTTGAAATTAGATAAACCGAAATCCAAGAGAATAACAAGTTGTTAAAACACGTTAGCTCTTGGGTTCCTCATCATTATACTTTCTCGAAAAATAGCATTCACATCAGCTGAATCCAGGACCCAGATTGCCTTTCACATTATCTATGTTCGTCAAATAATTACCAGTTTTATCTTCTTTGAAAAAAATATTTCTTCTTTCCTAACACGCTACTCTTCTCCGAGAGAGGACGAAATTCCAACATCTTTATTTTATTACAGTTGAATAACAATATTTTATATTACCCATACCCCCTTCTTTTACTCGTCAACTCTTTCTTTCTCACCTGCCTTTTGTTTCCGATGCTGCAGAGGCGGGGTCCTGGTTCGACTTCAGAGAAAGTGTTCGATGCTAAGGTATTTCATAGTCAAAATATAGCGCCTGGATAGTATGGCATGGAAACCCGAATGCAAAGTTTTGTCCTTCACTATATTTTTTTCGCTCTCTTAGTCTCATTTGAGTATGTAAGTCAATGCTAGACCGATAAAGAATTACTCTTGAAATGATTGTATCTTCTCTCCTGGTTTTAGACACTGAGGCGTTTGGCCCAAAATAGAGAAGCTGCGAGGAAAAGTAGGCTTAGGAAAAAGGTATCAGCCAATTTTTCCAGGCTACCCAAACTTGTCTGTAAGATTCAAAAAAACTCACTTAACCCTTCTACATAAATTTATTTCTTGTTCTGCAGGCCTATGTACAGCAACTGGAATCGAGTAGGATAAGGCTTACTCAACTGGAACAAGACCTTCAGAGAGCCAGGGCTCAGGTTGGTGAGCTGGTTAAAATGATATGTATATAAACTTTGAAAATGCTGCAATGGTTTTATTCCAATCTTTTTTTTTTTTCTTTTCTCTAATGGTCATGACATGTTTTTGACCTTTTCATCAGCAGGGATTTTTCTTGGGAGGAGGAGGAGGAGGAGCTCCTGGTGGGAACATAAGCTCAGGTGAGTTTCTCTTTTGGTCACCGTTTTAGAAAAATGCCCCAACTTTTGTGCCTGTGTTTTTTAATATATAAAAAGCTTGTTTTCTGCCTCAATTAATATTTCTCCATTAGTATGATAAGTGGGGCAAAAAGTCGATGGGGATTTTTTTATCCTTTTGCAAGTCTTGTGTGACTCTAATATGTGTGCAAATGGTAAGCACCGTTTTCAAAAAGAAAGCACTGGAGTCAAAACTGTGATTGAAATAGGGGAAAGTGAATCATATTAATCTTACCATGTGAAGAAATTAATTTTCACGTCCTTCTGATTACCTTGAAATTCCATTTGTAATCCATCAGTTTGACGCTTCTGCAAATCAAATTTCTATGGTGAGTACTTTTCAAACTTAGTATACATCACATGTCAAATCTTAGTAATCTTGGGTTGCTAAATTGACTTCTAATTTGACTAAAACTCGTCCATTTCTACTGTCCTTTTATGATCTGGAAATAGAGATTTTTTATTAGAAGGGCAGATATCAAAATGAATAAAGTTTCTATGAAATAAATGTTTCATAGAAACTGTCTGAGCTTTGTAACATTTTCTATGGATGTGTTGTCTGCATATCGTGAAAAATAGACTGACCAAATCCAAGAAATGGAATGAAAAACAAGTAAAATATTAGATTTCATAAAAAGTAATTTGATCCATTAATTTCCCTGAAATTGTAATAATCGGAAATGCTTGCTCTTAATGCAGGAGCTGCAATATTTGACATGGAATATGCGAGATGGCTGGATGATGATGTCAGGCATATGTCGGAGCTCCGAACAGCATTGCAAGCACACTTGTCTGATGGTGATCTCGGGTTGGTAGTTGATGGTTATATTGCTCATTATGATGAAATTTTCCGTCTCAAAGGGGTGGCTGCCAAATCTGATGTCTTCCATCTGATCAATGGAATGTGGACAACTCCGGCTGAACGTTGTTTTCTTTGGATGGGTGGCTTTAGGCCCTCTGAGTTAATCAAGGTTTGTGTAGCAAAACTTTTATCTTTAATTATTTATCTCTGTGTCCAACATACTTGGACCTTGTTCTTGATGATTCATCACTACCTTAGAGATTTTGATAGCAGAAAATTATGTAAAGGCAGACATATGAGTGATTCTCAGGAAGATCTACTTTCCTCTTTTACTAAAGCTTTTTATTTACAGAATGTGTCATTTTTGGTAGTATTATATAGACCTCCTAAAATGATGTTAGCTCTGGCAAGGAGGGGAAAAACGGTATTATGACTCTTTCATTTCGGCATTAAAAATTGATTTTTGATCATGTCATTCTCACATTTCATTTGATTTTCATGTCTAGAAATTCAAATTAACATTCAGAAGTGAATTTCTAAGAATAGTTTAAAGGGAAGACTCTTTAAAAGATAACAATTATTGATACTAGTAGTCATATGGTCATATTTCATGCTTACCATTCCAAGAAACTACCAAACAATCATATGTCAACTGTTGTCATTTTATATCTAATTTCATGAAGGTGTATTGCCTAACCTCCTCTGCCAATTCTATAACAAAGTGCCATTCCTTTTGGTAGTTGACATTTCCTTCTCTTTCTAATCTCTGCCACTTTTTTGGTTATGAATGTCAGATGCTAATAGCACAACTAGACCCTTTAACAGATCAGCAAGTTGTTGGGATATACAGTCTCCAGCATTCTTCACAACAAGCAGAGGAGGCCCTCTCACAAGGATTGGAACAATTACAGCAATCTCTGATCGACACCATAGCGAGTGGATCTATCAACGATGGCATGCATCACATGGCTGTTGCTTTAGGCAAGCTTACCAATCTTGAAGGTTTTGTGAGACAGGTAAAACTTTTTAAGGCTTGCAGTTTTGCTTTTAGGCACTGCTGACATTGGAATTCATTAGCTCATATGTGGAAAAAGGATTTTCCAAACCATGGGCAATGTGGCTTTCTATCAATTTCCTTTGCTTATCAGTTTGTTCGTGAGGTACTTTTAAGGCTTAACTTTAAAGGCTATAACATAAAGTATGACGAAAGATACTGCAAAGACGAGCTAAAACAAATGGAATTTGATAGCACAAAGTGGTGGTGTTATGTCAGCAAACTTTAAATTTAAAATGTACCTGATGTTATGGATATTCTAAAACTCCAAAACTGTGTTAGGAATGTTGTGGTTCCATATTAGAAATCGGAAAAGATGGGATAAGACAGCAAATAAATGACTTTATGTTCCCTTTCCTTTTTCTTCTTCTAGGCAATGTTCCTACTTTAACATAAGAATTAGAATAGATCCCTTCTCTCTAACTGTTGTGCAGGATGTGTCAAGGGCATTTTTTTTTATTGATCTAGAAAATGGTTGGTTAACAGAATTAATACTCGATAAGATTAAAATTCATTCCATTCACTCGATATTTCATCGATGAGTGAATTCTTAATAGGTGATATGTGATATTCTCAACCCTTGGGCTCAATTTTAAAGGTGTTGTTGTATGGAAGTGCCGAAAGAAGGAAAAGGAATACCACTGTAATCTTGAGAAAGGGGTGATGATATCTATTGCTAAAGTTTCAAATGTGCTTCACTCCTTTTAGGGAAAGCAAAAAGAATGCTTAATAACTTCCTCATCAAGTAATTAACTTTATCCCTATGACTTAGGAGAACGACCTTAGCAGAATGAAATTGGTTCACACTAAAAAAAAAGGGATCATCAAACACACTGGCCAAAGATGACTTGATCAAACCTTTAATGCAGAGTGTTTTTGCTTTTAAGTTTTTATGTGGAAGCAAAAGAGGCAATCAACCACACGACTCATGGACATGAAGTTGCTCATATCTTAGGTTTCAACTTCAACACAGGCACACAATAAAAACGAACATCATTCTTTCTGTTAATTTCAGATGTCAAATTTTCATTGGAGTTTATTTCTTTTTCACTAATTAATATTATGTTGGCCAATTATAAGCATTTAAAGAACGTTCTTATGATGTAAAGTTTGCATCCTGAAAAATGTGTTGCTTTCAATAGTTGGCTTGAAAGGGACACCTGTTGAAATAAAAACCCTTGCTGCCCCTGTCAACATTTCTTTCTTTATTTTTGGCGGTAGTTTAAAACATGGGGGGGACAAGTTAGTTGAAAACTAGAATAGAAGCTCCATTTTTCAGCTATATATGATTGCTACAGGCCAAATTTTATGTATAGGACAGAACTCCATGATTTGAGCCCAATTGCAACTCTGCTTGAATTGAAAGTATCATGAGATTTGATATGTCTACATCTGAAAGTTAATCTTTTTCCTTGAAGATATTCTAGTATATTTCTATGGATTTGTAATTTCCTTCAAAAAATGATTTGACTGAATAATTTTTTGCTGTATAGTTCTGGAATCATTATTTTGTTTAATGATGTCCCTTGCTAATGAATTTGAGTTAACATTAGGCTGATAATCTAAGACAGCAAACTCTCCACCAACTACGGCGAATCTTGACCATCCGGCAAGCGGCAAGATGCTTTTTGGTCATTGGAGAGTATTATGGCAGATTAAGAGCCCTTAGTTCTTTGTGGGCATCCAGGCCAAGAGAGTAAGATCAAGATGCTTATGCAAATTTTGATCAATGAATATAAGAATTTCACATTTCTCCTTCATCTTTAAAGAAATGTTACATTATTTGACATATTGTCTTTGCATGATTTCCCAGGACGTTGATCGGCGATGAAAATTCTTGTCAAACCAGCACAGATTTGCAAATTGTGCAATCTTCTCAGAACCAATTCTCCAACTTCTGATATCCCTCTGTCATTAAGTAGCTTTAGGGTTTCTGAAACTCTGTACTTAGAACAAATAGTAGAGCCTATTTCCCTTCAAAAGAAAAAAGAAAGAAAAAATTTAAGATTTAGCTCTCTGGCTTCGGCTTCTTGATAATTAATTTATGGTGTAATGTTATGTTGTAAATACAAACCAACTCCACTTCCATGAGATAGCTTTATCTGCGATATTGAAACCTCGAAGGGAGAAATTTTAGAAACTCAATCAAGATCTTGAAGAGTGTATTACTTATTGCATGTTATGTGATGTTGTTAACTCACCTACCGGACCAATCTCTTGACCTTTGGGACCAGATGCTAAAGTCAGAGATAGAAAATAGCCAGCTTTCTTCTTTTATTTATAGTTATGTTCAATGAAAAATAAAAAAGAGAATTACTAAATGACTTTTATCAAATTATATTATTATAATAATAAAATAAACTACAAGTTGAGTTAAATCAATATTATAATAAGATGTATATATTATACACCATTATGGTTCGCTCTATTAAATTTAATTATGATGTGGCTGTGAATAAGATTATATTATTACAAGAACGACAAGAGAAGAATGGGGGGTGGGATTGTCTTTTTTTTAGTAGAAAATTTGCAGAAGATAATATATAGATATATTTCTTCCTTCCGTTCGAAATTAAATATTACAATTTTTTTAAAAAATAAGTTAACTCAATTCATTTTAAATGTAACCATGTCAATTTATTAACAAAATTTTAACTAATTTAAAAAAGTAAATTCAAAATAAAAATGTGTACATTTCATTCCAGATGTGATGGACGGATAAGGGAAGTTGATTAGGCGATAATTTAAATACATTAGCAGTGATTGATGACAAATATTATATTTTGATTGAAAATTATGTGGATTCCAACAACAAAGAAACAAATGTTTGTGTTATGAAGAATATTTCATTTGACAAAAGTTAGTACACATAAAGTTGGCTGCTTTAAGATGTTCCAATAAGGTAAGTGGTCTTAGGTTTGAGGAAATTCCCAAATATATCTAAATGGATTGATCCAATTTTAATTTTACTTTTTAAAACATTTCAATTTAATTCAATCCAATTGGGTTGTTCCAATTTCAATCTATACCCAAAAGTCAATTTTAACATTTTTAGATAATAAAAATTAAAATAGAAATGGAAAATTACTTCCTTACCCTTATACCCAAATCGAGACAAGGACACAAACGATTCCTTTTCTTCTCATTTCAAGACTGACTCCCCACCTTCTCCACTCTTCATATTTCTTCTACTCTCGCCCATTTTCTTTCCTTTCTTTCCCAACTGAAGCTAGCCCTCATTCCATTTTCCCGACACACTCCGGTAGAATCCACACTCCCATGATGGTGCCATTAGCCAGTAGATCACTTCATTATTGTCATCGCCGTTGCCATTACCGATAGGTTTTCTTCAAACTTAAACCTTGATTTTGTGTCGAATATGCTAAATTTTATTTACTGCGATTTTGTATTTCATTGAAACTGTCTTGGACAATCGTGCATGAGTTTGAATTTTGTATCTCGAAATTGTTTGTTGTGTCTCGAAATTGTTTGATTGTGTCTCAAAATGTTTCTATGTGTCTCGAAATTGTTTGTTGTGTCTCGAAATTGTTTGATTCTGTCTCAAAATGTTTCCTTATGTTTGGAAATTGTTTGATTATGTCTCGAAATGTTTCTTTGTGTCTCGAAATTGTTTGATTGTGTCTTGAAATGTTTTTTTATGTCTCGAAAGGGTTTGATTGTGTTTCAAAATGTTTCTTTTTTGTCTCGAAAAGGTTTGGTTGTGTTTCGAAAGGGTTTGCTTATGTCTCAGAAGGTTTAGTTTGGGTCTTGAAATATATAAATTATGTCTCAAAAGGTATAAATTGTGTCTCGAAATGACTTGGTGTCTATAAATGAATACACTATGTCTCGAAAGAAATGTCTATTGTGTGTCTTAAAAGAAATGTAATTGAAAGTCTCGGTTAATTTACAAACCGTATGTCTCGAAATATGTTAAA
This sequence comes from Parsonsia alboflavescens, assembly GCA_028571225.1. Classification (NCBI taxonomy): domain Eukaryota; kingdom Viridiplantae; phylum Streptophyta; class Magnoliopsida; order Gentianales; family Apocynaceae; genus Parsonsia; species Parsonsia alboflavescens. Next base: position 9,452,667 of record JAOXNR010000028.1, on the reverse strand, counting down.
TGTGTCTAGAAATTATTTCTGTGTGTCTCAAAATATTTTGCATCTCAAAATTCTTTATTAACTAATTTAGAAACTGCAGAGATGTGGATCCCATCACACCTTTCAATTCTGACACGATCCCGCCTTGCCTATCGGGAACACGCTTTGCGCACACACCAAGTTTTCAATTGTTACACAGACAGTGGACTTGCTACGGCGCCATGGGACACTGGAGCGTTTTGAAAAGGGGCCTTTCGGATACATGGTAGATCTTCCTGTTTATCTTGGAGGGTACTATTTCAAGGCTGCCCTACATATCTTGAGATGGGAGGTCATTCTGGAGGTGCCCAACCCGACAACATGTGGTTCCTCATTGGAGGTCGGTTACACCAATTGGGGCTCCAGAAGTACGCTCTCCTCACCGGTCTACGTTATGGGATAGTAGATCGGCATATTATTGAGAGGGGATTGAGTCAAGATGGAGCCATAGCTCAATTGTTGGGGTGAATCCGATTCCTCCACGGATAGTCTTGCGGAGGTGGCAGGCCATGGCCATGGGACAGCTGCCTATCAATGATGCCTTCAGATTGGCATATAGCATCATCATAAGTCATTAGATACTAACCCGAGAGCAAACTATAGACATACCCTTTTACGTATGGAGGATGTTGGGCGAGTTGGAGGCTGTAGAGTTGTTCCCATGGGGAACAATCAGGTGGAGCCACACGGTGCACTCCTATCGATAGGCCATCCAGGAGGACTCCTCGAAGAGACACTTGTACGCCAACTGTTGGGTGTTGCTGGTAAGTTTTCATATTATTAATTACATTCATTTATCAATGGTGTTTTTTAGACTCCTTAAATAATGATTTGAAATTTTTTTATTCTTATCTTTAATTAATGGTGGGCATACGATCACTTCCCATCCCTGTGTCCTGAGCTGTGTAAATATGCCCAGGCTTTGGCTAGACGCAAAAGGTGCCTCGCCCTTCGAGGTCCCCGACTTGGAAGAGGGGAGTGGCCCAAGCTACTTGACCAGGTAAGTGAATACCTTATCAATGTTCATTTTCATTTATAAATTAGTTATTATCACTAAATCAAACTGCCTATCACAAGTCCATGCTAGCTCCCCGTATATTGAGGCAAATCAGGCGGAGCGACAGCAACCGTACTAGGCCAATTTCGACCGCATCCCACATATTGCAGTAAAATGCTGGGGTAATTATCTACCCAACTCATTCGGAGGGCGTGCAGACATGGATTGCCTATTCCGCCATTCGATCAGGTAAGACTAATCTCAATTTTCAAAATTTAAGTTCATTTTATATAAAGCTAAATACGAAGATCGTTGATACTTTACTTTTATTTTATTTTAGATCTCACATCCTGATTGGGATTCGGCTGAGCAGAGGATTGATTGAGATCGTTCAATCAATCCGACGAGATCCGGTAGCGAGGCCTCACAGTTGAGTCCTTCGGCAGAGGACTAGGGGAGTGGACATCCCCTCTCCACATAAAAGGAGCCAACGTCAAGTATGTACCTCTTTCTACTTAAATAAACCCCCCCCCCCCCCGGGGAGGCTGATAATGATGACAATGGTGACAACAATGACAAAGATAACAACTTCCACGATGGAACGTGAGGAACGTGAATATATTCTTCATCGAATTCATAATTATCGTCCTTGTGAATATATCCGAATGTCCTTACTTCATCATTTGCATCAATAAATCCCACCCTTTCATGATCATTTGGACTGGATGGACAATATCACCATTGATGCCACCCTTGTAAGTTCTCTGAATTTTGTTCACAACGACAACTTTAGGATCTCCTTCCCCCTTCAAATACATAATGCCATACATGTCTTCAATCTCTATTAATTTCATACTTCCATCACAAAATTTAGAAGCAATTGATATTTGTATGTCAAATTGGTTTAAGTCAATCTTCATCAAATTTGCCATAATTCTCCTCAAATCTTCATCGTTCACATCGGATGGTACGACTAGTGCACGCACATTTCCAACTAGAAAACCCTCATGAACAGCAATCCTCATGTAATCCATTTCTACACTGTGTCTCGAAATCAACTATGTGTATCTCGAAATCACCTATTTGTATGTCGAAATCCCCTGTCTCGAAAGTCTAAATGTGTGTCTAGAAAGTCCCTGTCTCGAAATCCCCTATGTGTGTCTCAAAAATCCCCTCTCTTGTCTCGAAAGCTCCCTCTTAGATCTCGAGATCTCATCACTTCGACGGAAATCTGTGCAATCCCACCTTCCTTCTTTCCTCCTCCCAAATAAACAACACAAAACGAACAAATTCAAGCTTCCAAACACCAAAGAAAAAAATAACAAAGAAACAATCCGAACAATGTACCTTCGAACATCCCGTTCCTTCTTCTTCTTGATTTCGAAAAACAAAAATCAACAACCGAACACAATAAAAAGCTAGTTTTTTTCTCTCTCTCCTATAAAGGAATAGTTCTTTGAGTAATTTTTTTAGCTATGATTCAAAACTTCTGATCAAATGAATGATGTTAGTTGTAGTTTTTCTTCAATTCATTTTACAAGTTGTTGGGTTCGGTTGGGTATGTTAAATGCTAAAAGGTAAGATAGTAAATGCATGTTAAAGGAGAATAAATGTTAAGTTTTGATTTTTTTTTTTTAATTAAAAGTTAAAATGGGTATATAATGAAAAGTTAGTTTTAAATATGAGTAATTGTAAAATGTTGTTAAGATTTGGATAAATAAGAAATAATTGTTTCAATTTGGGTAAAAAATGAAAACATCCCCTTAGATTTCTTCTTGATTTCTTTATTCCTAGGCTTGTCCTGGGTGGGGGCCTGTGGGGATTGGGGTAAGTGGGATGCATGATTGCCTGGTGGGTGAAGAAGCAGATGATTATCTTCAGTCTTCTTTCAAATGCATTTCCAGGGAGCAAAAGAAGAGAAAGAAAGAGATAGAAATTATTTCCCTTGCTCATTTAGGTTGACGAGTAAAATGGTTTTTATTCATAATTTTAAAGATTTTTTTTATCAATTCAAATTAATTTAACTCGACTAATTTACCGTGAGTTGCAAAGAATAAATTCCACCCTCCAGACTTTGAGTTTTTAACATTTAGATCTATGCTATTTTACGAGTCACCTAAGACTCTATCTTAAATTTATGAATATAATGTAGGTAGATTATTGTCATATTAATGGATAAAAATTATTATGGTATATTGATATTGAGAGAGCCCACTAGACTGTTCAAACATGATCAGAGGCATTCTCCAACCCCAAAAAAGGGTATTTAATTTGATCTCTAGAATATAAATTGATGGCCATTGAGTTCACTATAACATTATCTTATCAATTGGATCGTTTGTATTTCAAAATTATTTTAAAATAAATGCTTTTTTTTATATATAATTATATCTTCCATTTTAGACTTCTACTAGAACGTGAGTTTTAATTAAGTATAGTCAAATGTAAGGTGAATCTTTATTGCAAATGATGAATATATAATTTAGGATAGAAATGTCATATTTGATTTGAAGAAAAATCCAAAAAATTAAAAATTAAAAAATAGTTGATTTCGTGTAGATAAAAAAAAAGCTCGTACCTTTTTCCATCCATCCTTTTTTCAATTAAATAAATAATTTAAGGTGCACAATAATTCTGTATTAGTGTCTTGAAAAAACAACACGTTTTTTTACTAGAATTTAAAATAATGTTTAGGCTATTGTTTAAATTATAAAAGTAATATGTAACTCTATCAAAAGAATAACGTATAAAATTAAGAGTTACAATATTTCCAACAAGGTTTCACAATAAAGGAAGATTAAAATCGCCACATTTTTATTTTTAATCGGTTTGTGAATGATAAAAACAATTAAGAAAGCAATATGGGCGTGGGGGGGAATCTTTCCTATGTCTTAATTTGCCTATAAATAAAAAAAAATCAAAATGAAATTTATAAGTTTTCTAAACCATAAATGAATTTCTTTTTATATATATATATATAAAATTATTGAATGAATTTATGCATTATAATGAAGTACTTATTTACAATACCAAATCACTATTATATCATATTTTTCATTGTCAAGAGAATCTTAAACTAAAGTATATCTTCTTCTAGGTAAAGGTTAAGAGTATGAATGTTAAGATTAGGTAAGACTATTGTCCCAAAACATACCACAACAGAGTTTCTCAACTTTTCGACCTAATCAAATAATGAGATTCTCTTCTTGCCATTTTTAGCCATTATTTTTCCATTGATGAAAAGCCATTCCCATCATAATTTTATATAGAGCTCAATTTTCATTTTCTACAAAACATGACTTTCATTTACAATTACAATATGCACTAATTATACTAAATAAATTTAATTGCACACCCTATTGAGCTTACGTTTAGTTTTATTCCCTACACTAAGAAATTCAATTGTGTTTCGAATTATTTTTTATATGTAGATTTGTTTGAAATGAATAATTGATAAATTCATTTGCTATATGTTGATGTTTTTAAGCTAAAAAGAAAAATCTTTTAAAACGTCTTTTTTGCTATCAATCAAAATATTACACGTGATGTGATTGGATCTAGTCAAATTGTACCGAATTAAAAGAAAAGTCTTAATGGAAATCAGAATAGGCTATGCCCCATGACCAAGAATCTCACCTATGGCTGGTTCTCTCTCCAACTAGAGGGAGATAGAGATGCTCATGTTGTGAGGAGAAATTGATAATGAAAAGGAAACCAAAGAAGGTAAGAGACTAATTAGACATTTTTCAATAACTTTTTCTTATTCTCTATATTTAACTTGAACATCAAAGTAATCTCCCCGAAACAATTCTTGACACTTATCTTGATATGTTTTTATTTTGTAGATTGTAATTCACTTCAACTTAATTTGGTGAATTATATAACCTAACCCAACTTTATCAACACGCATCCATGTAAACATCAAATAATACATGTGTATGTGGCAGTACATAAATGTATACAACTTCATTTTCTTATTAGAAATACTTTCAAAATTTTACATAAAAAATATGTAAAAATAAAATATTATTCGTAAGAATATATCTACAATAATAACCTTTCTTTTAATATAGTAAAAATGTTTGAGATTTTGTTAACTTTCTTCTTTTTTTTTTCTTCCTCCAAAGATTTGACTTTACTTCAAGTTGTTATACATTGTTGTCAAAACATCAAAGATGGATTAAATATATAAAAGAGGCCATCAAACTTTTTACAAGTAAACATATAAATCAAAGAGGACATCAAACTTTCAGTGGATATGAAAATATTCTATTTTAATGAACATAATCTAAGGAGATTTTTTTCCTTTGTTTTGAGCATGCCTTTATAAACATTAAACAACATTAACTAACATGCTTTATTTTATTTTATTTTATTTTTCCCCCCCTTTTTCTTTTAATTGGCTATAGAATATGAATTAAATGTGATCATATATATAAATGCTTTTTGTGGCCTTTGCTTTTGATGGCAATATGAGAATTAATTAAATCTTTAAAAAGGTTGGTAATACCTGTCATTATCATCATACTCTTTTGCTAACCCTATAAAATTATTGAATAACCATAAGACCTTATCTCTTAAATTAATCAATAAGTCATTTTAGAAATTAGGTGTTGGATTATCATAGTGTAATCATTCCCCCATTAAGGCAATTATAGAAATCTCATTTTTAAATGAAGTTGAAGATTTTATTGTATCTTTATGTTTCTATTTTTAAGTACTTTTAAAAAGCTGACGAGATAGTATTACCATTTTCAATTTTATACCTTTCCCATTTTTCAACTTATTGAGTAGGGGAGTAATTTTTTTTTACTTTCTTCTTTTCGATTTACATAAAAAAAAAGAATAAATAACTTGATATTCGCATACCAAACTATTTGACATTTCAAATTTATAAAACAATGTATCGACATTTATCATAAAATAATAAATAAAGTATGAAATTATAATTCCTTCGGGGACATTTCAATGGATGCAGTGACGAGCATGCAAATTGACTCAAACATCACTTTAAAAAAGGTATGGAATTATAGAATTAAAACTCTTTTTTTTTTTTTTAGCATTGACTAACATGATTGCAATA
>JAOXNR010000028.1:9421295-9438215 GCA_028571225.1 Parsonsia alboflavescens | reverse complement strand
TTACTTATTAAGATTATAATATTTTACACTTTTTCTCAGAAAATGATAGCCTTTTTGGGCATAAATCCCAACAGTTTCTCCAATAGCATTTCTAGGTGTTGTTCTGTACTCCCATAGAATGCTTGGAATTTCGTCTGACCATGCAGGTTTGCAACCCTCTTTCTCAAGTCCCTCCAGAATGATTTTGTTTGTGACCTCTGCAAGCCCATTAGCTTTGGGATGAGCTACAGAGGTCAGCCTCTGTTCAATGTTCAAATTTTCACAAAATGTTTTGAACGGATCGCTTATAAATTGTCTTCCATTATCTGAAATTATAGCTTAGGGAATCCCAAACCTGCACACGATGTTTCTCCAGACAAAAGACTATACTTTTGGTGATGAGATGGTTGCCATTGGCTCTGCTTCAACCTATCTGGTGAAATACTCCACAGCAACGATTAAGAACTGAACACCCCTCACTCCTTTCAGGAAGGGTCCTAAAATATCAAAACCCCAAATATCAAAAGGTAATAATGCGTTGATGGATTGATACCTTGTTGGTGGCACATGTGATTTGTTCATATGCAGCTAGCAGCTCATGCATTTCTGTATGGTCTCCTTAATGTTTGAAACCATTGAGGGCCACTATGTGTGATCCACATATTCCACTGTGTACCTCTTGGATGATGTATTGTCCCTCTCCTTGACTTAGACATTTAAGTAATGGCCGAGAATATGCCTCCTATATACCTCATCATCTCCTATTAGGACGTAGCAAGGTGACCATTTTTGCACTTGGCGAGCTTCTTTAGGGCTTTGTGGGAGGTTGCCATCTTTGAGGAATTTATAGATTAGATATCTCCATTCTGCCTGATCCTCTATAACTAAGCTCTCGTCTTGGTTTATGCTTGGAGAGTATAATTATTCCACCAGTAGCTCCACATTTATCCCGACTATTTCTTTGTAGACTTTTGATAATGCGTCTGCCTCTGCATTTTGTTCTCTAGGTATTTGCTCGATGAGGAAGTGCTCAAGTTTAGACATGATATCCCTTACTCTTTGGAGATATTTGATCATACTATCCTCTCTAACTTCGCATTCTCCAGCGACCTAGCTAGCTATGACTTGTGAATATGTTTTAACATGTAGTTTTTGCACTTTGAGAGCTCTTATAAGTCTTAGACTTGCTAAGAGAGCTTTATATTCGGATTCATTGTTCAAGGTTGGGAAATTGTACTTCATAGACTAAGGAATTCTCACTCCCTCAGGGCTGATTCATACTATTCCCGCACCTGAATTTTCTTTTTCCGTGGAACCATCAGTATACATCGTCTAGACGTTACTTTCACAAGTGCTTGTGAGCTCTAGTGGAGCCCTTATGCATTCTTCTACAAAGTATGAGAGAGCTTGAGCTTTGATTGCTTTCCTTGGCTCAAATTTAATTTGATATCCTGAGAGCTCGAGAGCCCACTTCATTGTAATGCCCATTAGCTCAGGTTTGGCTAGAGCTTCCTTCAGCTGTAAATTGGTTAATACTCTTATCGGGTAAGCTTCAAAATATAGCTTTAATTTCCTCGAGGTAACAATAATGAGGTACAAAAATTTTTCGAGGTCCAAATATCTAACTTCAGGACCTCTGAGCAATCGGCTCACATAATAGATAGGGAATTGTAAACCTGACCTTTCTACCAGTAGCATTGAGCTGATTGCCTTTTCTGTCACGGTGAGGTGCATCAGGATTTCTTCCAACGACCTCGAAAAGATAAGCTGAGGAGGTTTTCCCATGAACTCTTTCAGCTTGTCAAAAGCAACTTGACAATCCTCAGTCCACTGGAGGTCCTTTAGCTTTTCGATGACCTCATAGAAATTTCTCTCCTTTGTCTGCCATTTTGCTGATAAAACATCCTAGTGCTTTCATATTCCCCGTAAAGCTTTGGACTTCTTTGATGTTCCGAGGAGGTTCCATGACTATTAGCGCCTTGATTTTATCTGGATTGGTGTCAATGCCAAGTTCTGATATCATGAAGCCAAAAAATTTCCCTGCAGAAACCTCGAAGGTGCATTTTTCTGGGTTGAGCTTCATGTAGGCAACCTTCAGGGTCTGGAAAGTCTCCTGGATGTCATTAATAAAATCTTCAGAGGTCTTGGACTTGATTACAATGTCATCCACGTAGACCTCTGTGTTCCTCCCGAGCTAATTCTTAAATACCTTATGCATAGCTAGCTGGAATTCTGCCCCTATGTTCTTTAGACCGAATAGCATTTTTGTATAGTAGTATGTCCCGACCTCTATGATGAACGAGGTCTTTTCCATGTCTTCCACTGCCATTGGGATCTGGTGGTTCCCCTTATATGCATCCAGGAAGCACAGCCATTGATATCCGGCTGTTAAGTCCACCATTTGATCGATGATTGGGAGTGGGTAGGAGTCCTTTTGACAATATTTGTTTCAATGTGGTGAAATCCACACACATCCTCCATGTCCCTTCTTTCTATGGTACCACGATTGGATTGGCCAGCCACTCCGAGTACACCACCTCTCTCAGAATTCCTGAGTCAAAAAGAGATTGGACTTCTTGAACTATGACCTCGTTTCACTCAGAGGCAAAGGTTCTCTTCTTCTACTTCATCGGCTTGATCCCTAGTTTGAGGCCAACCTTATGTTTAGCAATTTTTCAGTCTACCCCCTCGAGGTCGCTATGCTGCCAAGCAAAAACTTTTAGGTACTCCTGAAAGGAGTCCATGAGCTTCCCTTTGATTTTAGGAATAGCAACCCTCCTAGTTTTATCCTTTTCTCAGGGAATATTGGGTTAAGGAAAACCTTCTCTCCTCTACCAGCTGCTTGGATTCTGTAATCATCATTCCCTTTCGGGAGGTTGATGTAGTTTTCCTTCTCGAGCTCGAGTGAGCTCTCCTTGTTACCTTCAGTGATGTAACATTCTGCGGCAAGCTGTCTGTCCCCTTCTAGGACAATCCAAGTATCTCTAACATGGATTTTCATGCTGCAGTTTAGAAAAGAGATTTCAGATCTTAGGTCATGACCCCCCTCTTGCCCAAAATTGCATTGTAGGTCCTAGGGGCATCGACCACCATCCAATCCATGACCTCGGTGACCTCCTTGTCGTTCGCGTACACTGTCGTTGGGACAAGAAGGATCCCATCCGCATAGGTCGTGCTGCCATTAAAGCTTGTCAGAGTTGTATCCAACCTTATCAGTAAGCTCTTGTTTATCTCTGTCTGGTTGAATGCCTTCCGGTAAAGGACATTCACAGAACTCCTAGTGTCTACCAAGATCTTGTGCACCATTAAGTCTCCGATCTGGAGGGACGCTGTTAGGGGTTCTGAGTCTTCCCCCCAAGCTCATTTTGGCCTCCTTTCGATGGCATTCAGCTACCGGAGCTCAATGATGCTGGGGAGCTGCTGGAGGTGGATCAGTAGGTCCTGTGTTCCTTGCCAGGAACTCTTGCAGGTGGCCTTCCTTGATTAATCTCTCAATCTCGTGTTTAACGTCGAAACAATCATCTGTGAGATAACCATGGTCCTTGTGGTATTGGCAGAATTTGGCAGGGTCTCTTTTGGCCACGGGATTCTTGAGAGGTCATGAAGGTTTCCAGAGTCCTCTTTTCTCCATGACCACCAGAATTTCGATCCGTGAGGTCTTTACAAGAGTGGTCATGAAGTCGGGGATGGTCTTTCTTTTCTTATCAGAAGTTCCTCCCTTTGAGTGGAGGTCCTTCCTACCCCTTTTCGAGGCCTGAGGGCCTTGCGATCGCCCTTTGCTGTCTTTTTCAGTGGTTGAGGCAAAGCCAGGGATCTTATTCTAGATCGCAGCTTCCTCAGCCTTGATCAATTTTTCTATGAGCGACTGTAGCTCCTTTATGGTTTCTACTGGCTCCTCGACTAGCCTGAGAGGGAAAGGTCCACATTGCTCTGTATCTCATGCTCTCCATTTCTTTCTTGATTGACCGGGGGAGTTGCTGTCCTTAGTGGATTGGGGGTTACCCCTCGAGCATCATTGCCTGTCATTTCAATCAAGCTTCGTCGATATGGCATCCTTTCTCCAAGAGGACCAAGAGGAGTTCGTAGCAAGCTCCCCTACTCGTCAGGATCTTATCTCTGGCTTTGTGACATGGCTGCCTAGTTGAGCCTGTCTCTTAGGTCGTAACCCCTTCCGTTGTTCAGGGTTTCTCTAAGGTCGGTTACAAGTTGAGTTCTTCTTAGGTCGGATTTCATTCCTTGCTTCTGAGGGTAGAGGATGGGCAAGCTGTGTACGTTCTGCCTGGCCTTGGGATGGCTGCGAATCTCTCCGGGAGTGCATTGGAGTACGTCTCTTGGACATATAATCTCGCCTACCAGAGATTCCTTCCAAGGCTTCCACCATTCGTTAAAGGAGGTCTGCTGAAACTGATATTTGTGTTCTCCCATATCTCTATGGCCTGGGATTATTGCCATTGGAAATAGGATCAGTGTGCCCCTACTTAGGCCTCTCTTGTACAGGTGGAGTCATTGGGGCCCTCCGAGATAGACCAGATTGTGATGGTCGTGGTGGCTCCTGTTGTGCGACCGAGATTGGGCTATTGCTCTCCACCAGGAATGGGGCTTCAAGCACCGTTTTGTCGGTGCCCAGTTGTGTCCTGCCGGGTGGTCTACCTCGGTGTGGTAGTTGAACGCATGTAGGCTGTGATTGAGTCATCAGGTTTTTTTTTTTATTTGTTTAGTGTAGGGAAGAAAACTAAGGTTTTTGTCTGATTCCCACAAATGGCGCCAAAAGTGATAGAGCTCAAAAGTGAACTCCGAGTCACCTCAAAACCTTGATGGCTTCAATGATTGCAACCTAAGAAGAAAGTAGAGATGGTCACCGGTGGTGAGTTGTGCCCAGGAAAGAGCTCCGATGACTAAGTCAGTATTTCGAGAGTAATCGAGTGTAACTAATTCTCAGAAAGACTGTCCTCCTTGTCCGTAGACTGATTATAATTTGATTATATAGAAAGGAATTAATTACCTCTTCGATTAGGACTCTGCTTTTACATAACAGTAGGCAATTAAGATAGTTGTAAGATCATGAAATCCCACCAACTGCTCCTGGAATCATGGAGTTTCCCTTGGTTAGGATATCTTGTCATTCACATCTCTATCGAGATCTACAAGCTTGCTAATTGACCTCTAGACCAACTTCGGGACCTGTCTATGCACGTCGAGAACCTCGTCCATCTCTTCTGGGAGGTCACATCGAGTGATCATAGGCTCATGGGGGATTGTTAGGAATCGTGCACGGTTGGTCATGGCATGGAAGATGTATGACACGAGTTGATAGTTATTAGGTCGTAGGTCGAGGTCTGGTATCTTAAAGGTTGGTGGTAGCAAGTCGCTACCCACATGTGCTTGTTGACTTTATATGTCTGACTTTCTGGTATTAAATGTTGGGGCATTGGGCCCATCTAAATTGACTTCTATCCGGACTCTGTCAGTTTATATTGACTTGTTCAGATCCTATCCATTTCTCTCATCAATAACAAAATTAGTCTATCTTCTTTTCGCTATATATATAAAACTAATTTCAAATTTTCATGTATTACAAAAATAACGAGACACTAATTAAGTATATGGCGAAGATTTGTGATTATATTATATTCTCTATGTACAAAATTGTCTTTTCATTTTAACTTAATTTGATATTAAGAAATTAATTTAATTTAATTCACGTAGATCTAATTAGGAGAACGAATCACATTAAATTCTTGTTGTGATTTATTTTATTCCGTTTTCTCCTATTATAATATGGTTATTTTCACAGTCTATTTCCCAGCAATTCCGGAATTATTGCATGCAGCAGTGAACTGGATTTTATGACGAAGAACATACAGAAGACAGATATCAAACACGCATGTAGACAACTTAGGGCTACGGATTATATTCGCTGGAAGCGTGGCAAGTGACGCAGTTTCTGAACACACTCGTCTCCCACCAGACACCACCACGTCTTCACTGCAAACCATTACGTGTCCATACGGGGATTTGCATGTCTGCACCCCAGACAGCTCAAGAGCAGACCTCATTTTTTCTTTTTTGACAGAAGATATTTTGGGTACTTTTAGGTGGTGGAATTTTGAGTTTGGTCTTTTTCTTCTTCTTTGGTATTTCGAGTAGAAGTGGACCAGAAAAAGCTGGGCTCTCGAAATGAAGGTTTGTTGTCTTTTTCTTTTGGTTTTTATGATGTAATATCGCTGCCTAATTGAAGTGGGTCAAAACCCTTGAATTGAATGGTTGTAATAACTAGGTGTATTTTCTATAATAATAATGGGCTGAAAGGTTAATTTTTAGTTTTGAAGATGTTAATCAGCTTTTGTAATTGAGGTGAATTCTGTGTAATAAAACCTCTGAATTTATCATGTTTTATTGCACTTCCTGTATAGAATTGAATGTCTATAATTTTTTAGAATTTCTATTCGGAACATTTAGTTAAAATTTTTTCATATAAAATTGCATGGGACTTTGGTTAAAAGGTGCGATTTATAATCATACATCAAAAAAAGAAATCATCTTTTAGAATTGAACGAGGTTCCATCTCCCATATATTGGTTTCCCCTTCTAATTTTATGCCAAAATGGATTCTTCTAATGGAGATAAATGAAGGGAAGCAGAAAGAAGATAATATTTCTCCTCCAAGTTATTCTGTGTTTTCCAAATTAAGTTCTATCTTTATTCTCTAATCTTGATAATCATCTATTTTTTGAGTTATAATTTGAGTTCCGGGATCATGTTCAGAAGATAAAAAGCTAAAAAATATTCATGATAAAGTGGAGAATTTTGCCTAATAAATTTAGATGGTTTTTAAGTGAAATGTGTGCCCTGAATTTCCGGCAGCTTTGAAAATGATCTTTGTGAATCTACTTGAATTTGGTACGAGTGTTTAAGGTGACTGGATAAAGGGTTCCTTTGTTAATGTGGATTCTTTACACATAATTATGAAAGGTGCATGAAACAAGATCACAGTCTCATTCATCGGCAGATGATGAGAGGATGGTGACTAGGAAACAAAAAGCTGAGCAGCAAAAAGCAAATGAAGCAGAGAAGTCTCCAAAGAAGGCAAAAACAGAGAATGAGAATGACGAGAATGGCCAAAAGAAGGGCAAATCAGTTGCTAGCACTGCACAAGATTTTGAGAACTTCTGCAAATCTACGAGAGAGCATCTCTCCATCGAACAAATGCGCGAAATTCTTGAAGCAAACGGCCAGGATTATTCTGGCTCAGATGATGCCGTCGTTCCAAGATGGTTAGTGAAACTCATTTCCATTAATCTCCAGGTTAAAGTTGATAGAAAAGGGACCGTTCTGAGAAATTTTGTTGCACGCTATATATACTTATAAAATTTAGATGACAGGTTTTTGTTACTCTTATGGCATGTAATTGATTCGATGTTTTCCTCTTACACAGCCAAGATATTTTGTTCTATGGTCCATTAGATAACTGTCCTATTTGTGGTGGAGTTTTGGAGTGGGGAGGAGAGAATTACATCTGCAAAGGAGAATACAGTGAATGGTCTAGTTGCACTTACACAACTAGGGACCCTCCAAGGAGGGAGGAGCCCCTTAAAATTCCCGAGTCCGTTCAAAACTCTCCGCTGTCTGATGTAATCGGTGAAATTGTTCTTTGGCTACTCATTGAAGCTTTTACAAACTTGTAGTCTTAACTCGTTTTTAATATTTGGATTTTTTTTTTTTTTAGTTGATAAGTAAACATCAGGATCCAAAGGACCGTCCCCAAAGAGAATTGACATCAACGGACAAACCTTTACATGGAATGACGATCACCCTATCAGGCCGTCTATCTCGGACACATGTACATTTTTAATTTCAGAAGAATTGTTATGCAGCATTGTGGTGCATGACCTGACTCTGTTATCCTTTCCTTTGGTAGCAATACTGGAAATCACAGATTGAGAAACACGGTGGATTAGTTTTGAACTCTGTTATAGGTATATATTATAACAACTCTAGAAGAATGCCCTGATGGAAAATTTCATCTTGAGGCTAACTGAAATTACTACATTGTAGGGGCTACTTGTCTGGTTGTTTCCCCAGCTGAGCGGGAGCGTGGTGGCTCCTCCAAGCTAGCCGAAGCAGTGTACGTAATGACATTGTTGGAATTATCCTTTGCTTATCTTCCTGCTTCAAGTAATTTTGTTCTGTGTGAAATTCTTGCATGAATGTGGCTACACTTAAAAGCAGGAAACAAATTCTGTTATCTGATTTGGAGGTTTCTATTAGGGAGAGGGACATTCCTGTAGTGAGAGAGGCCTGGTTACACGATAGCATTCACAAAAAGCACGCACAGCCTCTGGATGCTTATGACATTGTAAGTGATCTCTCTGTTGCTGGAAGGGGCATTCCATTGGACAAGCAGGACCCAAGTGCAGAAGCGCTTGCAACCATTTCAGCTGAGGTAAATTGGAAAGTGAGGAACTGCTGATAAAAAATAATCTTGAAATTATAGTTCTTTTGAACTTTTTAGTGTGTCAACTGCAGCTGAAAGTGTACGGCAAGAGAGGAGTCCACAAGGACACAAAGCTGCAGGATGAAGGTGGGAAAATACTTGAAAAAGATGGAGTAATATACAACTGTGCTTTCGCTCAGTGCAATCAACCAAGAGCTGTCAACGAGTATGTGTGCTGACCCTTTGTCCAAGTATTGCTATATTTCGCTTTGGTTTTTAGGACTAGTATTAAGCAAGTTTTCCAATGCATGCAGTTTCTGTATTACACAATTGATCACAGTGCCCAATAAGCCATTGAACATGTACTATAGAAAGGGTAGAATTGGGGAAGAGGCTAGGGTGGATGATCGACTAGAACAGTGGGAGAACATTGATGATGCAATCAAAGAGTTTGGTAGACTGTTCGAAGAGCTTACTTCAAATCCGTTTGAGCCATGGGAGAGGGAGAAGAAATTTGAAAAGAAGCTTCATAAGTTCCATCCAATTGACATGGTAAATGGAGCAACTTATGTTCAAAATGATTCCAAGGGCTCTGCTTATTCTTATTTTTGTTATATTCCCTTGAGTAGGATGATGGAGTTGATGTTAGACATGGTGGGCTTGGACTCAGGCAGCTTGGTGTTGCTGTTGCACATTGTAAACTTGATCCATTGGTGGCAAATTTCATGAAAGTTCTCTGCAGCCAAGAGATTTATAGGTAAATTAGTCCTCAAGTATATGTAGCGGTTGAAAAAGAGATTTCTACAAGACACCTGAACATAATATCTGATTTACTCCAGGTATGCTATGATGGAGATGGCCTTGGATTTTCCCGAATTACCAATTGGGATGGTTTCTACTGTTCATCTGAAACGATGTAAGGCTTCTCTTCAAGGGTTGAGTTATTTTGTGAGGAGTCTGGAATAACATGTTGTTTTGGTTGATACAGGTGAAGATCTACTATTAGATTTTGTAGAAAAATTGCAATCACAGGTCGACCGATATGAGAAGGTGGGGGATGACTTCAGTCAAAGATGGTTCACACTTATACCTTCAACACGACCGTTAAAGTTTCAGGACGTTGGTGATCTTGCAGATCATGTAAGTGAATTTCTAAATTATATATCCTGGAAAAGAATTCACAGTTGAGTGTCATGGTTAGAGACTTATAGAGGTAATGGAATTGTCTTTAAATTCACATAATTATGTAGGCTGCGGCTGTAATGGAAACCATACGAGATATCACGGTGGCTTCTCATATTATAGGAGACATGTCGGGGTCTACTCTGGATGATCCTCTTTTTGATAGATATAAGAAACTGGGGTGCTCTATTTCCCCATTGGAGAAAGATTCAGATGATTACAAAATGATAGTGACCTATCTGGAGAAGACTTATGAACCTTACAAAGTGGGAGAACTTGTAAGATCATCATGCTATGGACACTGAGAATTGTACATCTATTGGCCGTACTAAATATCTGATTCATTTCTGTGGCTTAAATTTTGTTTATTTCAGAGTTATGGGATATCTGTTGAGAACATCTTTGAGGTTGAATTGAGTGCCTGTCCCTCCCTTGATGAGATAAAAGATTTGCCGAATAAACATCTTCTTTGGTGTGGTAGGTTTTTTTTGTGTTTGTTTCCCTTCTGTCTTGTCTCCTTTCCCTGTTCAGTTTTGTAGGTCATCAGGTCCTTTTTATGTTACTATTCAGGAACTCGTAGCTCTAATCTGCTGCGGCATCTGCATAAAGGGTTCTTACCTGCTATTTGCTCACTTCCTGTACCAGGATATATGGTAAGAGTTATTCAGGATGGCATTAGAGATTTGTCCTGATGGGTACTTACATAGCCCTGTGGCATGCAGTTTGGGAAGGCAATCGTCTGTTCAGATGCAGCAGCTGAAGCTGCTAGATACGGTTTCACAGCTATTGATAGGCCAGAAGGCTTCCTGGTCTTGGCTGTAGCCTCTTTAGGGAAAGAGGTTATGGAAGTTAGCAGCCCTCCAGAGGTTCGTCCTGTGTATATGACATGGTTGGGGGAGAACATATTTATATAGTTAATTTTGGCTTTTCTATATGTTTTAAACAAGCAGGATACCGAGTCACTGGAGAAGAAAAAAGTGGGGGTCAAAGGACTTGGGAAAAAGAAGACGGATGAATCAGAACATCTTGTCTGGAAACATGACATTAAAGTGCCATGCGGCAGCTTAATTCCTTCGGAAAACAAAGACAGCCTTCTAGAGTACGATGAGTATGCTGTTTATGATCCTCAACAGGTAAAAGCCATTAAGGGATTCCTCCAAGTTAGGTATTGAATGAAATGAAGAACGAGAACCAAGTCAAGCTAACATTTTTTTTTTTTTCCTTGTTCAGGTGTGCATAAAGTTCTTGGTGGGCGTGAAATATGAAGAAAAGGATGTGGAGCACGACACAGCAGAATGAAGAACCGAAGCTAGCTGCATTTTGGAAGAGAAGGGCCTGAGCACATCATCTTGTGGCACTTCTGTCTTTTGACAGTGACCGTTTATGGAAGATGTTATGTACTTTAGTGAAATTGAGGTTGGGTAGGCGGTCTCTGTGAGTAGTATCCATACGAGTATATGGGAGTTTTGTAAATTAACAGGTAGTTGCGTTATATGGCCATATTCTGGTCCTTCAAAACTATGCAGACATCTCTAATCCTCCAATGCAATGAACTTTGCCTTTCCTTTGAACTCTTATTTCATGCGCAAGTTTTGGGAGAGCGTGATTGGTGATTGTAAGGGAGTGCACTGAGAACATGCATAACGCTGATAAAGCATTCCCGAAAAAGCAAACACCAACGGCATGAGATGTATCCGTCAAGACAACTAATTGAGGATGTCGTTTGATTGTGTTGGGGAAAGAAATTTTATTTAGAGTGGGGCAAAAGGACATGTACTAAAAGTGCATGGGAGTTCAAAGCGTTGTGAAACTACAATTTAGGAAACTGGAATTATATTTCTTACTCGTACATTTGAGAAGGCTGAGCAATCCCAATGGAGCAGTAAAACTGCATGGAGCAAGAGTGTTGCAGGTTCAGCAGTTAGTAGCATATGGAGAATAGGGCATCATTTCACAACCCTGAAGGAATGCAGTGTTAGCTACAGATAATGCAACAAGATTCGTCATGAAAATGCGAGCAAAGAACAAGCATCGCCCAGTAATATGATTTGCTGGAGCTTTTGTCAAAGCTTAGATAACTATTTAATATCATGCGAGTCGGAAAGCCCTTTTTAAGGGGCTCCTGCTATGTGAAGGAAACTCTCCCTTGATTGTAAATGTTTTTGTATTAAAAGGGAAGTTATCAACAGCAAAAAGACGTTCATTTGATTTATCTTCCATCAATTTTTTTCTGGGTGACCATGAAAGGTCACCTTCTCTTTCTTTCTGGCTTCTGCAGCTCAAAAATTCCATCACAGAGGAATCTGAGAATATTGTGTTATCATTTTTTCATCTCCTGCCACATATTGTGTTATCATTTTCTCTTATGCTAATCATTTAACCGGAGGCATATCAATTCTGCATGCATTGATGAAGAGAATGATGTTATAGATTTCGTTCTGAAACTACAAATTGCAAAGACAAAAAATATATACTCAAGGAACTATTCATTTTATTTGAATGTGTACAACTATATTTCTTTTGAAATATAATGTTACATTTGCCCCAAACTTCTTGGGATAACAAGGCCTTGCTTAGCTTCCAAAGTACAGTTCTTATCCTAGTGACATATCATCATCTGTCCAGTGGAACACGACTGATAAACATCGAGGTAAAACAGATGAAAGATCAAGAAAAATCTCAAATTTCACAGAGCAAAATGTCTGAATTAGTATACTATGTCACTGATATATAACAATGCGAGGGAACTTGAACTTGTCCGAGATGAATGGTATTACCTGTGGTCTTGTGACCAAATCGTGGTAAAAATCATATTCTGCCTCATAGTCATGCAAAGCTAGCTCAACCTTCTGATTGGTATGGTAATGATGTTTAGCAGCAGATGATTTGCCAAAGCCAAAGATACTTACTTTGTCACAAACTCCCACTGCAAGCATAACAGCTTGCATGCCTGAAGAGTAATGGAAATTAGCACCATCATGTGCAGGAGCCCATTGCTCCAAAATTTTCCCACTCATCTCCACAAACCGTTTCAATGAATAGTACTTGACAATCCTGGTACACAACACATCAAACCGAGGATCAGTGATCATCAATGGTGCTCTGTGTGAAGAATTACACGTTAAGTAATCCAAGAAATGTGCAGGCTGGCATATATACATGAGAATAGGCACATCTGCCCCATATGGATGACAAAAACAACCTTCCCTCCTTGCACACATATGCAAAATATTACTATTCACAAAAGAAATGCTAGTTTTCTTCCCTACATTGCGCTCAAAACTCCCAGTCCTGGCATTGTTGAGCCTAATTACAACCTCATGACTATCTATTAGGCCTCCATGTTCACTCTTCAGCAAAACTCCACTGTTTCCCACAACAGCACAAGACTTGTATTTTCTTCCTAACCCTTTTTTCTCACCATCATTCCTACCCCTCAAATCACCTAATGCATTCACCAAATCTACCATTACATCTGACTGGAATCTCCTATTTCTAGCCCAATCATGCAAATGCCTCCGGAAACTCAACCAAACTCGATAAAACTCCGGTGACCGGAGTTGCACGGGCAAGCCCCTAGCTGACCTTGCTCGGACATCAATATGGTACCTCCCCGAAGACAAAAATGACCTGTGCCGGCCATGGTTCCTAAAATTGCCTTCCAGGAGCTCCTCAATTTCTTCCTTTAACCTGGGTTCACCAATATCAATGGAAGCATATTTCAAAAGGGTCAAATTAAAGGCTGGTAATTTCTCGATTTGCACAAATGGGGTCTCATTTCCGAACTGAATAGAGCCGTGGTGTAGCGCCACACGAAAGGTGAGCAACGCTGCAACTACCATCAGAAACAGTATGCTCAACAAAGGGCGCAATGACGGCTTCATTGCGGCAGGAAAACAAGCAAAACAGTTCAACAGGGTAGCTCTCAAAGCCAGAAACAAAGAGATCTGAGTGCACTATCCTCAGTATTGCTATAGCAAATGACTAATAATATGCAAAAACTTGGAGAAAATAAGAATATTTCGAATCTGATTCATATTGCAAGAAACATAAACTTGTCAATACAACCTCAACAAGGACATCAAAAACTAGTTACCACCAACTAACAAATAGCAACTCAAAACACAAAAAAACTGAATCTTGCTATGGCAGCTAAAAATGTGGGATCTAACCCAAATCTTGAACTCTGCCAGTAACAGAGCTAAAGTTAAAGATCAGAAGAAATATACTTGAATTAATGAAGAACCAGAGGAGAAATCCAAGTCATAAATAGATGAGAAGGAAGTGAAGAAGAACACTGGTTGATTCAATTCAACCGAGTGAGCAGATGAAATCAAGAAATGTAGTATTTGTTGCGCTTTACCCCTATAGGCCTTGTTGGGTCATAATATAAGTGTGTATATGGTTGCGGACTTGCCGTCACGTCACAAACAAATTATTGCCTATTAAGCAAACAGGTAGTTTTAGGGAAGGTTTCATTTCCATAAATTAAAATGAAAGGATCAAGGAGGATGATGAGGAGAAGACGGCCGGATTATCTTGCATTTTGTTTTTGTTTTGGTGGTTTTCGTGATTTTCTAAGTGAAGGTTTGGATTCGCTCAGGGAATTAAGGAAAAAGGTAAGTGTAGTTCTCTTCTAGAGTGGGGTGTATAGGGGCGGTAAAATCTCCAGAACAAATACACCCCACTGGAACCCATGGATGAGGGATGAGGGAGGAGATGCAAAGGATATAAAAATTAAGGACTAGATATGAGAGTTAGATATTTCTCATTAGTCTCTTTTCCATTGTCTTGCTAATCTTTTATTATATATATAAATTTGTATTCGTATAATAATATAAATTATTGGTCAATTTAGTCCTTGAACTATATCAGTTTGGTCATTTTGATCCTTAAAGTTTTTTTTTGATTTTTTTAGTCCTTAAACTATTTATTATTTAATCATTTTGACGGGTCAACAACAGTTTGACCAAATAGTAGAAGGTATTTAGATCATTTTACTGTTCATGAACAGTGAAATTAAAATAAAATAAAAAAAGAAATCAAACTCGGGCACAATTCATCTTCTTCTCCAATAGTCTCCAACGACCTGCAGTTTTTTTTTTTTCTCTCATTCACATGGTAAAGATTAATCAAGGAATGTTTACACCTAATATGACTTCTGCATACAAACCTTTTCTTTGTGTGGATGGATATTATTGATTGAATTCATGATCTCTCAAGCCTTCATTTTCCACTTTTGTCTTTTGTGTGTCATGGACTTTGTTTCTTAGGTGCTATGTTTTGTTTTTTTTTTTGTTGTTTAACCCTGGTTATTCTAACCCCTCAAGTTTAGGATGTTCTCTTTTAGCGATGCTTTTGGTCAGAGAACAGTCATATTAAGTGCAGACATCCTTTGATTAATCTTCAGCATGCGAATGCGAAAAAAAAAAAATCTAGAGACTATTGGAGAAGAAGATGAACATAGTCCGAGTTTGATTATTATTATTTTTTTTTAATTTCACTGTTCATAAATAGTAAAATGACCTAAATACTCTCAACTATTTAGTCAAACTGTTGTTGACCAATCAAAAGGATCAAAATGGCCAAATAAAGGACTAAAAAGGCCAATAAAAACTTTAAGGACCAAAACAGTCAAACTGGTATAGTTCGAGGACTAAATTGGCTAATAATTCATAATAATATCACATATAATTTATTTATTAGGGGTAATAGATTGTATAAATAATAAATAATATTTCCTCCGTTCGAAATTAAATGTTCATTTTAATATTTATATATTTGAAGAAAATTAGTTTATTTAAAAATTAACGATATCAATTTCTTAATAAAATTTTAACTAATTTAGGAATCTGAACATTTATTTTCAAACAACTTAAAATAGAAATAAGCACATTTAATTTCAAACAAAAGAAGTATTACGAATATTTAATAAATTCTTTAGAAAACTTATAATATATAATGGGGCAAATTTTTTAATTCCAAAATTACATACAAAAACAAAAGGAACATTGTACATATCTACTTGTGTTTTTTTGTTGTAATATCATTTCGAAAATATGTATGGTTATGATAGGATTGATAAGGATAAGTTTAGGTGGTTATGATATGACTGATAAGGATAAGTCTAGGTGGGAAATATTTTTAATTCTAAAATTACATACAAAAACAAAACATAAGGAACATTTTATTTATAAATATATATATATATATATATATATATATTTATATATTTATATAAACTTGTGTGATCTATAGTTTGTGTACTCATTTCTCCATCCATTGGGGTGTCTTTGAAGAGACATAATTTATAAGGATAAACCTAAATATCTATTGCTAACTTGAGACATCTATCGTGAGTCTTGTTAGGACTAAGATCTCCGATAAAAATATATATAAATTCTTTTACTAATTTACAAAAAAAATATCACAACAAATTATTGTTCTTATGCCTTCAAAGAAATGGTGCATATATATTTTTTTAATTAATTCACAAAAAAAAAGGTAATAAATAATGTAGTATATGATATAAAATCTTGAAAAATGAATTATATGTAACCATGTAATTATGTGGATAGTTTTTACAAGTTTGACGTGGGATATGTAATGAACAGTATCGAATTGGTGAACGGTACTGGTATCACATGTCTAAACGAGCTATGTTTGAACATAGATTTTTTTCTTGTTATTAAGTCTCTTAAGTTGTGTAATATATCAAATTATAGCTCTTAGTACATAGATTAAGCTTAATGTTTGATTTGTTATAAATTATCAAATTGTCATGATAGAAAATGCGATCAAAATATTGATTTTGATATATGATATACATCATATACCAATGAAGCTTTCCCCGTGACTTGGTAAAGATAAAAGATAACCTCTCACTCATAGACAACATTGGATAGAACTATTTGCCATTTGGACCTTCATTTCTAAATGGGCAAATTTGGAACCAATCTTAGTGTTAGTGGTGAATTTTGAAGGAAAGTGACGAGATGGGAAATCTTTTGGAGATACAATTGCCTAGACACAGACTAGCCCCCACTCATAATTACAACCAAATTGAGGGGTCCCCTATAACATTGGCCCCACTCTAAAGTTGTAGAAAAATTGCACCCGATCAATTTGTCGTCTCTTTTGTACAATTTAGCTTTGATTAAATTTTAAAAAAATAAAAAGTTTAAGTTTTAAAATTTTAATATAATATAGTTAATAAATTTCTTAATTAATGTAAAAAATTTCTGAATTGTAGTATATCTCAAAATAAAAATAAATTATTTTTTCAAAAACGGATATATAAATATTTATTTATTTATTTATTTATA
>JAOXNR010000028.1:9400455-9421195 GCA_028571225.1 Parsonsia alboflavescens | reverse complement strand
TAGTGTGTGCTTAATCGTGCATATTAACAAGTGCAGTAATTAGTCAACTAACGGTCAACTAACAATAAACTAAATTCTAAGAGGATAAACTAAATTCCAAAAAAATAAACTAAATCCTAAAAGGATAAAACTAAACCCTAAAACAAAAAACTAAACTCTAGGGGTACTTGATTAAATTTTAATTAATTGTTTTAAAAAAAAAAAGATAGAAACCGTTAAGTTTAACCGTTAGTTGACTAACTACTGCATTCGTTAGTGTGCACGATCAAGCACGCATTAACATTTCTATATATATATATATTTATATTTATATATATATTTGGCTTGATATGCAATTCAATATTCATGTATAAGGATATAAATTAGATTTATATAAGAAATTTTCAGGTACAATTAGGTAAATTCATGAGGCATAAGGGCACCATAGATGCGTTCAATTGAAGGTTCTTTTTTTGTTGTTGCAAGATAATTGACACATTTAATTCCAAAATATATTATAATTAGTAACTTTGATTTCCAATTTTTTTAAAAATTTTTTAGCTTTCCAAATAGATTATGATCGGTAACTTTGATCCTCTTTTTTTTTATCAAAAAAAAAAAATTTAGATCCCTAGATATATTAGGGGCTGTAAATTTAATGCCTTTTCTCATTTACTCGGGTAAAAAAATAGGGCTGTAACTCTGTTTTTTATCCAGCTGCTGCATATTTGTTTGGTGAAAGTAAAACTTCAAACGTTATAGGAATCAAAGTCTATGGGCGGCGGTTGTGCCAATCAATAAAGAAAGGCATATTGTGCCAAGAACTTTTGTGCTATGGGGTTCCCACATTAGCTGCCTAACATTTGTGGTTAGTTCAGTTCCCAAAGGAAACCTTTCCAAGATTGGAATTGAAGACATTTAAACTTAGGCCCGAAGTCTTTTGGCATGGTAATGGCATCTTTATTTAAAGATTGATCAGCCAAAATTACAAACTTGTGTGCCTATGTCAATTGAGTTTGGGATAGTCTTTAACTAGTTTAAAGTACAT
This sequence comes from Parsonsia alboflavescens, assembly GCA_028571225.1. Classification (NCBI taxonomy): domain Eukaryota; kingdom Viridiplantae; phylum Streptophyta; class Magnoliopsida; order Gentianales; family Apocynaceae; genus Parsonsia; species Parsonsia alboflavescens. The sequence goes on along the minus strand of JAOXNR010000028.1, from coordinate 9,420,168 downwards.
TTAAAGAAATTTTATGTATCGAATTTAGATGGTATTAACTATTTATAAGCCATCATCTGTTATTTTATAAAAATTTAAATTATTTTAAAAAGATTAAAATAATTAATATATTGACCTCTTTTGACAATATTATCCCTCATCGATATACACTACTCCCTTCTCGAGCATGAGCCTATCTACTATGATTTCTTCTCTCTTCTCTCTCTTGTTGATTAACAGAAATAAGAGTGACGAAATTAATTAGATTAAAAAAAAGTGAAAAAAATATAATAAAGGTAAATTAAGAAAATTTATATCTACGAAAATATTATAAAGTATTACGAAGCATTATGGACTCCTCCAATTAAGTCTCGAATGATCATTATACTCCTAGAATTCAGTTTATCCTTAGGGTATAGTTCATAAAAATATTTGCAATTTTTTTTAAAAAAAATATTTATTTTTTCTTAACAATTTACTATTAACTTTGACAGTTATAAATTTAACTGAATCATTCTATATAAGGTATGCTTCGAAACATTACTGTTTATATATATATATATATATATATATATTTATTTATTTATATATGTATATATATTTATATATTTGTATGAGATGTGTGAGAGATAGTTAAATTGAAAATTAAAAGCACCTCCTTTGAGTGACAATTATTTTGAAATAGAAAATATTATATTTTATACTCTCTCAATCACTAAATATATGTCATTTTCATTAATTTTTATTGTCACTAAATTATAAGTCATTTTATTAATTAATTAGCTTTTTGAAAGTGTTTCTTTTTATATTACCCTTGATTCCTTGTCACTTTCTTTTCCCTATACATTGTTGTTAATTTGATTAGCATATACATAGGGACATTTTAGGGGGAAAAAATATTATCTTAATTTTTTTCAAAATGATGACTAGTGCCTTATATTTAGTGATTGAGAGAGTAAATAGTAATTATGATGTTAATGTCAAAAATTGTCTTATAAATAAAATAGACTTATCTGAGAAAAGAGTTTATGGTTTGGGATCTTTTAATACACTTTTCCAACTCTTCCATCTAGGGGTGAAAATAGATCAGACAACTTATCAAGGGCTTGTAGCCTGACTTGCATTTGGCCTGGTTTACTCTAGCCTGTTCAGGCACAAGATCAAGCTAAGGCTTAAAGACTTTTTTTTTTTATGCCTATTTAGTATTAAAGGTCAGGCCTAAACCTTGCGCTCTGCCTGTTAGGCTTGCCAGGTCAAACCTGTGCCTGTTTCCCTTTTCTTAAAAAAAAAAAACTTTTAAAATCTATAAATAAATTGATATATAAGTTAAAAATTGAACATATAACATATGAATTGCAATAACATTTTTCAATTCATTATAATTACTTAGCATATATTTTATATAATTAAGTACTTGCATGGTTTAAATAAGAAACAAAAATTAAAAGTTTTGAATTATTGAATAATGTATTTCTTTTTATTTGTAAGTTGTTCTCTTATTTTGAAAGGGTTCAAATAAGTAGAACTTTTAGTTTTTATTTCTTTATAACTAGTAGTTAGCACCTACATATATATTTGATCTAAATTATTAAGAATCGTAATGTAAATTTTTGTCTTTATTATTATATATGATGTAACAAATTAAATTATATAGTATCTTATCATATCTTTTAAATAAATTATATTATGTTATTATAATTTATAAGTTCTTTAATTTTTTATTTTGTTTGTATTTTATGTTATAATTAATCGGATTTATTAATTGATTTTTTTTTAAAAGTGATTATCTAACAATCCAGACTCGTTAAGACAAAAGCCCAATCTAGCAATACCCCTACTTTCATCTAAAATTTTTCCTACTCTTCCATAAAAAATTGAATAGATCTCAAATGAAAATTAATATACTATAACTTTTATTAGAACAACACTAATTTGTATTAAAATTTTAACCAATTCAAAAGAAGAGAAAAAGGATTTAAAATTTGACATCTAATATAAGATCATCATTCAATTAATAATAATAAGATAGTCGAAAAACAAAGGGTCAGCATTCAAATGCAAAATTGAAATATTCTAAACCGTTCATGGGTCCGAAATCACATCTTTTCTCAGTTCTGCAATTGAATATCAACACGTCAGAACTCTCCCCGTCCAGATTATAATCGTCCTTTTAAGTGCATTAAAAATAGTTCAAAATGTAGCTATATTAGAGTGTGAAATTTGGCAGGGATTCATGACACAATCCGAGGAAAGAAAAAAGGATGAGATACAAAACAGCACCATCAGTCTCCAGCAATACCTGGTAGTAGATAACTAGACAACAGCTACAATATATGCATTCCAGGAATCCTGTTGTTGAAAACTCGTGACTTCTTCATACTTAATGTCTCGCCCAACCCCAAATCCCTTTATGCTTTTGATATCTTCACTGTTTGGCATACGCCGGATCCAGAAGTGGACAGACCGAAATCCAACCTCCTCCAGACAATCTCTAATCTCAGGCAACGACCAGCTGTGTGCATAAAGGTAGTTCTTTAAATCTTTGTGCATATTATCATGTATAGGAAAAATATTATCAAAACTACAACGTGTATGTGGATTATGGTGGTTTGCCAAACATAAAGAAATTAAGTTCTCTATCTCTGTTTAAACAAGTATAAGCTGCAGTAGGAGTTACACGATGGCAAGATATCTGATTTATTACTATTATTATTATTATTTTTCTGGAAGAATCTTTCTTTGACAATAGGATTCTGTGACAAAGCACAATCACAATGCCTATCATCAATAAAATACAATACAAAAGGTACAATCTATCAATCAGCCTATGGCACATTCACTATTAAGTTTATATTGACAACAAGAAGGAATCAAAACAGCAAAACAATTCTACTTTTCACCTAATAGGCTATAAAAAGTTTCTTTACTCACTGAGTTTTCCTTGTAAAAGATTGAACGAGCCATATTTAGCTTCAACAAATGTTAACGTAATTCATTTCAGCACCTGTAGTTATAACTCACTAACAAATCAAAACACCTTGGAGTACAAGGGATGAGTCAACTTACAGTCTCCATCTATATGAAAATGCATGGCGAAGCTTTCTGCTTGGATTTTGGAGATTAAAATGGAGGCTGATTCTGGTCTTGCGCTGAATTATGTCAAATCCAGCTTGCTCCCAGACATACTGAAAGAAAGTTCACATTTCATATTTAGAAGTAAAAACAAGTGATTGAATTACAAATTACGTTTTACATCTACAAGGAGAAATCAAATTTTGAATTACCAAGTGAGCAAAAGTCCTCGTCAATCAAGTGAATGATTTAGGACATTTAGTCGTAATTAATAAATGGCTTCAAGTGTGGGACGTGAATATTTCAAAATCGATCACGAGCTTTCCTTCACGAATCAGTTAAGAATGTTTGGTTAGACGAAGGGATTCCTGCCTACTTGAGTTTCATCAGGCCACCAGAGAGACATTACGATAAGAACCCATTTTGGTATCATCTGAAGATCTACTCCTGCACAGGTTTTTGTCATCGTTATCAGAAGATTAGGTCCAACTAACTGCCCACTCCTTCTATAACTGAGCACTACTCCCACAACTTTCAGTTGTTACCAATGACTGTCTAAGACATTTATTATAAATAGGCAGTTTTGTTTCTATTTTGGCAGCAGAGATTTTATGACTTGATTGGCTTATGTTTGAGATCTAGTCCTTCTCGAATTTGACTCTTTGATGTTGGACACCTAATCCTTCTTGAATTGGACTCTATCAGTTGTATTTTAATTGTATTTCAATAATAAATTATTAGTTTCTTAATATTTTCCTGACATCTTTTATTTTATTTCCCGCTCCTATCACAATGCATGCTACCTGCACTCACATGATTTTTTTATGTAATTAGTTCAACTTCAATCTAGCATTTACAAAGAAAGCTGGATTCTTGGGAATAAATTTCTCAATCCACTCCACTATCAGTTTTAGGAGTTCATCAAATCAATGGTCGTCCATGCACTGCATAAAGCTACCAGGAAATAAATCTAACAGTAACAGATAAAGAACAATTGAACAACAGAGCCCATTAACTTACTGTGAATTTAGGAAACCTCCTCTGCATTCTCAGCTCACACTCAGATGATGTACCTCCATACAAATCCATGACAAATATCGCCCCCTTTTTATTCAATATACTATGAGCATGCTTAAAATACGAAACCAATTCTTTACGCGTATGGAGACAGCAACAACTGTAATTGAATGCACATACTATATCTCTAGCCGGTAACTGAGTCTCCTTCATCAATTTATCGTTAGAAACACCACTAGAGTAACTCTGTGAAGGAGATTCTGAACTTGTGTCTGATACATCCACCTTGTCTTCTAATGAAATTCTTTGTCCAACATCTTGAGGATTAAAATTGACCAATCTGGCCTCGAGAGGTTCCATGACATTGCCGTGAAACAGGTATATTCTGGAATAGACATCAGCTCCAATTTTGTTTACATTGTTTTCCATACACCAATCAAGTGCCTCATCATCCAAATCCAAACCTACAGCAGTTCTTCTTGCATCAGCACGTAGCCATTCCGTACTACAAAATTCACAGAATGAACTATTTTAGGATTTGATCCAAGTAAGTCCCCAGCATTTATGGAAAAATATGACATATCCAGCACTAACCATACAGTCAATGGCTTATTAAAAGTTCAAGAATCACATGAATAATGACAAATTTTTGCAACAATATATAATATTCAGCAAATAAAAAATTCAAGTGTAACATGAAAACTTGTTTATAAGTTAGACATAAAACAGGATAATCTTGATGATTGTTCATATCAAGCAAGGCATTATTTCAGCAAATTATGTTGGCAGTAATTCCACCTCCACCAAGTCACAACACAAGATGCCGTTTTACTATCAAAGCTAAACTGACAAGAAAAAAAGAAAAAACATATATATAACTAAATTACAATGAATGCTCAACTTTGGTGCACAAGGAATTAGAATAACCAAGATATTAAAAATTCATCAATCACAAGAAAATCTGCTTGCGGTTATTAGCGATTAAAATATCTCAATCAGAATGACTAAATAACTTGCTTTAACTGTTCACACAGAACGGGAATGAAAAATACAAAAGAAATAATAGCTTACTTATGAAGGGCCAGACATACTCAGTCCGATATCCCATGGAAATGGGGCTCTAACCATGAAAAGTACACTAAAACATATGATAAAGATTCACCTAGTAATTGTCATCTTTCAGGAGTTTTCGATATAGCTCCGCATAAATTTTACAACGACCAAGATAAGTATATTTGGAACCAAACAAGATGGAGAATAGGCTTTTTTGCATATGTGCAATAAGAAATCCATGTTGAAGAACCAAATTCACTTAAAAGAGAGATTAAAGAACCAAACAAGAAAGGGCCTAATCCCTACTGGGTACATCAGCTGCAGTGGATCTGCAACACACTTAACCCTTGAGCACATCACCACAGAGTAACTTATAAGCATTGAGCACCATGAAACAAACTGGAAATAAGTGAAAAGAGTATCACCCTCAATTCAATAGGATGTTTTAAAATATGTACCTCAAAAGAGCAGTCCCACAAAAATCTTCTTGCAGATGAAGAGGTACCCTTCCACCCACATACATCAAAAAGAATTTTTGCAGATAACTAATATCCCCTTTTGGTGACTGCAATTCAGTCATAAAAAAAACTTGAGAATTTATATCCGAAGATTGAAATCAAAGGAATAGTGAAATATCAAGAATTCATCGAAATGCAATGAGATTTTGTGGGTTATTTCACCTGAACAGACTGTTGGTAGAGCCAAAACTTTGAAGGGAAATCAGTATTTGACTGGTTTCTCTTAAATTCATCGTCTTTTTCTCCTTCTCCTTCTCCTTCCCCCTCTCCTTCTGCGGTTTCATCCTCATCTTCTTCTTCATCAGAGACATTTTCTTGCTTTGAACTTACTGGAACGAACTTATCCTCTTCATAATCTTCGTCAAGATTATATGAAAAATTTCTGCTTCCTCTGCGCTGTTGATGTTGGTGGCCTTGCTTCTTGCCGTGCTTCCCCATCGTTTCCCGCACGGTGACCAGAGCTACCGTCTGGAGATTGGGTGATGTTCTTAAACCCCAGTCCACAAAGGAAAAACCTCACAATGGAAACCAGAATCGCTGTCAACCTCTCCTGTTGGTCGATTTAATTGATAGCATTTCCCCTCCGCGAATAAAAGTATAAAAAACATTCAAGTCATTAAATATAATTACATTTTTAATCTTGGAAATCTGTTAACGTTCTGAGCAAAGTGTTCTCTAGATAGAGGGAAAGATTCCTGGAAATTGTAAAGAACCTATTGAAAATATAAATTGCCTCTTTTATGTTCTAAGAATTTTTGAAGGTTAAGTTTCGTGTCCTTATAAATATAGGACTCACGGATTATTTGTAATGTACATTGAAATGAAATATAAGATATTTTTTTATTTTCTCCTATATTTTTGTTATTTTATTTCTTTATAACAGGTTATTATTGTAAGAGACTTTAACTAATCAAGAGATTTTTTCTATTCAAGATTTACTGTATGAAACTTTCAAATGAGGCACCTCTAATCAAGATTTAAGGTTTGAATCTTTTATCTTTTGCAATCTTTATTTATTTATTGATTCATATATCAACATAACTCTTCTTTTATTCATTTTATGTTATGATTTTTAATAATGTTAGGTTAATTATATATAGTTCATATATCTACTGAATATCCGTATGATTTATTAACTTGTTATTAGTTTTTCATGATTACATATCTTGCAAAGTTCGAATTTATGACCTTGGGTATTTTGGGGAAAACTTTTTATCATGGAAGTTAGATGCCGAAATATGCCTAACTTAAATCCATTAAACAGAGCAATGATGTCTCTAATAAAAAAAGGGCGAAAAGTATGATTTTTATTTGTCGGATGATAGTTCGAAAATGAATATCAAACTGTCAAAGATTTTGATGATCTTTCGAATTGCCATAAAGAGTGATATGACCACCAACAAATTGTAATTTTGCCTAAAGAATTGAAATGATTGGATGCAAATGAATACAATTTTGTCACTTTTGCATCAGTTTTCAAATTGATATATTGGAAAAAACATTCATGCCTCAAATATGCTCATATAACAGCAATAATGAGAAAAAATAATATTTTGAGTGTTCCTCATGCCTTCATATTTAGGATTAAAAATATGAGTTATTAATAGAAAATTATAAAGTCCAAACGATTGACTCCACTTCATTCCTATAGTGAATGATTCTACTTTTCATAATTATCGAATTTGTACTTGTGATCGAGGTAATAAATTTTCTATGGTCGTGGACATGGCAAAAGGTGCCAAAAATATTGAGCCTATACAAGTATTTTTACAAAAGAAATATGGTATCAATGAAATACCCAAAAAGTCCAATGATGGTCACATCAAATTGAAATGAAAAAGATTCTTATCAAGTGACATAGAGGGAAATTGGCTTCATACATATTATACACCAAAATACTTGTTGACATCTATTAGACATCTTTGAAAAATAAAAGGAAAATGATATAAGCATTTTATATAAGATGCAAATGATATAATTGATATAGATGCAATAGCTTTTTTGGAGAATGAATACTTGGATATATTAGATATCCTTATTGGTCCTGAAGGTCCCAAAAGTGAATATGATACGATAATTATATTTTATAAGATTGAAATATCATGGTATTATTAACTGCTTATTTTAATTACTTTTGAGTATATTTATTTGCCTAATAAACTTTATGAATTAAAATTGTTAGGATCCCTCGTTTTAACTAAAATTAGTTTATTTGATTGAATATAATATTCCTTGCTACATTTTTTTATAATGTTTTATTTTATGGATATTCCTGTGATATTTTTCTTCCTTGAGAATGGAAGATGCAAGTATAGTTTCTAGCAGTACCAATGTCATTGAAGACTCTAAATGAGCTAATATTTTGTACTAGAGGAATAAATCTTATTATCGAGTATGCTTTATTTTTTCCCCAAATCTCAATAAGAGTTTCCTAAGTTTTAAGGGTATTATATGAAACTTAATATCATATTAGGGGCAGTGAAAAATAGAGATACAACACATCTCAAAATTATATCTATAGAATCGGGTGACAAAGAGGTAGTAGAAAAATTACCTTGTTTATCTTTTGAGTTATACTACACATTTATTCAAAGAATTGAAGTTTGTGCTTAGGAATTCAGTTAAGCGTTAAAAAATTGAGGCAGAGCCAGTAGACGAGTCAGAGTCAAAGCAAAATCCTATAACCACTCTACGTCGATCAGAACGATTAAAGCATCTTCCACCTAAAGAATCAAGATAGCCTAGTCAGGGAAGGTTGAAGAGGCGGAAATCAAGATCAAGATTGCTTAATAATTTTTATTTCATTAATTAGATAGAATTTTATTTAAAAACTTGTTCTATTATTTTTTTTTTCCTGAATTTCATATAGGATTAGGATTTCCTGAATTTCACATAGGATTAGGATTTATTATTATTTTTTTTCCTGAATTTCACATAGGATTAGGTTTTAGTTATTTTTGACAATAAGGCTATATATGGTGGCAACTTTGTTCTTTTTTTTAGACATATATACAAATTGATTATTTTCATTTTTGTTGTATTGGTTACTTTTCTTTCTTTGTCCTTCTGATTATAGGAGAAGAATTCTATTTCCGTTTTCTTGATTTTTGGCAAGTCCTGAAGTCAGATTATAGACAAGCCTCAAGCTTTGACGAGTTATCCAAAGTTTAAGTTTTCCGAAACTTGTTGTCGTCGCCCAGCATAGGGAAAATCATCAACCTGCCACGACCATCTGCATCAAAAATGAATTTGTTATTTGGCTATGACCGGTTGGGTAATTCCGGGTCAATTATGATACAAAGAATTCTTGAAAATTTATTGAAAAACTATAAAAAGTTTCAATTTAGAATGTTGCTTGTTTTTAAAGTGAGTTGATTATTGGATATCACTAAATAAAGATGAGATTGAATCTCCCAAGTTTTGGAAACGAATTTAAGGTAATATATGTGGACTTATAGATCCACCATATGGGCTATTTCGATATTTTATGATTAGAAATCAATGCATGGTTGAAATAGTTACATGAAAGTATATTTCGCAATATGGACATTTTATGATTGATTAGTATGATTATTTGATTGTGAGTATATTATCCTTATTATCCAATTAAAGGATATACCTTGATATTGGTGAATTTACATCAAAGACATTTGATGATTACTGCATATCAATTGGAATAGTAGTTGAACATTCTTTTGCTCAAGTTCATACATAAAGTGATTTGGTAGAATCGTTTATCAAAATCTCCAATTGATTGCAAGACCATTACTTTTGAACACAAAGCTCCCCATTTCATTTTGGGGATGTCTTATACTACATGCAGCAAAACTTATTCGCATCAAGGCCAAATAAGTTCACATATTTACTTCCTATATAATTGGTTTAAGGTCAGGAACCAAATATTTCCCATCAAGTTTTAGATGAGCTGTGTATTTTATGATTGCTCCACCACAACACAAAAAAGGAAAAGGGTCCTTATAGAAGGATGGGAATGCATGTTGTTGGATTCGAATCTCTGTTTATTATATTTAGGATCAATGATTCAAGATTTATTCATGGCACGATTTGATAATTGCCACTATTAAATATTATAAGGGAGAGAAAATAAGCAACTGGATAATAAAAGAGATATTACAAGGAAATGAATTACCCTTATCTCATTATGATCCTCACATAAATGAATGAGAATAAAAGTTCAAAGGATATTTAATTAGAAAAAAAATATGACGATTATTTGCTAGACGAATTTACTGACCAAAAGACGGTCATTGAACCTCATGTTTCAATTGCAAGTGCTCCTACCAAAGTTGATGCTTGTGAAGGGCCAATTGAGATTGACAAGAATTAATAGCAAGCTAGAAGCATAAAAGGCCTGTCAGTTCAAAAGATAAAAATCCGTTTAAAAGGAAAGGAGCAAATTTCAAAGATGACCAGAATATAGGAAAATGTTTTTCCTATAGAGAGAAACAAGGAAGATTCACTTCCAGAGGAATTCTTTGACATAATTCAAGAAAGTAATGATGAGATTCAGGTGCCTGAAATTAGTGAACATGATGAGATCTCAGTGAATTATGTCATAAAAGGGAAATAAATGGAATCGACAAAAAATTAGTCGTCGATGATATATTTGCATAGCGCTAAATATTATAATTAAAAGTGAGGATCTTGAACCTACATTAGTTGAAGAATGTATGCATCAGAATAAATGGCCAACAATGGACAGATGCCATTAAAATTGAGTAAGACTTGTTTCACTACAAAGTGAGTTTGGACCAATTATCCATACGCCAAGTGGTCTAAAACTAATAGGGTACAAATGAATATTTGTGCAAAAGAAGAATGAGAAAATGAAATCACAAGATATAAGGCAAGACTATCGCACAAAGATTTACCCAAAGACATGGTATTGATTGTGAGGAGCCTCATTCTGCTGTGGTGGATGCAATCATGTTTTAATAATTAATTAGTTTGGCAATACAAGAAAAACTCTAAAGCGTCTAATGGATATCGTTAAAGCTTATACGACATTTATATGAAAATTCCTTGAAGGGTTCAAGTTTCATGAAATAAACTTCTCAAATTCTTGAGAAATTTATTTGATAAATAGAACATTCCATGGAATAGGTCAATTTGGACATATTTGGTATAATAATTAAAGTGAATATTTATTAAAGGATGTGAAATGATCCTATATGCCAAAGTTTCTTTATAAGAAGATTTGGATTGAATTTCCATTATTGATATTTATATTGAGAAATTGAATATAATTAGAACTCTGAAAGAGTTGATGAAAGCCGTGCATTATTGAAACAAAGCATTTGAAACGATGACCTTGGAAAATAAAGATGTGCATAGGTCTTCATATCACACATTTGAATTTGGTATCCTAAAAAGTATTGAAGAAATTTTAAATGGAAAATTTAACACATTGCTTTAGTACTCTAATGATATTTAGATCACTTCAAGTGAAAAGGGGTCCATTTCAATCTAAAGTGGATTAGGAAGAGATTTTTGTTCTAGAAGTACATATATCTGTGCTATTAGAGTAATATTGTATCCTTTTAATGTTACATGACCTATTATATCTTTTATTATAAGTTTGCTGGCAACATATAGTTCTTCTCTAACAAGAAGACAGGGAATTGTGTTAAACATATTTTATGATAACTTGGAGAAACAATCAATATGGGGTTCTATTACTCAAATGCCTTTCGATTTGACTTGGTTAGATATCTAGATGCAGGTTATTTATTTGATCTATACAAGACCTGATTTTAAAGGAGTTATTCATATAGGTAAGACAATATATTGTTTCCTATTTCCTAATTAAAAATGTAGAGATTTTAGCAATTGATTATGAAACAGTTAAGATGTGTTTGGTTATGTCAAAATATTTTAAAAGCAAGGAAACTTATTCCAACGAAGACATACGGAGATAATACATTCATCACTTAAGTAGACGAAGGCTCATCAAAGGTAATAGAACAAAGAATATATCATATAGGTTTTCATTATTCATGACTTTCAAGATAAAGAGTAAGTTCAAATTCATCGAAATATGTTTTTGTGATAATTCACGGACGTCCCTTTATTTCAACATTCAAATAATCTGAGAAGAAGATTGAATTGTATTGTCTTTGATAAATAGTTATTACCATGAGGGGAGTAAATATAGACTATACTCTTTTTTTTTTTTTCATCAAGTTTTTATTCCACTAGATTTTTCTTGATAAGATTTTTAATGAGGCAACGACACTTGCATAGTGTCAATAAATTATGGTCATTCTTGGTCAAAGTGTTCTCTAGAAGAAGGAAAAGACTCCTCATAATTGTAAAGGACTTCTTGGAAACATGAATAGCCTCTTATATGCCTTGGGAGATTCTTGGAGGCTAAATTTTGTGTTCTAATAAATATAGGGCTCATGGACCATTTGTAACATATATTGAAATGGAATTAGATATTTACATATTCTCTCCTAGTTCTTTGTTATTTTCTTTCTTTATATTCTGCAGCAAATTTATAACATTCAACAAATTATTTGGATTAATTAATAGTTGTAACATGTGATTGACCATTGATGGTCAAAGTCCCACCTTGTAAAAGAAAAATCCCCTCGAAATATGAAAGGCCCTTTTTAGTTTTCTTGGAGGCCAAGTTATATACCTCATTACCTCTATAAATATAGGGCTCTTGAGACCATTTGTATATATACATGAAAATTGAATAAACTATAGAAAGTTTTCTAAAGTTTATTTTGAAGATAAATATCAATTGGTTAAATTTTGCCCCATTTCATTTTAGTGTATTGTTTTTATCAATGATTTTTTTTGCCACAATTTGAATTCATTGATAATTCAAGATTGTTAACTTTTCCTTCATATATAATTTAAAGTAACAGCTAGTTTGGGAGTTTTAACGGGCAAAGTAGAGAACAGAAAGTCTAAATTAGAAGAGAAGAGAAGAGAAAGAAGAGAAAGAAGAGAGATTCTATTTAAAGTTGTTTGGGAGTTTGGAGAGAAAGAGAGTGCTAGATTATTTAAAAATGAATTTACAATAATAATCCTATGTAAAGTTGATAAAAAAAAAAGAGAGAGATTGATTCAGGGGTATAAAAGAAATTTCACAAAAAATTAAAATGGAGACACTGTACAATCCATCTCTTTCTTCAAAATCGAATGGATTGCAAATTCATTATATGAGTTGCGATGCTTCTCTTCTTTTCTCTCAATCTCTCTTTTCTTCTCTCCTGAAAAAACTCCCAAATAGAGCTGATATCTACCTCTTCTCTCTCAAACCCCTCCTCCCAAACTAGCCGTTAAGTTGGAGAGAAAAGAGAGAAAATATAAGTTAGGGAAGAAGGGAAGAGAAGAGAAAAGGAGAGAAATTGTACTTAAAGTTGTTTGAAAGTTTAAGAGAGAAAAAAAGAGATATGTATTTTTTTATTTATGAGTTTGGAAAAATGGATTACTTTTTAGGTTGTTTTAACAAAAAAACTGCCTATGCAAATTATTTAAAACATAAAAAAGAAAGAAGGATAAAGATTAGTTTAGTGGTATAATGGTAATTTTGCTCCACATCTCACTGATCCGTCTATTTCTTCTCATATGTGGAAGGATTCAGGATCTATTGTAGGAAAGATGCGTTATCTCTCCGATTCTCTTCTCTTCTCCCTTAGAAAAAACTCCCAAACGGAGTGAATAGCTCTCTCTTCTCTCCAAATTCTTTCTCTTCTTTCTAAAACCCTCCTCCCAAGCTAGGCATAAAAGAATTTTAGGTTGTAAATGCCTAAGGTATTGAGATTAGCGGTCCATATGGGTTTAGCTATCATTTACTTGGCATTCTATTGAAGATAAAAGCTATCACCAATGCATTCTAAAGATTTTTAGAAAAGGAGATTGATATTGAAAATACCTTTTTATTTTAAATGATTTTTGAAAAGATGTTTTGGAGAATTATTGGCCATTTTAGTTCATGAACTATTTTGGTTTTCTAACTTTGGTCCATAGTGTTTTATTTTGTCGTCTTCAGTCATCTACAAATTTCAATATGGTAACTTTAGTTCATATTATTTTATTTTATCTTTTTTATCATCAAACTTTGTTTTTATTGCAAGATTGGTCATATTTTCCAAAAGCATATTTTATACTATTTTTTTAACAGGAATGACAAGAATTTCAAGTTTTTTTCCTACGTACTAGAGGTTCGGGTATGATCTGTTAGAATAAAAAAAACTTTATTTTGATTTACTTATTGGAAAATAAAAAAAAAAAAATTTAAATCTAAAGGAACAAGTCATAAAAAAAATAATATTGTTTTTGTCTTAAATTAAATATTCCATTTTAACCTACACAACGTTTAGGAAAAAATAGTTGATCGAATTAATTTTAAACATGTCAATATCAATTTCTTAAAAAAATTTTAACTAATGTAGAAAATGAGATATTTATTTTCCGACAACTCAAAATAAAAATAGATAAATAGTTACGTTTAATTCCAAATAGAGGAAGTAATAAAAATTGAAAATATCAATGTTACTAGAAAAGAAATTACTATAAAAAGAATTAACACAAATTTTTTTGAAAATATCAATCTTACTAAAGAGAAAAATGAAATTACCAACCTCATATTCTAACGGAAGGGAGACTTGACTATAATTTGGCCCATCTCTTACCATTGACCAAAACGCTAGTGGATAAATAAAAGTAATGTAAGGCCAAAACCCAAAATAAAATTACTCGTTTGGTTTATTTATGCTTAATTAATTAATGAATTTCTATTAAATACCCATATTAGAACAGGCGGACTGTGGCTGCGCCCTGGGGTTCACTTTCCCTTCACGCGTCCATTACCACGCAGCGCAACTAGTCAACATCCAAACACGCCTCCAGATTTTCTTCATCGGAATTTTTCCTCCCTGCTTTATCATTCCAGTACTCCATTATTATTCCCAAATTTTCCTGGATTCATCGACCCAGAAATTTTTGAATCCAAATTTCTAGGGTTGTATTATTTCTCAATTTCCCCCAAAATCTAGTCTTTTGTTTCCTTGATTTTGATTTTTTCCCCTTAAGTGTTATGCACGTATCTTTATGATTGAATATGTATAGTAACTTTAAAGAGCAAGCGATCGAGTATGTGCGGCAAGCGGTTCAAGAAGATAACGCCGGAAACTATGCCAAGGCGTTTCCTTTGTATATGAATGCCTTGGAGTATTTCAGGACTCATCTAAAGTATGAGAAGAACCCCAAGATTAAAGAGGCGATTACCCAGAAGTTCCAGGAATATTTGAGACGGGCCGAGGAGATTCGGGCTGTGTTAGATGAGGGTGGTGGTACTGGACCTGGGGCTAACGGGGATGCGGCTGTGGCTACCCGGCCTAAGAGCAAGCCTAAGGATGGTGGAGAGGGTGGTGATGGAGAGGATCCTGAGCAGGCGAAGCTTAGGGCTGGATTGAATTCTGCCATCATTAGGGAAAAACCCAATGTTAAATGGAGTGATGTGGCTGGATTGGAAAGTGCTAAGCAGGCGCTGCAGGAAGCTGTAATTTTGCCCGTAAAATTTCCGCAGTTTTTCACTGGTTTGCCCTTTTTTCCCTTAGTAGAAATTTAAAGTGAAATGGATTTTAATCAAAGATTTGTTAGTTCAAGGTTGATTTTGTTGATTAAATCTTGTGGGTCATGCTTTATGGGCTAATAATGTATCTATTGAATTAATTTGATTTTTTTTTGTGTTCATACCTGTGATAAATTTAGTTTCATCAATTGAGTTACTTCAATTAGATGAAAGGATATTTTTGTCTATCAGGTCACCTTGAATGAAACCATTCTTTTTAAAGCTGTGGAGAGTAAAAGATTTCTGTCTAAAGTCCGGAGCTTGTTCTTAAATTTTAGAGCTGCATATGAGCTTCAGTTGAAGGATAGTTTGATCATGTCTTTGCTCATTTTGTTGCAGAGATGTGCTTCTGTTTCATATTTTGTTGCTTACATATAAAGATGAAGTTGTAAATTTAAGGATATTGTTTGTCAAAGTATCAACATTAATTCCAAAGATGTTAGCTTGCCTATCGTTAAACTGGTCTGGCAGTCGAAATAGTATTCGAGGTTATCCAAAGTTGGGAATATTTTCTGAAAATAAATAGAAAGGGGAAGTTTAATCTAGCTCAACTTCTAAATGTAATCATATTCTCAAGCAAGTCAGTTCTTCACGGTGTGAGTTTATGTCCTACACAAACTAACTAATATTGATAACTGATTACTTGTTTCAGTAGTGGTTGTTATCATAATAATGATTAACTTGAAGCATTCCAACTCTTGGTCTTTCTATCTTAGTTATCATACTAACTCCTTGTTCTTCTGCATAGATTTCGGTTGGGTGTGTTGACTGTGTAAGTTATGTTCCTTTCTAACAACTTA
The DNA here is from genome assembly GCA_028571225.1 of Parsonsia alboflavescens. Taxonomy (NCBI): domain Eukaryota; kingdom Viridiplantae; phylum Streptophyta; class Magnoliopsida; order Gentianales; family Apocynaceae; genus Parsonsia; species Parsonsia alboflavescens. The sequence continues at coordinate 9,404,116 of JAOXNR010000028.1, read as the reverse complement.
AACTTGTAGCAGAGGAGCTAATTTAACCTGATAGATTTGTTTTCTTCCTTTTCTAGAATTTCAATAATTTGGCCATAAATTCTGACTTTTGTCTTATAACTTAGATTTGCATATGCTTTGCTAATAGTTGAATTTTTCATTCTTCTGTTCATAAATGTCTTTTTGCTGATTCATTGAATAAGATGATCATAACTGTATCACGGGACTAGATGTGGTAAGATCACATCTGGATCTCATGATCTGTAGCATACTTGATTACACCCTTATTCAGGTCAATCAAGAACTTATTAATTTATTTATCTTCTTCTTCTTTTTTGAAGTTTTATTTCTCCCTCTATTTGTTTATTATCTCCTATCTCTGAAGTAGGTTTAATAGCCTTTTATGTGCTATATGCTTGGTTTATATGAAGTATGTGACTATATAGACTCAGTGAATATTGCCATTAATTTTCTTATATGATATGCTTATTTTCTGATTGATTTTTGCTGATCGGGTTACTCATTTTATTTGTCCTCATTATGATCATTTTATTTGTCCTCATTATGTTCATTTTATTTGTCCTCATTATGTAGTTTGAATAGTTATACAAAAATGCGGCTTTGGTGACAAATAGGACAAAGGATTTTATTTTTTTGTGGTCAGTTGCGTTGCTTGTTCAGTGAATATGTCTCCACTTTACAATTTAAGCTCCATACTAATTTTTGTAAGGTTTGTGTTCCTTCCAGTCTCAAACTATGAATTCTTATTCAATATATGCTATGAGAGTATCTAGTAGGGTTAGTTACAAAACGTTTCATGCATGATCTTGTAAAAATATGATAAAGGATAATATTTCCTGTTACTTTAGATCATTTTATGTAGTGCATCTAACTAATTTTCACGTTTAACCATGTCTTATTAGTTTGTCTTGTCTTTGCATAATATCATCAAATTTAGTTATTTATTTGATTGATATTATGTACTTCATCATTTAATTTGATGTTTTCTATTCGTAGGCAAGAGGCGGCCATGGAAGGCTTTTCTTTTGTATGGTCCACCAGGAACAGGAAAATCATATTTAGCAAAGGCTGTTGCCACCGAAGCAGACTCCACATTTTTCAGGTAAGTTGTTTGTTAACTTAGCAAATCTTGGTTTGTTACTCTGAGCTTTTCTGACTAGCTTCATCCTGTTGTTTTGTTTTTGTTTGCCGTGTTCCATTTGCTTGCTGGAATACCTCACATTTTTATTTCTTCTTTGTGGTATCTTTTTTAAACCATACCTTCACTTCTGTTAGCTACTCCTTCAAGAACTGAAGAACTAAAGTTGGCAAGTGCCAACTGCTGTTTGTATGCAGTGTTTCTTCCTCTGATTTAGTTTCGAAGTGGATGGGTGAGAGTGAAAAGCTAGTTTCCAACCTGTTCCAAATGGCTCGTGATAGTTCTCCTTCCATCATATTCATCGATGAGATTGATTCATTGTGTGGCCAGCGTGGAGAAGGAAATGAGAGCGAAGCTTCAAGACGCATCAAAACAGAGCTCCTTGTCCAGATGCAGGTAATTTTGAATGCTGGGGTTGGAGAATATTGACATTTCATGTGCACCCTCTCCATTCGTTAATCTGTATCCTTTCCACATAACTTCATCCATCAATTTCGTGTGCACTGCATTCCCTTGTCTCTGGTACAGATGTAAATAATTTTAGTATCAAAGGTAGTTTTCTTATAGGAGCCCTTTTCTTGGCTTGTTTTTTGATTTACAAGCTTTTATTTCATAATATTAACATTAAAGAAAAAATGCTTCCTTGTACCATTCACCAATGACCTTTTTGTCTGGTTCTCTCTGGTGTTCAACAAGTTAATCTCCTTATTTGTTCTGTTTTGTTTAGTTTTGGGTCACCCCTGCTGCTGGTCCTCTTGAATGGATTTGTTCTGCAAAATGATGTTCCCTCCTTTCCCAATTTTTTTTTTCTTGTCTCAAAATATTATCCACTTACCTATGTAGGTAGAAGTAGTTACAAGGTTAACAACTGAATTAACCTTATTGATTCTGTGTTGACATTACTACTTTTCATCAAAAGTCCAACTAAATTTTCTCTTCCTCATTCCCAACCAATGAACCTTTAATTCTTTCCACTGCAATTAATGTGGTACAATTTTCTGTGTTTTTACTCTGAGGTTAAGAGTTTTTAAATATTGACAATACATTGAATGAAGGGTATGAAAGTAAAACTACCTTAAAAAAAGGTAGAGTAACTAAATTAATTAATACTTAATCTACAAAAAAAATGAAACTGGTTCATCTATTTGGGACTGAGAGAGTTTTAAAAACCCTGAAATTTCCTCCCTTCTTTGAAGTGATTTGACAATAAGTATGTTATTGCTGCCTAAATATTTTTTATTAATGGCGGTGGGGTTGCTGGACTTGATTCTTGGAACCAGGAAAAAAGTTAAAATTCTGCTTCTTTTGAGCCTTAACTTGATGTTAAGACTGATATAACAGGTTTTTCTTGCAAAACCTTATGCACATTTTGCATGCATATTTACCTTTAACTCATGCATTAATAACTTTCATTTCCCAATCTATCATTCTTTGGTCGAACAATTATCTAAATCTTGTGTTCTTTTTAGGGGGTTGGACATGGAGATGATAAAGTTCTTGTCCTAGCTGCAACAAACACACCCTATGCACTTGATCAGGTAACCTACCAACTATTGGTTTTAGGTGATGTCCCCACTTTTAAGTGGTGGTCATGACTTATGTGCTTAAAAGTTAAATTTGTTGGATACAGTTATCGAATTTTTTTTCTGATAGGACTATCTTTATTCAGGCTATTCGGAGACGATTTGACAAGCGTATTTACATTCCTCTACCGGATCTAAAGGCCAGACAACATATGTTCAAAGTAACTAATCTGAGGCCTTTTCTTTAAAAAACAAAAACACAAAGATGATTTCCTATGAAAATTTATGCAAAAGCTGTACACCTGAGCTTCTCTATCGTGGTAGTCAATCTCTTTGATTTTGTTGCTTACAGGTTCATTTAGGAGATACACCTCACAACCTGACTGAGAGTGACTTTGAAGATTTGGCTCGCAGGACAGAAGGCTTTTCTGGGTCAGATATATCTGTTTGTGTAAGTATGCAGTTGGATTAATTCCTTTTCTTGTCTCTGCTTGTGTAGGTTTTTGCTTAAAAAATAGCTAATTTTTGCTTCAGGATAGAGGAAAGAAATGATAGGAATCCTTGTTTGTTTGCAAGTTGTTTTCTTTTGGTTCTGTGCATTTCCTTGTTTCTCACTTCTTCCTCCATGTTGCTTATCGTTGTCTTTTGACTCAATAGGTCAAAGATGTCCTCTTTGAACCTGTCCGTAAGACGCAAGATGCTATGCACTTTGTTAAGACACCTAATGACATGTTGATGCCATGCGGACCAAAGCAACCAGGTGCTATCCAGATTAGTATGCAAGAGCTTGCTGGCCAAGGACTTGCTGCTAAGGTAAGAAATAAGAATATATGCCTTTTTGAGTGTCGAGCCTTAATTTTTTCCAATAAAGTTCTATATGATTTTTTTGTTCCTCTCCCTATTATTTGTATTAATGTGTGAATCTGATATTCATGTTCTATTTCTATTGTCTTTTGGAGGATATTTTGTTACTGGATTAATGTGAAGGAATTATATGAGT
>JAOXNR010000028.1:9374219-9399654 GCA_028571225.1 Parsonsia alboflavescens | reverse complement strand
TTAATTGCTAATTTACACCCCCCCCCCCCCCCCCCCCGTGATATTTGAACTTTTTGGAGTATGCAATCCCAGTATAGAAATTTTCTTAAAATGGTGGAATATGAGACTTTATGATGTATTGTCATGACTATATAACATTTGGGAATGTAATGGATTGAGTAATATATTTATATTCATGCAGATTATCCCACCTCCAATTTCCAAAATGGACTTCCATAAGGTTCTGGCAAGACAGAGGCCAACAGTCAGCAAATCTGATCTCGAAATACAAGAGAAGTTCACAAAGGAGTTTGGAGAGGAAGGCTGAACAGGTGGTGGGATGTTGGACACATTATACTGCTGCTGCTGCAGTTATTTGTATGCGGTATCTCTTTCTGCTATTCGTTCCTATGGGAAACATAGCTTTTCCTTTCCTCTTGTAAGAAATTGGGCACTGCTACAAAATTTCATGTATTTATTAGTTGTGAAAAAAGGAGTTATGAAACTTGCTTTGAATCCTTTTGGACATGGTGTATGCACATCAATATTCTACCCAGAAATCAATTAATTGGAAATTTTGTGCCGTATGCTCTTTGAGTTATTTCAGACTCTGGTATCTAATTTTGCTACATACATGTTCTTGTTGCCTGATAAGAGCAAACTTGTTGAAGCCAAAAGAAATAATGAATTGTTTTGCATTATAAGTATATACTTTCCCCAATCTTCTCCCTCAAAAAGACAATGAGATATTGTCAGATGCAAATCAATTCTAGCGGAGGCCGTCACTTTCTTTCCTTCGTGTTCAATTTCCTTATAGTTTGACCCTTTCTGTCTTTTGTCTTGCCGATTAGACCTTTCCTAAATTAGCACATTATTTAGACTCTTAAGCGCCTTATTCCTCCACAGTAGTAGTAGTACCTGACAAAATTTATTCACCATGTTCAAACGTGTGACCCGGGGGCTGGGCAGTGAGTCTTGTATAATACAGATTGTGGATTCGATTCTCTCTTCAAAGATTGAGTCTTCCTGTTATACATGAAAAAAAATAGAAAAAGAAAAATCTATTCGCTATCTAGCATGCAGTGTTATCCATGACCAAACAAATGTTGAAATCAAGAAAGTTACAGGCAAGCCGGCAATTCGAAGTAGAATCTTAGCTCTTAACCCGCATTTGTCCTTTGTTTCGTCTGCTAAACAATTGTGGATTGTTTGTTTCACCTATAAAAGGGTCAATTTTGAGATTGAGAGCCTTGTGCTTATTGGTGTAGAACACCCTGCAACTTGAAGCATTGTATAGCATATTTGTTGAGTTTCTGGTTCGAGCCATGCACAGAGTGGGAATACTTTTCACTCTTCTCCTACTAGTTTGTCTTGCATCCTTTCATGAAGCCACCTCCATTGCGAAGGTAAGTGATGCCTGTGAACTTCTTTATCTACAAAAGATTGTCATCTTTCAGTACAGCAAATTTCTGTCTGTCTACTTGTTTCTCTTGGGTAGTTTCTTTCCTGCATAATATATTCCATTAGCAGGGTAGTTGTTGCTTAAAGCTTAAGTCTTTACGAGTGAGCTCGTTTTTCTCTCTCTTGTTCCTCCTTGCCTCTGATATTCCTCTTCAACTTTAACAACCTGATACCCACAGTTTATGAGTGGGGTTGACCTTCTGTAACTTATGCAGCATTATATTGTGTACATGGGACATCATGAGCATCCTAGTTTGGAGTCTGTGATCAATGCAAACCATGAAGTTCTAGCTTCTGCAATTGGAAGGCAAGTAGACATTGGTTAGCTCATTCAGTAACTTTTCAACAGATAATGAAATATTCTTTAAATCTTGTTATTTCTATTATTGAGTTGTTTTCCAGTAAGGAAGGAGCAAAGAAGGCGGCAGTTCACCATTACTCAAAAAGCTTTAGAGGCTTTTCTGCAATGCTAACGACATATCAAGCTAAAAAACTAGCAGGTTTGCCTACAGACGAGAGTGTTGCATTGAGACTTGTTTTTTAGTGATCTAACAAAGGCAATTCTGTGAAATCGCCCTTACAAAATTGATTTTGCCTTTTGTGCAGACTGTGACTCAGTAATCTCAGTTTTTGAGAGTAGGATAAAAAAGATACAAACAACCCACTCATGGAATTTCATGAATATAGAATCTATCCAACAACACAATAAATTACCAGTGGACATGAAGTCAGATGTAATTGTTGGCATTATTGACACTGGTAATGATTTTTTATACTTGAATGAATGATGTAAAACATCCTTACCCTACTCACCAATGAATTCAAATAACCAAAAGGAGTAAACAACAGAACATTTATCTGATTCCAGGTGTTTGGCCTGAATCAAAGAGCTTCAGTGATTATGGCTTGAGTCCTGTACCAGAGAAATTCAAAGGAAAATGTGAAACTGGAGAAATGTTCACATTGCACAAGTGCAACCGGTAGCTTTTAAATTTTAAAATAGTATATGTGCTGGTGGGAATAAAAGGACTTCAAATAGAAAATGCATTCTTTGTACTGATAAGACTAACCTTTGATCTGCTTTGCAGGAAAATAATAGGAGCCAGAGTCTATTCAAAAGGATTTCTAATTGAGTTTGGACCTTTTGAATCATTCAACCTTCCCTTTTTCCGATCAGCTCGAGATGCTGATGGACATGGAACTCACATTGCCTCCACTATTGCTGGAGCACTTGTCTCAAATGTCAGCTTATTTGGAGAAGCAAAAGGCACAGCAAGAGGAGGTGCACCAGGTGCTAGATTAGCTATCTACAAGGCTTGTTGGTTTGGCTTCTGTGCCGATGCAGACATTCTCTGTGCTCTGGATGATGCAATCGATGATGGCGTTGACATTCTTTCAATTTCATTTGGCCCAGAGCCACCCCAACCTGACCATTTCCATGATGTTGTTGCAATTGGAGCTTTCCACGCGTTTCAGAGAGGAATTATTGTTTCTGCTTCAGCTGGAAATTCCATTTTCCCCCAAACAGCAACCAATATTGCTCCCTGGATCATTACTGTTGCTGCCAGCACTATGGATCGTGAACTCCAGTCCCACATTTCTCTTGGAAACTCAATATTCATAAAAGTAGGCTTTTCAGAATTCATCCTTCTGATCACTAAGTCTTGGCACCAAGAATTTGTGCTGAAATCTCTGATTTCAGGGTTTTGGTTTAAATCCTTCTGGTCTGGAGAGTGCTTCTGGTCTGATAGCTGGAAGAGATGCAGCAGCTTCAGGAATCCCTTCTGTAAATGCTAGGTTTGATCCTTACGCTAATCATATGATTCTATTCCAATGGACAAAACCATGGTTCTATGATTTAATCTTATTCTGAGTTTATATTTATTGTTGTGTACATTATAGATTGGTGATTCTGACTGAGCCTGAGAATGTCTCTTTCAAATGTTGCTTAGAAATTCAATTTACTTCTACAGACCTAAATCCTCCCTTTCCTTCTATTGGCTCTTTCAGCTTTTGCCAGAACAACACTTTGAACCCTTCCTTGATCAAGGGGAAAATTGTAGTATGCAGTGATGAGAAAATTACTGATAGCCCAAGAAAGACGGGACTTTACATAAGAAACATTGGAGGAATTGGGATGATACTAATACATCCTTTGGCAAAAGATGTAGCTTATCAGTTCGAGATCCCAACCGCGGTTATAAGACAAGAAGAAGCAAAAGAGCTACAAGCATATTTATCAGGAGAAAAGTAAGTTCCAGGACTACCAATAAATAGTAAAGAAAACAATGTACTTAAACAATACTTTGGTTATTCAGGAATCCAGAGGCTAGCATATCAAGAACAATCACAGTTCTTCCTACGAAACCAGCACCAGAAATGGCAGCCTTCTCTTCAAAGGGTCCAAATATTATCAATCCAGACATAATCAAAGTATGCTTTAACATGAATTCTTGTTATAGTTCTAAATTTTCTATTTTAACAACATAAAGCATATTTATTTATCACATGCAATAAGAATATAACAATAGATGTCGATGGTCAAAGCCAAAGAAGGTAAACCTAATAATCATGAGATGTGGTCCTCTGTAGCCTGATATAACAGCGCCAGGAGTCAACATTCTGGCAGCATGGTCTCCAGTATCGATTGCCCGTACCAATGGACTCCCTATTGATTATAACATTCTATCTGGTACTTCAATGTCTTGCCCGCACGTATCTGCATTGGCTGCGATCATTAAAGCCTACCACCCGTCCTGGAGCCCTGCAGCAGTAAAATCTTCAATTATGACAACAGGTACCTCTCAATCAAAAACCATGGTAGATACATTTAAATGTACTTTATCATGTTCACTACTTATGGTTCTGTAACAGCAAAAGTACTGGATAACACGGGAAATTATATCAGAAGGAATCCAGATGACAGTCAGGCAACACCATTTGACTATGGATCCGGACACATAGATCTGAATGCAGCCATCGATCCTGGACTCATCTATGATTTTGATTCCAGTGACATCATTGATTTCTTATGCAGCAACGGTGCAAGTCCAGCCCAACTGAAAAACCTCACTGGAGGGATACTACAGTGCAAGAATCATCCTGCACCCTCGTATAATCTAAATTATCCTTCAATTGGAGTCTCCAACATGAAAGGTAAACTATCAGTCTATCGGACAGTAACCTATTATGGTCAAGGACCGATACGTTATACCTCAGAATTAGAATACCCAGATGGGGTGAATGTTTCAGTCACGCCTAGCATACTACATTTCAAAACTACAGGGGAGAAGATGTCTTTCAGGTTAGATTTTACACCTTCTAAAAGCAGCAATGGAAGCTTTCTCTTTGGAGCTTTGACATGGAGAAATGGGATTCACAGAGTAAGGAGTCCCATTGCACTCAACATAATCTCTGTGTAAGAAGAAACAGCATTAATATGGTCAATTTATTCTCTAGAGTTTGTCTCTTTTCTTCTCTCTCTGTCTCTGATTATGTTATTTGTTCACTTTGGTAATGATTGGTATGCCTACTATGGTCAATCTATCTTCACAATATTATTGAATTAGGACATACTTAATTTCTACTAATATTTATTCAAAATCCCATAGGATGCATACTTCGGTGTGATATCCACGAGGAGTGCAAAATTTGTTCTGTTAAGGAAAAGTTCTAGAGAAGGAACTACAATCACAAAATGTTCAAACTGAAAAATGAACCCACAGAATAAAATTAACCTTCAATATTGAAAAGGGGATTATCTTCGGAAGTTTACTGAAATTAGACAAACCAATACAAAGGGGAATTAATAGTAAATTTGAATCCTAATCTAACAAGGTCAATAATGGAACTGCACATATCCAAACTAATTAATCTAACAATGACGAAAAGATTTGTTTTTTCTAGAATTCTTCCAACTAGTTTTGCAATCAGTAATAGACAAATCTATGGCATAACTAATTCATTTCTATCGTAATTGCAGAAATAAGAATCTGGTATACGACACAGAGAGAATCTCAGGAAAAAAATGGATATATGTGTACCTTGCCACAGACTTCATGAAATGAAAGGTAAAAAATATGCGAAGGATCCCAATGTGATGAAATCAGCCCTGCCAAGATCACAGTAAAATTTCAAAACTCCATCAACAGAAAATTCATTATCTTTCGCTTCTTTTCCATGCCTCAAGTCAATGATACTGCAAAACTTCTCCCCACAACTTTTTTCTAAATATAAACTTGAAAGATTCCACCAATAGAAAGCCACCTGACTTCTGGACGATTATGCAAAAGTTGGAAATTAAGGTTGCTATGATGGTCTTTTTTCAGCAGAATGCTACTTGTTTTCCTTCCTTGAGCCTTTGAAGGTTAAAGCATAGCACTAAACACATCACAGCACGTGCAATAAGTTCTTAAAACTTTGACAGCAGATGTATGGAATAGAAAAATTTGCATCGCCTATAAAGTAGACTTTGACAGCAGATCTTTGAATGAGAAACGGCTTCTTCCCATTATCCAATTTTTGGTGAGTACCAGTTAAAGTACGGTGCACACAGATGGATCCTCTCTTCTCCCCTTTTATTTCAGGTAAAGCAGCAGACAGGAAATTCAACACTCAATCCAAAATGCAACTACCAGATGCAAAGGTTGTATTGTAAAAAGCCAATGATATAATGAATATCCAAGCAAACAAAACCTTCTCCAACAAGGTTCAATTGATAAATTCATCTCGAGGAGCTGCAGCTTCTCAATCTTACAAGTTTCTGAAATCCACAGACAAGAAATTTAAGTCAAAAATTTTATTCGTGAAATCAAGAAAGCACCATCAGAATAAGATTGAAAATGTAACATACAGGTACTCAGTTCACCCTATTTCTTTATTTCCGCATGAAGTGTATGTCCGTAAGAAAGCAGACTGTATTATCTCCCCTCATGTGTGGGTTGAGCACAAATTCTCAATATCTTGAGTCAATTCTCACCCTTGTACTTCTGATACAATGTTAAATTACCATCTGCTCTAAAAACTTAACTTGGTAGAGAACAGATGAATTTAACCACTTAAAATTAACATCAGAAAAGAAGATTATGCTACCTAATTCAGAAGAATGCTTTAAGGTGTTCTAGTTGACTTGAAACTTTCTAAGAAGTCTTTATTCAGTCACAACACTCTAACAATGTAACGTAGAACTATTGCACGGTTCTGCTAGCAGGGCATGAGAAGCATTCCAACCTAGCTGCAGGCCTATCCCTCTGACTTTTACTCGAAGATGCAATTCACAATCTCCTGGAAATCTTTCATCCTTCTAAAGCTTGGAATACACTTTTCCAATATTACTCTTGGGCCCAAGACATGAAGTCCCCTGCTACCCTTACTCTAGCACAAACAGCATTTAGGCTTACAACATTATAATCATAGAAAACCTCCACCAGTGCTAGTAGTATGGAATGAAAAGGGGGCCTCCGTGCATTTGTAACATAATTGCCACGCTTCTCTAAATCTTGTGATAATGCAAAGTTTCCGCAATAGCAAAATCCATTCAACTTGCAGCATAAGATCTTCATAGAATGAACCTCAAGGATGCTGAAAAAATCACCAATAATCCCCACACGAACACCATCCCGCTTTAAAATGATGGAATCTATTTGAATCTCTAACAACAATATCTCTCCCTTCTATCTTTGATATCAATTTAATCACAGTATGACAGTCCCCACAAACTCTAAGATTCTTAACAACCTGAATCAGACTACCTGGAGAAGTTGCAATTAGTCCAAAAGCAATAGCCAATCTTTCACTGTGTTGTGAAAGAATGACTTCTTTAAGTTCGTCATCAACATCATGAAGGACATAGTTAATATCTGGTTGGTATCCAACATCCTTCAATCGGATACTTAATTCTTCAAGTTTTATATAAATATGATCTGAAAAGGGATGCGAAGCATCACCCGCAACAAATGAATAAGTCTTGTTTTTAACCTCAATCCAGCTGTAACCAGTTTCCTTTTTAACTTTTCTCTCATCCATGAGCTTTCTTACTTTAGTTCTCTCTTGCCAATTTCCAACTGCAGCATATAGATTAGAAAGCAAGACATATGCTGCTGAGTCTTGTGGTTTGATTGAAATGAGTCTGTCCGCTGCTAGTTCTCCCAGCTCTAAATTTCGATGAACACGGCATGCTGCCAGGAGTGTCCGCCAGATGTTCTCACCAGCAGGAAACGGCATCTCATCAATGAGAGCTATGGCCTGGTCCAGATTTCCAGCTCGACTAAATAGGTCTACCATACAGGAATAGATTTCCAGTGTTGGTGGAATGTCAAGATCTTTAACCATCATGTCAAAATAACTTTGACCTTCTTTCACCATTCCCACATGAGCACATGCAGTAATTACACCAATGAATGTTATGCTATCCATTTCCACTTTTTCCCTCCTCATTTCCTCAAAAACCATTAAAGCCTTCTTACCATGTCCATGTTGTGCGTATCCAGAAATCATGGAGTTCCACGAAACTAAGTCTCTCTCTTGCTGCCTCTTGAAAACCTCATTTGCACTTTCTATATCACCTCTTTTTGCGTACATAGTCACAAGGGCACTGCTTACACATAGAGAATCACTATATCCTGATTTTATAGAGCTAGCATGAAACTGTTTCCCTTGCTCAGCTGAAGCCATAGGTGCATTACATGCATTGAGAATACTGGAATAGCTAAATTCATTTGGTTTTACCCCTTTCTTTAACATTTGGCAGAAGACTGTTACAGCTCTGTCAGTGTCTTCTGCTCGTGCATAACCAGCCAGCATTGCAGACCGTGCCACAATATCCTTCTCTTCAATTATTTCAAATACTTTAGCAGCCTCTTTAATATTCCCTATCTTAACATAAGCATCTAGTAGTGCAGTTCCTACTGAAGAAGAATTCTCATAGTTGGTCTTGATCACTTCTGCATGGATTTGGAACAGAGATATGATAGGATGAGCAGATAAAATGCTGGAATAAGTAAATTGGTTGGGTGAAACTCCTTTGCTTTTCATTTGGGAAAAAAGATAAGCTGATTGCTGCTTACCCCCATTCTGCAAGTACCCGCTGATCAGTGCTGTCCAAGACACCACATTTTGGATGCCGCCCATCGTAGAGAACAACTTGAAAGCATCATCCACATTCCCACACTTAGTGTAAGACACCATGAGAGCAGTCCAGATGTTTTGATCAAATTCAAACCCATGTCTAATAATCTGGCAATGAAGCTGTCTTGAGAAGCTTAATGTTTTGAGGTTTGCACATATTTTAACAATCGAAACAAAAATGGATTCCGTTAGCTTGACATCAGCAAGTCTCATTTCATAAAATAAATCAAGAGCTTCCAGATCATGCCCATTCGTTACAAGACCTGCAATCATCCCGTTCCATGAAATAGCACTCTTATTCAGCATACCATCAAAAACACCTCTTGCTTCTCTAACCATCCCAGATTTTGAGTACATATTAATCAAAGAGTTGTCAACAAATGTATCGGACTCAAAACCATTCTTAACAACCATCGCATGTACCTGAACTCCCTTTTCAACTGCGTTTTCATCTGCCAGAGCTCCAAGAATAGCAGAAAAAGTAAATGGGTTTAGATTGACTCCCTCCACCAGCATCAAACTGAAAAGTCCTACTGCCCTATCAAATAACCCATTCCTTGCATAACCAGCGAGCAATGAGGTCCATGAAATCACATTCGTTTCCGTCATCTCCTCAAACACACATTCCCCATCACGGACATTGTTTGTCTTCATATACATATCAACAAGTGAAGTTCCAACGCTAACATCTTCAAACACCCCAAACTTAATACATTGGCTATGCACTTGTTTCCCAACTGCGTCATCAAATAAGCTTCCACAGACCTTAAATGCACAAGAAAAGCTCAACTCGTTCAAACTTCCAGACTGATGAATCACCTTGAAAAAATTCAAAGCTTCCATGTTTGAATCATTGCGGGCGTGATGAAAGAGCAAGCTATTATAGTAAGAAACGTCTAGTCTTGGACATTCATCAAACAGTCGGTATTCATGGTAAAACTTAATGGAATTAATGGACTCCAACAAGACTCCAAAGTTTAGAGCAGAGGCGGAATGGGAAAAAGATTCAGATAAATAAAGGGTTTGAATTTGATAACCAAAATGCATGTAAGATTTTGCCCTCCTCAAGGAGGATCTCAAGATCATGGCGACTTTAGAGATTATCGTTATTACCGTTAGGAAAATGGAGCCAAAATTTTAAATAGGGCAATAAACGTTTTATGCAGGGCCGATTACCCAACAAATTTTGGTGATAATTCCAAAATTTCATAGGTTTGCCCCTTGAAAATCTTGACCCGAATATTTCTCAATTTATTTTCCTAATAGAGTAATTGGATGTTTAAAAACTTAATCTTTGATCAGTTTCACGTTTTGATCTTTAATCTATTATTTTGGTCATATTGTTCATTGAATAAATTACTATTGGATAATTTTTCGAACAATATTTTTTTAAAAAATCAATCGAAAAGTTTAATCAACAACTTCGTAATCAAATAATTAGGGACAAATTCAATATTACACTATTGAATTTGTCAAAACCGGTATAGATTGAAATTTTGTTGTGATAAATTCATATATTTAATCTAGTTAAATCCATTTTTTGTTGAGTCAGAAATTGAAATTTAGCTCAACAGGATTTCAGTTAATATTTGTTTTTGACCAATTGAATGACATAATATTAAATTTGTCCCAATTAATTTGTTCAGACTGTTGTTGACTTGGTATTTTCAAAAAATACGATTAGAAGGATTAAGTTGTCCAATGATAATTTATTTGAAAACCAATATTTGGAATAAAAAAAAAGGGTTAAGGACCAGAGTGTAAAACTAACTAAAGGTTATGTCATTAAATGTCCAATTATTCTTTCATAATATTTTTACACAAAAAATTAAGTGCTACTCGTTTTTTTTTATACAATAAAATTTATGGTCTTAAATCAGAGCATAACTTAACTTAAGTGATAGTTATCTATGAGATAATATTCAGTAACTTGGACCTTTGATTTCTGCCTTCGCCACTCAATTTATTGGGGCACTCCCTAATGACATAAGGTTTAATTTTCTCTTTTTAATTTTTTTTCCATTTTTTAAAAATATAATTTTGGTTGAATTTAAAGATCATAATCTAAAAAGCTAAACGCACCAATTAAAAAAAAAAAAAAAGAAAAGAAAAGAAGACGAAGCATCGGATAACAATAACCATGACTTCAAGTTGATTAAACTTGAACAATTAAGAAAAGTAAAATAAAATTATATAATTGCAATTTTAATAATATCAAATTATCAATCTTAAATAACTAGAATTTAAATTTTCCTTACCTAAGAGGAAAGATTCTCATGACTGTACTAAGTAATTTGTTCCAAAACTAAGGATTTATACTCTTTCTTTTCTAAAATATAAGTTGTTTTAATGGCATTGATTTGTATCATAATATAAGTCATTTTACAATTTACAATGCACATTTATTAAATGTTTTTTCATTCTTAACCTCAAATTAATATATTCTTCTATTTATTACAAAAAAATATAATTATAAATATAAGAAAGAAAATATATTCTAAACATAATAAATATATATTTATTATTTTTAATTCATGTGAAATATCCACTAATACTTTTATATTGTGGGACTAGTAGTATAAATCAAATTTTAAGGACAGTTTTATCCACTAGGAATTGACTTCCCTAAATTTGGATGATTTGGTCATTGTAAACTCATTGTAAACTATGGTAACAAAACAGAACATATGGATCTGTGAATCCTCTGTCTCTTTCATCATTGCACTGCACCTGCCTGCACTCCCACTCCCAGTGTGGTTAACTCTGACTCTAGTAATTATGGTTGAATGGTTAATTCCTTGATTCCTTTCTTTATACCGCTTTCTTTATAATGCTGCTTCCGGCCGTAGGGCACTGGGTAGCGTATTTATCTTAATTATCTAATCTGGGACCGACTTTCTTCTTCTTTATATGGTAGTATTTTTTAAAGTTCCAATTTTTCTTACTGGTAACAGATTTGACGATTTTTTTGTTTGGCTTTTTGCAAGAAAACAGAACAAAATCTTCATTCAAGAAATCTCTATATCTTACTAGTAATGTTACCCACTTTCTAAAAAGTTTCTACCTCACCCCCATCAGGGCATTGTGCTGCTAACCTTAGGTCTTTCGGTTTCTCTTCTTCGTGTGTACACATACATACATATATATATATATATATATATATTTATATATATATATATTTTCCAATACATATTTTCTGAATTATTTTAACTTAATTAAATTCTGGAATTTTTTTGGCTTTTGTTATTCCCTTGGTTTCTTTTGTTATTTAAAATATTGGGTTAAATTTTTCTGGGTGGGTAAAATTTCTGAAATTTCAATTAGGGTTTTAAACTTTTTTTTTACTTCTCTTTCTTTCTTTCCATACAAGAATTTTTAGTTTTATTTATTTTTTTTGTGAATTCTGGTTTCGGGATGGGGAAGTCATGAACTTTGAGGCTCTTCAGGTCGGTTTTGTGGTAATCCAGAGTGGCTTTGGTTCTTAATTATCTTTTTGAACTTGTGCCCGAGGGTACAGAAAGGAAGAACGGAAGATGATTGCCGAAAAACCCAATTGGATTAAGCATGAGTTTATGCAGATTTTCTCTGTTGATGTTCAGCCTGGTGGCCTTAGGTTTGCTACTGGGGGTGGTGATCACAAGGTATAGTTCTTAGGATCTGGTTTTTCATCCGTTTTATCTTTACTCACATCCTGTAATTAGGGGTTGATTTTAATAATATCTATTTTTCTTTTCCGTTCAAATGCCTTTTTACTCACAGAACTTGGCAATGCTAGAAAGTGCGGAACTTTGAGGACTGCAAATTCTTGAATATGGTTTTTCATTTGCTATGATACTTATTTTCTTTGAATACTTCAAATTAGCTACCAATGGCCGTGACAGATTGCTATCAATTTAATGTTTTTAAGAGAACGGTTGATGGGGGGTTATCTCAGTTGATTTTTGTTTAAAGGTTTACATGCTTAAAAAGCTTTTATCTTTATAGACATATGAACTCCAACAATGAAGCATCATGCAGTGATTTGTCTTGCAGATTTGACGAAAATATGGGCTAATACATTTAACTCTATTTTCTGATGAACAATTCTTTTTCCTTCTCCCTCAGAACTCTTTATGTGTAATTTTCCCATTTGGTTTACTGTTTCTTTTGAATGTTGGTTTTTTTTTTAATTATTATTTTTCCTGGTAAGATCTTAATGCAAAGTACATATGAGCGACTGAGTGATGAAAATTTTAGGGGCAGTTATTTGTTTATATGCACAAGGAATTGCTGAAAGCTTGAGGATGAAATATACATACATGATTTTAGTTTTTATTGGTGATGCAATCTATCTACTGCATGTTTGAGATCTTTATAACCTTTGAGTTTCTGGGGCTAATCTTAAGGTCCCTAGTTTGTTGTTTTGGAGTTCTAAGATAATCTGCCACAGATGGCACTATAATTTTTTTCTTTTTAAATGTACGAACAGAAAATATTTGTTTACTAATTTATCAATGTAAAGGTTGGTTTGACCATCTCTTTTATGTGTCTGTGCTTTCATATTACTGTGTTGGCATTGTGCTTCATTTTCTACTGCTTTAGACCTTCTATTTATTCTGAAATATGATTGTAGGTTCGGATTTGGAACATGAAATGTGTCGGCAGGGACTTGGAAAATGATTCATCAACACCAAAGCTACTTGCAACTATCCGAGATCATTTTGGGTCAGTCAATTGTGTTAGGTGGGCTAAGCATGGTAGGTACGTTGCATCTGGATCTGATGACCAGGTGATTCTGATTCATGAGCGCAAGCCTGGTTCAGGAACTACAGAATTTGGCAGTGGAGAACCACCAGATGTTGAGAATTGGAAAGTTGCCATGACTTTGAGGGGACACACTGCTGATGTGGTAATAAGGAAGATGCAGTGCTTAGGAACTTCTATATCTATCAATACATGTGTGTGTGTGTGTGTATATATATATATATATATATATATATGTATATGTATATATTATTTGCTTCTATAGGCATTTTTATGTATAGATGAATTCATTCATTCATTCAAAAAAGAAAAAGAAAAAAAGAAAGAGTATTGATCAAATAATGCATTCCAGATTCCAGTTCTAAAACATTTTTAACATTCTGCTTGAACTAAAGATGATTTAGACCAATAGTTTAGCTATTTGTGAGATTGATGTTTAAAGTGTACTCAATTATCTTGTTTGATTGTATAATGAATATTTTCACTTTACCCTGTGCCCTCTAACCAATAAGTTGCTTTTCCTTCCATGCTTGAAGTAGGTGGATCTTAATTGGTCTCCAGATGATTCGACATTGGCTAGTGGGAGTTTGGATAACACCATTCACATCTGGGATATGAGCAATGGCATCTGCACTGCTGTGCTCAGGGGTCACTCTAGTTTGGTGAAAGGGGTTGCTTGGGATCCAATTGGTTCCTTCATAGCAAGTCAATCTGATGATAAAACAGTCATTATTTGGCGAACAAGTGATTGGAGCCTTGTTCATAGAACTGATGGTCATTGGGCGAAATCTGTATGTTTCTTAATTTTCACAAGATTTGTTCCCCATTCCCTCAACCCCCAAAGAAAAAAATAAAAGTTGAAAAAATAGTCACATAACATACTACTGTACTAAAGAGTTTCTTTTCTTTTGTTTCGCTTTCAGCTTGGATCTACCTTCTTTAGGCGGCTGGGATGGTCACCTTGTGGCCATTTTATTACTACTACTCATGGCTACCAGAAGCCAAGACATTCTGCACCTGTTCTAGAGAGAGGGGAATGGTCTGCTACTTTTGACTTCTTAGGACACAATGCTCCTGTCATTGTGGTGAAGTTCAATCATTCCATGTTCAGGAGGACTTCTACCCATACTCCGGATCTAAAAGTGGCATCTCTTGGTTGGACTAATGGTTCTTCCAAGACTGGAGGAAAAGATGGTCAACCATATAATGTCATTGCTATAGGAAGTCAAGATCGCACCATTACTGTTTGGACAACCGCAAGTCCCCGTCCTCTCTTTGTGGCCAAGCATTTCTTTACTCAAAGTGTTGTGGATTTGTCATGGTAAGTTACTGCTCCTGTATTGTTTAAGCTCCTGACTTTCCTTTGTCCTTCTATATCAAACCTGCTTATTATCTTCAAGATTTAATCTCTTTCGTCATGTCATTGTAGGACACCTGATGGCTATTCACTATTTGCTTGTTCTTTGGATGGGACAGTGGCCACTTTTCACTTTGATGTCAATGAACTTGGGAATAGGTTGACTGATGCTGAACTGGATGAGTTAAAGAGGAGTCGTTATGGTGATGTCCGTGGTCAACAGGCTAACCTAGCAGAAAGTCCTGCTCAGCTATTGCTTGAAGCTGCGGCTGCAAAGCAAACCTCAAACAAAAAGGCGAGTGCTGATAGCTCACAGAAACTGACATCTTTACAACCCTCTGCAGATTTAATGATTCCTGCAACTGTTCCTCAACCCAAAACTGATGAGGTAAGGAAGAGTGATGGAGCTACAGGTGATGGGTTTAATAAATCAGCTCCCCAAATTTCAAGTCCTGTGAAGCAAAGGGAGTATAGGCGCGCTGATGGTCGAAAAAGGATAATTCCTGAAGCAGTTGGGGTGCCGGCTCAGCAGGAGCACTTGCCTGGGAGTGCTCAGTCTCAGGCCCTTGATTTTCCTATTTCTTCAGATCAGCGGAGAGATGAAAATGGAGGACATGTAGATTCTGGTATTAGAGAAGCATCTGTTAGAAGAATAGTTGGTGGAAACTCTGTTATAAAGGAGCGGTCGGGTGTTACAGCCAGAGCTACTATTAGTGAAAGTCTGGTTATCGAGAAGGTTCCAGCCTCTGCAGGTGGAAGCATTAGCATTGAACAGAGTGGACTTGTAAAGTGTCAAGGTTCTGTAACATCTGGGAGCAATCTTTCAATAACCGTTTTTGATAAAAAAGTCGGGGAAGATATGGTACCAGTTTGCCTGGAGTCTCGTCCCAGAGAACATGCTGTAAATGATATCTTAGGAACAGGAGCTACATCTCTGATGAAAGAAACAGAAATTGCTTGCACAAGGGGATGTGAGACCCTTTGGTCTGATAGAATATCTGGGAAGGTCACTGTCTTGGCTGGAAATGCCAACTTTTGGGCAGTGGGTTGTGAGGATGGATCTCTGCAGGTGAGTCTTATCTGCAATTATGATTTATCTGATTTTGTTAGATGCGAGGTTGTTTTCCTTCAAATAGTCTTACATTTCTTGGATGCTATGTGGTTTGCTCTTGTCTTGGTCTATTTTTCTGTACATTTTATTTTTTGCTTTGATTACTATCTCTGATCTTAGTTCCTGGAAGTACATTCTTTCTCTCTTGTACTAGGGTATGTGTTTGCCCCACCCCTTCTCGAAGAGATTGGCAATAAAAGGGATACATAAGGTTAATAACAAAGTTGGCGCTGTCAATCTTGCATTATACATTAGGGACAACTCTTTTTGATAAACATGTTTACAGTTTTTAGTATCAGCATTTCTGATTCAATTTAAATGTCCTTCTCTGACTACTAGTGATGATAATACATATGCATATTTTCTAGCCAAACCATTTTCAAGCATATGAATAAAACTGAAAAGAAGTCCTCTTTTCCAATGTCCTTGATAAGATTTATACCAAGTGTGGGAGACGGACCATGCCAATGATGATGATAGGATCTGCTGCAGTTTTTATAGATTGTGATGAGGCTTGGAAGTTGTTGCTTGTTACTAGGAAGGGATCATTGCATGTGTGGGATCTGTTCCACAGGAAATGTCTCCTACAGGATTCCCTGGCCTCACTTATTACTTCAGACTTGTCCCAATCCAAGGATGCTGGTAAGAATACAAAGTCGAATTATTTAAATTGTCTTTAGATCGTTTTGATCTGTCTGGTGTTTGCTGCTATTATTTTTCTTCTACTTCCAGCATAACTATTATGGACATGCCAACTTGTGATGACTGTAACAGTTTCCCTTTAAACATATTAGCAGGCACTATTAAAGTTATATCTGCAAAATTATCCAAATCTGGTTTTCCGCTAGTCATTCTGGCAACACGGCATGCCTATCTCTATGACACAAGCTTGAAGTGTTGGTTGAGAGTTGCAGATGATAGTTTTCCTGCATCAAATTTTGCAAGCTCCTGGAATATGGGTTCAGTACATGGAGGAGAACTTGCTACCTTGCAGGTGGACATTAAGAAGTTTCTAGCAAGAAAACCAGGATGGAGCAGGTTTATATCTATAAACTCTTGAAGGAGCCTTGTGATATCTTTAATTGGATTTATAGCCCATTGCTTTTTGCAAATTTTCCTGTGTTTTTGTCTTCCAAAGAAAATGCAAATTAGTAATAGTTTCCCTAATTTTCATCTTTGTATGTCAGCATCGTTGTTTGCCTCTTTTTATTGCAGCTGGTCAATTTGAATAGCGAGTGAATGGTATATTTATTTCCTTCTTTGGGAACTGACCTTTGCTAATGCATGCTGGAACAGGGTTACTGATGATGGAGTGCAGACACGTGCTCATTTGGAGACTCAGCTGGCTTCTGCTATGGCATTGAAGTCCCCAAGTGAATACCGCCAATGTCTTTTGTCTTACATCCGCTTTTTAGCAAGGTCTGTAGTACGAAGATATTCTCAGGGATATAATTCTTTATTCACTTAGTTGTATTTTGATTCTTTATTTGATTAAATCATTCTTCTTGTTGAGCCTGATCGATCGTCCTGCGATATTCTGCTTTTCGTTCTGTTGCATGATGCCATTCATTTATTGCATTCAGTTTGTTTAGAGTTTGGATGTATTGTAGCTTTCTTTTGGACACATAATTTTACTTGATTATCATCATATGATCATTGAATTTGGTTCTCAAAGTTTGTAGATACTGGATGTGCATCTTACTTTAAGAGGTAGTGAAAAAGTGTAATGTAGCTATTGTTGATTATTTTAGACTTATCATGATTTCTATGTGTTCTTCAAAATTAAATATGGCTCTGCTTAAGTCAGTAGAATGTAGCTATTGTTGATTAGTTTCTCAGTTATCATGATTTCTATGTGTTGTTCAAAATTAATTATGCCTCTTCTCAAGTTATTTGTATGACAATCTAATGATATTTAGTCATAAATATTTTTGAACGTGTTTAAAGAATCAATGCTCTCTTTTTTCATCAGTACAAAAACTTGCTATAGAACTGGTAGAGCTGGATCACTTATTACTTTGTAAGCTTTCATGGCAATATAACTTGATATTTTGATAGGACAATCTTTATTGCAAATGAATTTTGAAATTTAAAATATTTTAAACTAGAGACTTATAATATTGTGTAGATGTGACTGTTTCGTCTCCTTTCTCTCCTCTCTCTAAAAATTACCCTCAAAGGCTGCATCTCTTCACCCAGAAGAAACCAAAAATATAAACATAGAGGGAGAGAGTTAGTCTAATCCTGATAATTTTTATGTGGGGATCCTTTTCTCAACTTTTATTCCAACTCAAGCTATTGTTCTTGAAACTTTCTTTAAAATAGTTGATTCCGGTGGTGATGGGTAGAGAGAGAAATTGCATTTCGTTGTTGTTTTGGATTTGTTGTCTATATCATAATATTTTTTTTGTACTTATTTTATTTATTATAAAATTGTCTTTAATATGGAAATACATTGTTGCGTGATATCCTTTGAGAAATAAGCAGTTTGGTCTAAATGCAGAGAAGCTGATGAATACCGTTTGCGTGAGGTTTGTGAGAGCTTTCTTGGGCCTCCGACTGGGATGGCAGAAGCTTCGTCCTCTGATCCAAAATCGTCTTGGGATCCTTGTGTACTAGTGAGGCCTCTCGTCTTTTCCTTTTTATTGTATTAAGGTTTTTAATTCGTAAAATAAGACCCTTTTTTGTGGGGAATCAGGAATCTTAAATCAATGAACAGACCTCTCTTTTTTTTGGGGTTGCATTCCCATCCTGAATTTGTTGGCTGCTAATTTGAGCAACTTAGTTGAGATGAACGGTATGTAAATCATAGTGGTTCAAGTTGGCGACTAATTCTAGTTTATACTACTTGAGTGCTGACAAATACCACCTATGTGGTCACAATTGGTAATCTATTAGATTTTACCATATTAAGAGAGAAATGAACAATTTCTTATTCTTCGTAGTGGTTGGTGATGTCTGTTTACCGCTTGTGTATCAAATTCTGAATAGATTCTGGTATTTTCATAATGAATTCATTTTGTTGAATGATGTTAAAGGAGGAAGTCTTCTGTTGTCAGGCAGTATATGTTGTCATTAATCTTGCTTTTGGGTTTGCTTACGATAATGATTTTATTGCAATTCTTTGGTTTGCGGGAAGGTGTTGGAGACCCTGGTATAACTGGAATTAACCTAGTGCTTGGAGACACCGAAGGCTAGAGAATATGTTCTTGGCCCTTTAAAATGTCTTTCCTCTTCTCTTGGTGTTTTTCTGGCTGTTGACAATGGTTTTTATTGTGGTTTGAGTTGGGATATTGGGGTCATGGAAATTAAGCTGATTTCCATCTCATCTTTGTTATTCCTTCCATCTAAGGTTTAATATCCTCCTTATTTGACATGAATATGAAAGTGCATTTTTCTATAGGCAGGCTACCAGCTTATCCTTATTAAGTCAAGTGGTTATTGGTGAGATAGGTGATTTAGTGGGTTTACAACTCTTAAATTAAGGGGATAAGTTGTAAAGTTTTGTATGAAAAAACATGTTTAAGAAAGTGGAGATTCTAAAAATAGAAATATGGATATTCAATTTTGAGTGGAAGAAGAATTTTCCTCTCCCTTTCTCTTCATACTTGGCTATTTCATTTGCAACATTCCTTCGTGGCATTGGTCATTGGTTCTGAAACTGGCAACATCACCTTGTTGTTGACAACAAAAATATCTCAATACTATTTCCTCTTTAGTGTTAGCTCACATATGCTGATATTCCCTGTTAACTGCAATGCTCATTATGATTAAGTATTTTCATCTAGGTTGAAAGGACGTGATATATATTTTCCTTGCTTGTCTTTCTTTTGTTTTTAACGTCATTAATGCTTTCCTTCATTCTTTCATTGTCCTGATTTTTATCCTGAAATTTTCTTGACTGATACAGGGGATGAAGAAGCACAAGCTCCTTAGAGAGGATATCCTTCCTGCCATGGCGTCGAATAGAAAAGTTCAACGGTTGCTGAATGAGTTTATGGATCTCCTGTCTGAATATGATACTTGTGAACCAAAATCACGAGAGAAAAATGTAGCAAGATCAGTGTCCCATCGAGCACCAGATGAAATGGATTCTGGCATGCCTATGACAGAACAACCGAATCTCGAAGCCCCAGTAGCTGCTGAAACTAACTCTGACCTACCAGCAGCTGATGAGGAGAAAGATACTACCTTGCAAAGCATGGACCAAACTGAATCTATGGCTCAAGTGAGAGATCAAATGGACTTGGACAAATCAGACCAAGCTGAACGCATCCCACCAACAACCAATGAAATGAACCTTGATCTGCCTACATCAGAAAATCTGAATCCTGCCTCGGCTTCTCCAGCTAAAGAGAAAGGTTTGTGATTTCTTCAAAGCTATCACCAATTGTAACTAATCTTACACTGCAGCTTGGTTGGCGGAGATTTCTTTCTTCGCTGCCCTTGTTCCTGTTTCTCCCCAGTTTCTTGCCTGTAAAGAATTTCGGCATTAGGGCTTAACATTCGAAATTAACCTCATCTTGCTGACTGTTCCAACAAGGCTGTTTCCGACCCACCCGTTGCCTATCAGGAGATTGTATTTGGAGAGTTTCGGAAACATTATAATCTTGTATTGATACTGTAAGCAGTTTTAGGATCAGTTTCTTGGAAATGGTGAAGTTATAGCCTTGTCAGTTATATTAGATTAGATGTATGTAAAGTAGATGGGGATTTTGTTTTTTGAGGTGGAATTTACTCATGGAATTCTTGGTTGTAAGAATTTTTTTTTATTTTCAATCTATTTGTATAATGCATTTTACTTCGCTTTCATAAAATGATCAAATATGGGGGCATTAAGGATTTGGTAGAATGCAACCTTTATTTCAAGCCAATTTTCATGAGAGGGGGGAGGGATAAATATGGAATAATATAGAAGTTTGGGTCAGAGAAGAATTGACTAAACAAATCTAGAGTGTATAGTTAAATGTTTAACGATCAAAATTAACGATTAATATTTAATTTTATTTTTTAAAAATAATTTTTCAATAAAAAAAGATTTTTAAAATATATTTTATATATTATATCATATAAGGATATATAAAAGAAAATATTATAGAGTGCATCAATGCATTATTAAGTTTTTAACAGTTAAAGTTAATGATTAATTATTTTTTTTATTTAAAAAAATTATAAAATTTGATTCAACATCTTAATGTTTAATTTATTATTTTAGGATATAATATACAAAATATATTTATAAAAAATAGTTTTTTTATTGAATATTTTATTTTTTATAATATCCCATCAGATATTGATGGTTAAATCCTAAAATTTAGTTTATCCTTTTAAGATATAATTTATAGGATCTTTATAAAATATATATTTATTTTTTAAAAATAAAATTAGATATTGACCGTTAATTTTGACAGTTAAAAACTTAATGGTGCACTCCTTATGTTATGTACTACTAATACACTCCATAACATTACCTTCTAAATATAGACTCATGTAAATTGACTCATAAACTTACATTATGATGCATATTTTACCTTCAATCATTGATTCACCTCCTCATGATGGGACCCAATCCTAAGGTCGAAGAACCCGATGACCATATGCATGAGTATCATCAAGAGTGAATTTGGTGGCTGGAGGTTCAACATGGATTCGGGGGCTTTCTAGAGTGTGCTCATGCATATGGTTATCGGGTTCTTCGACCCCTCAACAAATATCTAGAGAAAAGCTCGAAGCTTTGCTACCCTCCTTCTGGTTAACCAGTTATCATATCTTTTTGTTGCTTCAAATTTCTAATAGTCAATGCAATATATATATATATATATATATATATATATACGGTTTTGCTAAGGTACGTTCCGAAGCGCACCTTAATGCACGCTCCAACCGTTACCGTAACGGAATTCTTACTACAGTGCTCATGCAACCAACCAAGCAGAGTAAGAATTCCATTACGGTAACGGTTAGAGCGCGCATTAAGATGCTCTCTTAGCAAATCCGTATATATATATATATATATATATATATATATTTATATTTATATTTATATATATATTTATACATTAAAATGTTTTGAAGTGTATTGTTGTATTAATAAGTCTTTAATAGTTAAGGTTAATGATCAACTCTCTTTATTATTATTTTTTCAAAAAAAGTTTTAAATTTGATCTAATTACTTATAAGTTTAGTTTATAAAATATAATCACAAAAAATAACCTTTTAATAAAAAATTTTATTTAGAAAAAAAAGTTGACTTAAATTTTGATTTTTAAAAACTGAGCAGTACACTTTGTATGGAGTGTATTAGTATTACCCTATATAATCCTTTGTAATATCACTTTGTAATACTCCTTCACTTACTATTATGGTAATGTCTTATAATTGGTGATAAAAAAATAATTAAAATAATTTATAAATAATGATAAAGACAGTAGAGATGATCCGAAACCGAGAACTCAAACTCGCTAAGAGTAACCACCAAAGCTGTGGATTGTGGAGGGTGGAACACACTCCCATGTTTTTCCATTTTAATTACTTACCGAAAGGACAAAAATGTCCTTCAAATTGGTTCTTCATTTATGTCTTGAAGTTATTTTTCTTTAAATAAAGATTTAATGTTTTAAAGTTCAAAAGTAAAAGTTAAATTTTGAGAAAGTTAGCTTGTAATAATTCTCCATCAAAGGTGTCAAGAATGTTTTAAGGGTAAAATTCTTCAGCACTTCCATTTGGTTCTCTTTACAATTTATGACTAACTAATGTAATATGTACTTCGTATTTTTTTTTTAGCTTTGTCCGTTTAATTTACACGTACCTCGAGTGTTCTGCTACTAATTTTAATTCAATAGGGTTAAAATATGGAACAAGATCGAGTCGAACTCACAATCTACGCTCTGCAAGCTTGTTAAATAATGAGAATTTATAGTATAAAATGTATTCGCTATCTCACGAAATATTTTCAACCTATATTTAGGAATTTTTCTAGGACATGAAATATATATAAAAATGAGACAAAAGATCAAGTATAATTGATACGAAACTTCAAGAACAATCATATTCATACCTTTGGTCACCTTGAAGACATAATTTCTTATGTGAAGTACCTTGCTTACTACTATCAAAAACATATGGTATTAGGTAAAATAATGTCTTTACACCGAAAGTTCACAAAAGCCGAAAATCATAGCATAACTTTTTCTTACCTTTTCATTTCCCCAATGTTTCGAAACAACCATGATGGTAACTTCTCATGATAATATATATATAAATCCCTACAAGAAAGGCAAATGGCATAACTTGAAGAACACTAGAAAATGACCAAATGGAAGAAATGATTAAAGCTTCTGCTCCTCTCCACACAATAATGCTCCTTTACATTACTTCCTCATAATATTATAAGAATATAAACAATGGTAGCATATGGATAAACTATACTAATAAAAAAATAGCGATTGATTTATTCCAAGAAGTTAATTAGACAGTAAGAAAGCATTTGTTTCATTTTTTTTGGTGGCCAATTAAGGTAGCACTCACCAACTCATGCATCATCAAGCACAGTTTACCTAATCCCATTAATTTGTGTTAGGATATATTAATTATGATTAGGGTTATAAGGGATATCCAATTAAGATGGAAGAGGCCGTCCCATCTCAGCAATATATATTTAGTAATTAATTGATCAAATAGTGATTCGTTTGTATTCTGAATTGATGGAATTGTTCAAGTGTCAAAGCAATTTCGCTCATGACAGCGAGGTGATGATTCGAGTTATGAAAGTGATAAATGATGATGGGTTGAGGTTTGATAAGTTATTAGCCTAGCGAATTCAATTAATGGTGTGATTAATTATTGTTTGTATTTGTATTGGTAGTGATAATATTTTTGTTGATTTCTTTTCTCTCCCTAGCAGTACTAGAGCGCTTTGTAACTTAGACAGATTAAGGATTCCTAATTTTAATCATGTCTTCTTCTTTGTTTCCAAATTGCATTGCATTGATTATACGAAATGGACTTGTTTCCATCTATTCTCTTAACAAGGTTTATTACGTCTCCTTTGATATAGCTTTAGTTATTTTATTTTAATAAACAGGCACGAGTCTGTCAAACCCCATCATCAAAGTCGATGTTTTTAAAAAAATAATAAAAATTTAAACTTGTGAGGACATGTTTTGGTACATCATTATTGTATCTGAAATTACAAGAAACTAAAACATATTTTGATTAGGGGATTTTGCCTTGACTTTGGCATACGACATTTTCCCCATTCGAAAGCGTAAGTTTCATTGTCACACCATTAAATAATTGATGAGACTGTAAATCTTGAGCATATATTGGTCACCACCCTCGTGAAGCTCTCGTTGCCACATGCAATCACGTGATCATTCAACAAATTGGGAAGTTATATACATACATACATATATATATATATATATATATATATATATATATATTTATGGTAATGCTATAGAGTGTTACAGAGCATACCTCCATACTCCATGCAAATCTATAATGATCAAAGTTAATGGTCATCTAATAAAAAAAAAAAAAATTCTATAAAAAATTAATTTTTCAAATATATTTTTTTATAAACTAAACTCGAAAAGAATAAACTAAATACTAGGGATACTTGATTAAATTTTATTTTATTTGTTAAAAATAAAAGACAGTTGACATTAACTTTGACCGATAGAGATTTAATTGGAGTACTTCATAAGATGTGCTCCGTATAACTCTATAACATTTTTGTGTATCATTGGTGCTCTAGAGTACTACGGAGCATAATTCATGGAGTGCTACTATTAAGTTTCGAAAGGTTCACAGTTAAGTAAACTCTTTTTTTTTTGTAAAAGAAAAAATAAATTTTTTTATGATAAGTTATTTTTTATAAGTATATTTTATAAACTAAACCCCAAAAAGGATAAACTAAACCTTAGGATACTTGATCAATTTTTTTCTTTCTGAAAAGACAGATGACCCGTTAACTTTAATCGTTTAAGACTTAAAGGAGCATTCTTTAGAAGATGTGTTCCATGGCATTTGATAACATTTTCACATGACCGTTAGAGATTTAACTGGAGCACTTGTGCTCCGTAGCACTCTATAGCAATACTATGCACACACATAAATATATATGTATATATATATATATATATATATATAATCTTTCTATTATGTGCAGGTCGCACATCGAATTTGTGTGTGACGCAAATGAAACGATGTTGTGGAGGGGGTAGGTGACTAGGGGTGGCTGCTGCGGTGACGAGGGGTGCTGATCTGCAAGGAAAGAAGGTTGTGGTGAGGATCGAGTGGCGGTGATGCAGATCTGCTTTGCACTGGTAACGCAATCTCTTCTGTGAAAAAATACATTTTTTTTTGAAAGGGTAGACAAAATGACGAAGTTTCACTTGGCGTATAGGAGGGTGATGTACAACATCGATATATGTTAGAAGAACTGTATAAAAAAAAAAAAAAAAAAAAAATATATATATATATATATACGGTTTTGCTAAAACGCGTTCCGGAGCACACCTTACTATGCGCTTCAACCGTTACCGTAACGGAATTGTTGCTACAGTGCTTATGCAGCCAACCAAGCGGAGCAACAAGTCCGTTACGGTAACGGTTGGAGCGTGCATTAAGGAGCGCGCCTTAACAAATCCGTGTAT
>JAOXNR010000028.1:9354224-9374119 GCA_028571225.1 Parsonsia alboflavescens | reverse complement strand
TCACTCTATTATTCACTTATTTTATTTTCATTCTTTCTTCACCGCTTTAATTTGAAAATAAATAATTTAATCATATTAGATATTAGTATAAATATATATATATATATAAAAATATATATTCTAAATTATATAATAAAAATTATTATAATTTTATAAAAAAATAATATTTAAAAGTCTTTTTAAAACAATTTTTTATCTAAAAATGCCTCTATATTACTACATTCAAATAAGAAACAGTTTAATTTAGAAGACAAGCATTTTTTTCCAGAAAATATTCCCAAAAAAAAAAAAACGAAATCCAATATTCTCTAAATTTACTTAATCATGAATACTTGGTTTTAACATTTAGTTTACTTAATATCTAAAATAGTTGGTAGTTTAGATTTTTGTTAAACAAATTGAAAATTTCATACTTAAACTATTTTAATTTGTGATGTTGGTCCTCAATCTTTTTTTAAAACATGTTACAACGTAACTCCTTTCACCTTAAAAAATGACTTGTAGAACTTGTAAAAGGACCGATCTTACAAATAAAAAAAATATTTGCAAGACTAAAAAGTTAAGAAAAAAAATTGAGGACCTATGTTGAATGCCAATATGCTAGACTGTAATTAATTAAATTTTAGTAGTTTCAATTTTCTATCTTTTTATATTGACCCTTCATAAAATACTCCTTTCGTCACTAAATATAAGTCATTTTAATTAACTTTTATTTTTACTAATTTTAAGTCATTGTCCTTATTTAATTAGGTTTTTGAATGTTTTTCCCCCCTATATTCTCCCCTCTAATGATATACTCATGACATGATTTTCATATTTTTGAAAGAGTGATTAGAGGACATTTTAGAAGAAAAAAAATTTACCTTAATTTTTGTAAAACAACTAAAGATTTATATTTAGTGACGGAGGGAGTACATAATTTGATAATATACATACATATATATATATGTATATATGTATATATATTTATATTAATAATTGAATGAGTTAATATCCCATCATAACAAATGGGTTTTCCCAAACTCTAAAGACTTTTAATGGAAGATTGATACTTTTGATCCCCCATCATTTTTTATTTTACAAGTTTGGTCCAAAATATATATATTTTTTAGTTTTATTGATCCTCCACCTTTTTTATTTTGGTGACTTTGGTCCTTATTGATTTTTTAGAGTTTTTTTTGATGCCCAACCTTCTTCTTTTTACATCATTAGTCTAAATGGTTGGAAAATATATTTTTGAGACTTTTTTGATCGACTGAAGAGGGGTAAAATTGAATATATAGCCTTTTAACTTGTTTTGGATCCGAGTCAACCCAACCTAGATCCAAATCCATCTCCAACTTAATTAACCACTTCGAAACCATTTCCCCAAATCACCATCTTCCCCAAACTTGAACGATGCTACCAAAGATACTAAAATACAGCAACAACCAATGAAAAATTCCCCAAAATTCAAGAAAATTGGATCCCTCTCGATCCCACCTCTGCCATCCCCCCAACATTCCTCTCTGTGAGTGATGGGTAACATGGGTACGACCTGGATAAGTCAATCCAAATAGGCCAAAGGCCCTATGCCTTCAATACCTAAAAGTCAGACTCACTAAGTCAAAGAGGAAAGGTGGGCAGCGACCTGCTACCACCGACCTCCCAGGTTATCGCCCTAAAGGTTACCGACCTCCTGAATGAGCTCAAGAGAGGTACAACCAGAGCTTGGCCCATGACTTGGTGACTCCCAACTCGTCTCATAAATCTTTCATGCCACGACCAACGGTGCGCGACTCCTAATCACTCCCACGAGCCAAAGACTACTCGGCCTGACCTCACCAGAAGAGATGTTTGAGACACTCAACATCCACGGGGAGATCGTGGAGTTGGTCTGAAGGTTGGTTATCAGAGACTTGAAGGGAAAGTTCTCTCGTCCCAGGGAAACTCCATGATTCCAAGAGCAATTGGCGTGAATCAATAGAATCCCACGGTTATCCTAATGACCTACGGTTACGTAATACAAAGCAGAAATCCAAGAGGTAACAGACCTTTCTCTTTTTACTACTTAACCAAAAAACACACAATCAGTCTAAGGACGAAGAAAACTCTAGAATAAGCTACTCTTATGCAGGACAGAGAACGGTCTTTACCTTCCATATCTCTCAGATATACTAACTTAGGCATTGGAGGTCTTCCCCAGGCGACAGCCCACTTCAGTGACCATTTCTTTTCATTTCTCAAGCTGTTGACCGTGGAGCTTTATCAGGATCTGTGGGGTGACTCGGAGTCCTTTTCTGACCCTATCACTTCTGGCGCCATTTGTGGGAAGACTTGAAACAAAAAGCTTAGCCCTTTTTCCCTTCAAACAAACAAAAACAATCTTGATGGCTTAGTCTCAGCCTTCATGTGTTCAACTGCCACGCTGTGGTAGGCCATCTACCAGAACACAACTGCTCACTGGTAAAACAATGCCCGAAATGTCACCTCCGACGCATGCCACCATCAATAATAATCCACCACTTAGAGCACAACAGGATCACTAGGAGTCGGCGCTGGTTGGTCCATCCCAGAGGATCCTGGTCAACCTTTTGCCTGTGCAAGAAAGGCCACAACAGGGTCCTGCTATCAATAGCAATTATTCTAGACCATAGAGATCTGGGAGAACGCGGATGTCAATTTCAACATCTTTCTTGGAATGAGTGGTGGCGCTCTAGAAAGAGTTTCAAGTAGACCATATTATGTATCTACTAGACATACTCTGAGGGCCTCCCGGAGGGATTCATGGGCACCCTAAAGGCCCAGCTAGAGGCACCTAGTTGAGTTGGCTTCGAGGCAGGTCAAGCAGACCCCCTCTGCAATGAGGCAGGTTAAGTAGAAGAGAGGTCACAGAGAGGAAGAACTCAACCTATAACCAACCTCAAAGAAACCCTCAACCATGACAGGGGGTACGACCTGAGAGACAGACTCAATCGAGCGGCCATCTCACAGAGCCATTGGCAGAATGCAGACTTTGAAGAGTAGGGGAGCTCGCTAAGAACTCATGCTGGAGCAAGGATGCCAACTAGTCATAGCCTGATCGAAATGACAGGAGAAAATGTTATAGGGGTAGCCCCCAATCCACCGAGGAGAGCAACTCCCTTTAGCAATAAGGAACTACAGAGCACAGTGGACCTTACTGACGCTTCATCGTTTGTCCATAGCATCCGAACAACATCAGAACAACAAGGATGCCATCAGGCTTTAAAGCTCCATAACTAGAGAAAAAATATGATGGTACTAGGGAACCTCAGCAGCACATTGATGAATACATCTCCTACATGGAGATGTACGAGCAACTCGACCACGTCAAGTGCAGAGCCTTTCGGTCAACATTGACCAAAAATGCCCAGTCTTGGTTTAAGGGCATTCCTGAGGCAAGAATCTCAAGTTGGACATAGCTGAAGAAGCTGTTTCTGAAGAACTGCCAGATCAGCACAAGGTGAGAAAAAGATATCAATGACCTCTTCCTCATAAAACAGAAGGTCAGTAAGAGCACCCAAAGCTATCACAGTCATTTCAATTACAAAGCAGTGGAAATAGAACAGAAAAATGATGCCATCTATATCATTGCCTTCAAGCAATTGTTGCAAGGTTGGTATGTGACCCTCAGACTGGCCAAGGAGTTAGTAAAAACAATCAAGGAGCTGCAGACGCTCCTAGAAAAACTGATCAAGGCAGAGGAAACAGTGATCTAGAAGAAGATCCTTAGCTTCACCTCAGCCACCGAAAAAGACAACAGAGGACATCTGAAGAGTAGTCAAAAATCAAAGCGGGATAGGAAAGACCCTTACCCCAAAGGAGGGACCTCAAAAAAGAGTAGAAAGACCATCCCCGACCTCGTGACCACTCCTCTCAAAACGTCGTGAGTTGAAATCATGGTGGTCATGGAGAAAAGGGGCCTCTCATGAGTCCTGTGGCCAAAAGAGACCCAGGAAAATTTTGCCACTACCACATAGATCACGCACCTTCACGGAGGATTGCATTAACCTCAAACGTGAGATTGAAATGTTGATAAATTAGGGCCACTTGCAAGAGTTTTTGTTCAGGGACTCAGGCCCTACAAATCCACCACCAACAGCACTGCACAATCCGAGACTTCCAATTTGCGAGATAAAGCCATCGAAAGGAGGTCTAAGCGAGCTCGAGGGGGAAATTCAGAACCCCTGACAGTGTCACTCCAAATTTGCAACTTCCTGGTGAGAAAAATTCTGGTAGACACGGGGAGTGTTGTTAATGTCTTGTACAGCAAAGCTTTTGATCAGATGGGAACTGATAGCAGCTCGTTGACGAAGTAAGACACGACTCTGACTAATTTCAACTGCAACACAACTTATGCTGATGGAATCCTACCACGGTCTGAGTGTATGATCGAGAAATCACCGAAATGATGGACTGGAGAGTTGTGGACACCCTCGGAACTTACAACGCCATCATTGGCCGAAGGGGGGTCATGGACCTGAGAGCAGAAATCTCCCTACTCAATTACAACATGAGAATCCAGGTCGGGGACACTTGGATTGTCCTTCAAGGAGATAGACAAACTGCTGCCAAATGTTACCTAGCTGATCAGGGTAACGAATAAAGCACGCCAGAGGTCATGTATGAGGAATGCATTGACCTCCTAAAAGAGGACGACCAGCTTTGGATCCAAGCTTCCGGCGGAGGAGAGAAAGTCTTCCTCAACCCCAAATTCCCTGAGAAAGGGATCAAGATTGGAGAGCTTTTACCTCCAAAAATCAAAGGGAAACTAGTAGACTCCCTTGAAGAAAACTTGAAGGTCTTCGCTTGGTAGCCCTGCAACCTTGAAGGGTTCGATTGTGCAATTGCTAAACACTGAGTCGGGCTCAAGCCAGGGGTCAAACCGGTGAAACAAAAGAAGAGGACCGTTGCCCTCAAGCGCAATAAGGTCATAGCTTGAGAAGTCCAAGCTCTTCTCGATGTTGGAATTTTGAAAGAAGTGGTATACCCAGAATAGCTGGCCAACCCAGTTGTAGTTTTGAAGAAGGATGGGGTGTGGAGGATGTGTGTGGACTTCACCACACTCAACAAGTATTGCCAGAAGGACTCCTACCCCCTTCCTAGCATAGACCAAATGGTGGACTTAACAGCCGGATACCAGTGGTTATGCTTTCTAGATGTTTACATGGGGTACCATCAAATCCCAATGGCCATTGAGGACATGGAGAAGACGTCCTTCATTACAGAGGTCGGGACCTATTGCTACACCAAGATGCCCTTTCACCTAAAAAATGCAGGAGTTGAATTCCAATGAGCAATGCACAAAGTTTTCAAGAAACAACTCGGGCGGAACATTGAGGTCTATGTAGATGATATAGTGATCAAATCCAAAACCTCAAAAGATTTCATCGAGGACATCAGGGAAACTTTTCAAACACTGAAAGTTGCTCACATGAAGTTTAATTAAGAGAAATACACCTTAGGAGTTTCAGTAGGTCAATTCCTTGGTTTCATGATCTCAGAGAGAGGCATTGATGCCAACACGAACAAGATCAAAGCCCCACTAGATATGGAACCTCCCAGAAACCTCAAAGAGGTATATATCTTGGAAGGAAAGATAGTGGCACTGGGGCGCTTCATTAGCAAAATGGTAGACAAAGGAGAGAAATTCTATGATGCCATAAAGAACCCGAAAGACTTCTAGAGGACCAAAGACTGCCAGACTGCGTTGGTCAGACTGAAGGACTTCTTAGGAAGCCCTCTTAGCTAGCCTCTCCGAGGTTGGGTGAGGAAATTTACATTTACCTAATTGCAATGGAGAAGGCCGTCAACTCAGTCCTATTAGTAGAAAGGTCAGGTAAGCAGTTCCCTATCTACTTTGTTAGTTGTTTGCTCCAAGGTACTGAAACTAGATATTCGAACCTCGAGAAGTTCTTGTACTTCATCATTATTACTTCAAGGAAACTAAAGCTATATTTTGAAACTTACCCTATAAGAGTCTTAACCAACCTACCACTGAAGCAAGCTCTAGCAAAGCCTGAACTATCAGGCAGAATGATGAAGTGGTCCCTCATGCTCTCAGGTTATCAAATCAACTTTGAGCCAAGGAAGGCCATCAAAGCTCAAGCTATCTCAAACTTTGTAGAAGAGTGTACTAGAGCTCCACTAGAGCTCGCCATCCCTTGTGAAGATAGTATCTGGACCATGTATACAGATGGTTCCGAGGAGAAAGAGAATTCAGGTGTGGGAATTGTGCTGATCGGCCCGGAGGGAGTAAGAATCCCTTACTTTGTGAAGTACAACTTTCCAACCTTGAATAACGAATCCGAGTATGAAGCTTTCTTAGCAGGTTTAAGACTTAAAAGAGCTCTCGAAGTGCAGAAACAGCTTGTAAAAATAGATTCACAAATCATAGCCAGCCAAGTTGTTGGGGAATACGAAGCGAGAGAAGACAACATGATCAAATATCTCTGAAGAGTAAGGGATATGGTATCTAAGCATGACTCCTTCCTAATTGAGTAAATTCCTAGAGAGCAAAATTCAGAAGCAGACACACTGTCCAAAGTATACCAAGAGGTAGTTGGAACGAATGCAAAGCTTCTCGTAGAACAGTTGCACTTTCCTAGCATAGCTCAAGAGGAGGGTTTGGTCATTGAGGATCAGGCAGACTAGAGATATCTAATCTATAGATTCTTTAAGCATGGAGACCTCTCGCAAGACCCAAAAACAGCTCGCCAAGTGTGGAGATGGGTACCTCACTACGTCCTAATAGGAAATGATGAGGTACACAGAAGGTCATACACTTGGCCCATGCTCAAATGCTTAAGCAAGGGAGAAGGACAGTATGTCACCGAAGAGGTACACGGCGGAATATGTGGATCACACATAGGAGTTAAACTTGCTGAAAAGAAAATCCTAAGGAAAGGATATTATTGGCCCTCAATGGTTTCAGACATTGAGGTGGTCATATAGAAGTGCGTGAGCTGCCAATTACAAGGAAACAAATCACACCTACCACCCATTAAGTACCAGTCGATCAACACATCACTGCCATTCGATATATGGGGCATTGATATATTGGGACCATTCCCAAAAGGAGTGGGGGATGTAAAGTTCCTCATAGTTGCCATGCAGTAGTTCACCCGATGGGTTGAAGCAGAACCAACGGCATTAATTTCATTGCAAAAAGTCCAGTCATTCGTATGGAGGAACATTGTTTGCAGATTTGGCATTCCTCGAGCTATCATATCCGACAATGGGCTACAATTCACTGGCGACCCATTTAAGACCTTTTGCGAAAATCTCAGCATTGAACAGAGTTTGACCTCTATTGCTCATCCCCAAGCTAATGGTTTGGCAGAGGTCATAAATAAGACCATCATCGAAGGACTCAAGAAGAGACTCACCGAGCTCAAGAAAGAAGGTCGAAAGACTGACTGACCAGATGAAATCCCAAGTATACTATGGGTGTACAAAACCACACCAAGCAATTCTACTAGAGAAATGCCATTTAGTTTGTGGTTTGGAGCAGAGACAGTAATGCCAGTCGTGGTTGGAATGACATTTTTAAGACTGACCAAATACAATTCAGTCTTAAATGAGTTGGAGAGAAGGGCAGACCTCGATCTCCTCGAAGAGGTCAGGAACAAAGCATGGAAGCAGATAGAACTTACAAAAGGCCGGTAACAAATTTTTTCAACAAAAGAGTGAAAGAAAGACATTTCACAGTTGGAGAAATGGTTCTCAAAAGATCAGATGTCAGCAAACAAGGGCAACTGACCAAGCTGCAAGAAAGTTGAGAAGGATCCTACATAATCCAAGAGGTGCACAAAGGAGGGAGCTACAAGCTTGCCCACCGTGAAGGAAGGCAAGTCCTAAGGCCTTGGAATGCTTGTCATCTAAAGAAGTTCTACACTTAGAACCATCAAAGACATTTCAAACCTTGCTGAATCATTAATTGAGCTTAGAAAAAAAAATTGGTAAAAAAGACCTCATCAAGCTCAATAGCCCTCAACAACTCAGATTCGGTAGAGCATAGATTAAAACTAAGTTTATAAGACTTATGTGGATATTATGCCTATGATTTTTTTTCTAGTGCCAAAACAAGTACAAATATATTACGCACATCATCCTCATCTTCCTCTTCTTCGATTGGGATACTGGTTGGGATGCTGCTCAGAGGAGCCACACGGTTTGCTCGAATGCGTTGCATCTGAAGTTCCTGTTATACAAGCCAACAACATGATCAGATAAAGTAACTTTGGAAGCGTGCAGGAAAACTGGGAAAAGGTCAAGTACCTTCCCCGAAATAATCATTCACAAGTTGAGGAAACATCTTGTCAAAAACATTTGTGCCTAAGAATGAAGGAATACCTTTCGGAGACACTACAGCTTGCGGGGTGATGTCCAAGATCTCCTCGACCTCAGGAATAGCCTTAATAGGAGCTTTCCTCTTCCGCTCTAAGCATTCATCAGCCTGACCAACCTGAGTCAGGGTCTTAGCAATGGCTACTTCTTCAAGGGAAGCCTACTTTTGGCTTTCTTGCTGCCAGGGGAGAGAAGCAGCCAACTCAGGAGGATAAAAATTAGCATCAAAATTTGAGTTAGTCCTCATCCCCGGATTGAGCCCCTTAAGGTCATCCACCACCTCGGCATACAAGGAGATCAGATGGGGCCTCTGCAGAGATTACACGTACTCCTAGAAAATGGGGACTTCCTCTAGCCTTTCCAGCACCAAGCTACCTTCCTTATCGCAAAGCTCTTGGAATTCATCCAACATAGCCTGGAGCACTTTGATGGCCGAATAGCATACTCAAAATAGAACAAAGTTAGACATAGGTAGACTGAAAGGTTGCGAAAAGCTCACCATTGCAAGAAAGGAGGCACCAAACCTGTTAAGCTCCTCGTTTGTTAATTGTTGGCAAATTTACATGTCAATTGACGGAGTGCATTCCATAAAAGAGGATTGAGGGTGGGGCTATTGCAGCAAAGAGTCCGATACCTCCATGGCAAGATCATTGACCTGCTTTGCAGTTGCCTCAGCGGTACGAGAGGCCAGGGCAACACTTCCCAGCCTTTTAAAGGTCTCAGGGACCTTCTCTATGATGCATCCTGAGAATGTTGGTTGAGACTCCAAAGTCGCCAAGGCTTTTCCCTTCCCAGAAGGGTTGGGAGGAATCTTCTTCACAGGCCGGGAAGAGGGGGTCGATGAGGAGGTCGAAATCTTAATGGGCCTATCGGAGGGCCCCATCCTAGTAGCAGCAGAATCTCGTTTGGAGGCCTCTCAAGTCCTTTTAGCCATTGTGGACCTTCCGCTATCTTGGAGAATAGGAATCCTGACAGCAGGAGCATGGGCAAGGGAGGAACCAGTAGGGCTCCGACCTCTACGTTTAGGGGCTCGAGAAGATCCAGAAGCACGAAGCCACTTTGATGCCTTCACTACTGCAAAAACAAGAAGGAGTACTGCTAGAGCCAGGATAGTGAGAGCTAAAATTCAGTAAACATAGGGGGATTTCCTACCAAAAGAAGATATCCCAACAATTTCTCTGATTGAAGGAAGGTTGCATTCTGCCTTCTTTCTTAACCTAGCAGAGCAAAGGAAGGCCTCAGGCCAAACTAGGGCGGCACACCCAAACTTGGGCAGCACACCTAAACTTGGGCAGCACACCCAAACTTGGGCTTACCAGAATTGACCAAATCCAAAAGGAAGTCCCTATGCTCGGCTTGATCAATGGATAGGTTAGGAAGCTCATTGAAAAATGATCATTCAAGTTCCAATATGGGTAAGCCTTGGAGCGAACTAAATGGTCGGGAATGTGAGCAAAGAAGAAAAAGGATTTCCACTACCTCGCAAAAGACTGGAAAGGAAAAACTAGCTTGTGCCGAGGAGAAAACTGAAGGTACCCTTTAGCGCTTTTGGACGCTAACGAAACCCCCAACCTATAAAAACATCTGAAAAGCTCTAGAGAGACTGGAACTAGGTAAAGATGGTAGGTTGAGATGAAAGCAACTACTGTTCGAAGAGAGTTGGGTACAAGCTAGGCTAGGAAAAAGCGCCAAAAGAAAGCAAGGTCAAAAAATAAGGGATCAATGTGAGGTAGGAGAACCTCTCCCCTGAGGCTAGAAGCGTAAAGGACTATGTGTCTGTCATGCTTACTATATTCTCGCTCATGATCTTCAACGGCAACAATTTTGCCCTTTCCTAGTCCCAACTCATCGCAAAGCTCAAAAGCAAGACCGGGTTCAAGGAAGGAGGTAAAGAATATGCTTCTGTTACGGAGAGCTTGAAGGTTTCGGTTTTTACCAAGGGAGCTCTAGTCAACATCGGAGAAAAAATAAAAAACCCCATTTTCCAAACGACCAAGGAAGAAGAAGGTGTTGTTTCTCCAATTTGGAGGGGGGTACTAGATATAGAAGACGAAGAGGTGGACGCAGTCGACATATCAAAAAGAGAAAAAAGGTAAAATTTTTTCGAAAGAGAAAGAAAGCTCACTCGGTGAAGTCTAGGAGAAAGAAAGACGATCTTGGGAAAGCTGAATGCCTGGAGGAGGAGGAGAAAGCCCTAAGTTGAAGCTGGTCAATTTCCCCAAATCTAGAGTGGGTCGTCTGTTTAGAACCCAAAAATGCTTCGGCCTCCTCCTAAAATAAAAGCGGGCCGTTTCTTCAAGTTTGGGGCCGGTCGGATACTGCTAAAAATAAAGTTGGGCAGCTTTCCAGTTCAGACCGCCCAACAGTTTCCCAAAACTAAGAGAATGCATCTTCTCTCCAAAAAAAACAAAACAAAAAAAAAAAGCTTTTGTGACAAAATGGCACAACTTTTCAAAGAGCCACAACCTCAAGATGGTAACTCTCAATAACTGAAGGTCAGCCTCAAGAGCAGTTGCAAGAAAACAGTTCGATCTTTCAGGGGTCACATCCTATAGATGGCAGCTCATAATGCCTGAAGGATATCCCCACGGCTTGAAG
The DNA here is from genome assembly GCA_028571225.1 of Parsonsia alboflavescens. Classification (NCBI taxonomy): domain Eukaryota; kingdom Viridiplantae; phylum Streptophyta; class Magnoliopsida; order Gentianales; family Apocynaceae; genus Parsonsia; species Parsonsia alboflavescens. The sequence goes on along the minus strand of JAOXNR010000028.1, from coordinate 9,363,172 downwards.
ATGGTAACACTAAATACCTGAAAGTCAGGCCTATGACCTAGAGACGACAACTCTTAAAACCTGAAGGTTAGACCCCCGACCTCAAGATGGCAATCTTTATTGCCTGAAGGTCAGACTTGCAACTTGGAGATGGTAAATCTTAATATCTAAGGGTCAGATTGGCGAGTCCCTAGGTACGAATGGGCAAGGACCTCCTACCATCGACCTCCCAAGTCATGGACCTAGAGGTCACCAACCTCTAGATGAGCATAATAGAGGCCTCACGAGACCAAGACCAAGACCTCGTGAGGCCCAACCTTGCTCACGTACCTTTCATACCGAGACCAATGTGCGCAACACCGCTTGAGGCCAAAAAATAATTAGCCAGCTTGCAGCTCTCAACTAGAGACTCGAATGGAAGGCTACGCCCAAAGCTAGTCGTTACAAGGAATTGGTGGACCCATTAATGGCAACCACTTGAAGATGGTAATTTAGGCACCAACAACCTCTTAGCTCGATGGGCCTAAAGGGGGGTAATGATGGGTAAAACGAGTACGATGTAGATAAGTCAACCCAAATAGGCAAAATGCCCCATGCCTTCAATACCTGTAAGTCAAACTCACTAAGTCAACGAGGAAAGGTGGGCAGCAACTTGCTACCACCGACCTCCAGGTCATCAACCTAGAGGTTACCGATTCCTGAATGAGCTCGAGAGAGGTACAACCAGAGTTCAGCTCATGACCTGATAACTCTCAACTTGTCTCATAAATCTTCCATGCCATGACCAACGGTGCGTGACTCCTAATCACTCCCACAAACCAAGGACTACTTGGAGCGACCTCACCAGAAGAGATGTTTGAGACACTCAACATCCAGGAGGAGGCCGTGGAGTTGGTCTGAAGGTTAGTTGACGAGCTCGTAGCTCTCAGCAGAGACATGAATGGCAAGATCTCTCATCCTAGGGAAACTCCATGATTCCAGGAGCAATTGGCGAGATTCAACAAAATCCCACAGTTATCCTAATGACCTACAGTTACGTAATACAGGGCAGAAATCCAGTAGGTAACTTACCTTTCCCTTTTTACTACTTAACCAAAAACACACAATCCGTCTAAGGACGAAGAAAACTTAGGATTAAGTGACTCTTTCTCTGGATAGAGAACGGTCTTTACCTTTCATATCTCTCAGATATAATAACTTGGGCATCAAAGGTCTTTCCCGGGTGACAGCCAATTTCGGTGACCGTTTCTTTTCATTTTTCAGTCTGCTGATCACGGAGTTTCACCAGGATCCATGGAATGACTCGGAGTTCATTTCTGACCCCATAAGTGAAAATTTCCAAAAATGTTGGCCAGGGTTAGGAATACCATGCCCAGGAGGACGGTCGAGAGTAGCTGCCAATCAGTATCCTTTTCGGAGTACTCCAATGACTTTGCGGTGGGCTTCATGGAGGACCTGTCGCTTATCTCTACCGATTGCAGTACCAAAAAGATTGGCTGCTCTGGGTCGTTGCTGACTCTCAGCAGGTGTTGAGGTTGTCTGTGTGTGTGATCGGATTGGGATTGATGGAGAAAGAGGCGTTGCTGAACGGTAATGGATTCAGAGAAGATACGAGATTAAAAAGATGCATTGAATTTCACTACAAGAAGTGAATCGAGTAATGGTTCTCAAATTTGTTTCTTTCTGGGACGAACTCAGAGAAGCAAAAACTGCACAATCTTTGTATGTTCTGTTTGATCTCATCTATGGCCAGCCTTTAAGTCTCATAAGAAATTTGTACTACAAGTATTATGCCGGCCGATTACAAGATTGTTAAAAAGGTATGAGACAACTTCTTATATCTAAAGATTTGATCCCAAGAAAATGGTCCCGAGAACCACTCCACACAATAAGCTCATGTGAATTGCAATCTATCCATACATGTACTCTATTAACGGTAATCCATTCAATGCATCGTTCGAACTTCCGATCTTGTTTAATTTACCGCGGCTTGGCAAACAGTTCCGGAGAGTTGGAGATGGATTTGGATCCGGATCCAAAACAAGTTAAAGAGCAGCATTTTCAATTTTACACCGATCAGTCAAAAACTTTCAAAAACATATTTTCCACCTATTTATACTAATGATGTAAAGAAAGGAGGTTGGGCACCAAAAAAACTTTAAAAAATCAATATGGATCAAAGTTATCAAAATAAAAACATAAAAAAAAATTTAAAAAACAGATTTAAATCAAACTTGTAAAATTCGAAAAGGTAAGAGATCAAAAGTGTCAATCTTTCATTTTTATACTATCAAAAGAGTAACAGCCAGAATAGCAATAAATGTAAATAAGAAGAAAGAAAACTCAACTCAGTAACTGATCAGGTGTTGCTCAAACTTCTTGTCAATCTTAACATGAGTTATTTTTTCTTATTTTAAGCGTGCTGGCATCGTTAGCTCTTATTTATAAATTTATATTTAATGTATCACTTTTTATAAGTTAATAGTCATTATTTTGTCAAAATTAGGATAATATTTTTATTTATAATTTGAATCAAACTAACAATATTAATTATAGAAAAGAAAGAGATGAGGATAATATAATAAAAAATTAATAAAATACCTAATAAATTAATAATAATGATTTATATTTAGTGACAAGAAAAACTAATTCAAATAACATATAAATAATGATGAAAGAACAGTAAATTGCAAGACGAAAATAAGCCTTTGAAGTTTTCAACTCGATTCTTTAGTTCAATAATCATAAATCATATTTTTCAACGAATTCTTAGGTTCTTTTGACTTGTCAAACTTTACTAATTTAGTGGTAAAGTAGTAATATTTGAGACAAGAAAGTTTCGAGTTTGAGACATATCGAGGGTACGTGGGATGTCACTATTGATCCTTGAGGAGAGGGGTGAGTGTGAAAAACAAAAAGGGAAAAAGAAAAAGGTTCTTTTGGCTTACCATTTAAGAGAAAAACTAATTTTGTACAAACTCGATTTTTTCTTGAATTGTATGGTTCTGGTATCTCTCTAGAAAATATATATACTTGTATTTTTTTTTTCCTTTTTCTTTTTCATTTTTCTTGAGTTTTTTTTTTTCTTTTCCCTTTCTACAGCTTGTATTAGTTCTTTCCTTTCCTTTTTTTATTTTTATTTTTTATTCAGTTTATATTTTTTTCTTTTTCCTTCTTTCCTTTTTTGTTCTACAGTATTGTTTTCTTCAGTTTCTTCATTCTTTCATTTTTTTTTTTAAATTTCCATTTTCTTTTAATTTCCCTACTCTTCCCTGTACCCATGCCCTGTCTTCCCCAGCCTTTCATCTTCTAGAGTTTCTTGATATTTCTTTTTCCTTTTATCTTTTTAGATTTTTTTCCCCTTTTAAAAATTTATTTTGTTTAACCGTATGTCTATATATATATATATATATACAAACACAATCATTTATAATATATATACATATATATATTACGGAGAATAAAAATTTACAACCAATTTTATTATTATTATTTTTTAAAAATCTTTAAGATTATATTATTGTTATTGTTATTATTATTACATCTTGATCTCAAAAAAAAAAAAAAATATAAATTAGTGCATCCAATCACTAAACTCCTTAATTTTAAAAAGAAGCACTTTTACAAAAAAAAATTAGTATTTTTTTATAGCCCATCCAACTGTATCCTACGTGTTGCTCGAACTTCTTGTCAGTTCTAACATGGGTATTCTTTTGTTATTATAAGCCAGCCAGCACTGTTAGCTATTATTTATAGTTTATACCTAATGTTTAATCGAATTATTTAATACCTAATGGCTATTATTGAGTTTATAGCCAAACTCAATCGAATTTTTTTTTTTAATTGTATGGTTCTGGTATCTCTCTAGAAAGTATATATATACTATATATAGAAAATATAAATACTTGTATTTTTCCTTTTTTTAATTTCTCTTCAGTTTTTTTTTCTTTTTCCTTTCTGCATAGTTTTTATTAGTTCTTTCCTTTCTTTTATTTTTATTTATTTTATTTTTGATTCTGTTTTTCTTTTTCTCTTTTCCTTCTTCCTTTTTTGGTTCTGCAGTATTGTTTTCTTCACTTTCTTTGTTCATTCAATTTTTTTTTTCTTTCCTTCCCTATGCCCAACCCTGAAATCCCCACCCCCTAACCTCCCGCAACCTCTCGTCTTCCAGAGTTTCTTACTATTTTTTTGTCCTTATCTTTTTTAGGTTTTTTTTTTTGAAAATTTATTTTGTTTAATCTATGTGTATTACGGAGAATAAAAATTAATTTGCAAACAAGTTTATTTATTTTTAAAAAATCTTTTAAGATTATTATTATTATTAAACTTTTTTTTATCCAAACAAGTTTTAAATTCGAAAAACACTTTTATAAAAAGCAATACTACAAAAACATTTTTTTTTTATAAACTCATCCAAATGTAGGTAATATATATTTTTTCTTATAACGTTCCTATTTATGATTAATTATGAAAAATAAAGATAAAGTTTAATATAATAAAAAATTAGTAAAATATTTAATAAATTAAAAATAATGATGTATATTTAGTGACAAGAAAAATTAGTCTAAATGATTTATAAAGAGTGAGGGAGGCAGGCAGTAGTAAACTACAATATGAAGATAAGCCTTCGAAGTTTTCAAACTCCGTTATTTAATTCACGATTCATAAATCATATCCTTCGAAATTTTCAACTCAGTTATTTAAACAAACTCGATCGATTTTTTCTTGAATAGTATGGTTCTGATATCTCTCTAGAAAATATATATACTATATATAGACACACACACACACGGAGGGGGGAGTATTGGATTACACGTATACCTCTTGAAGTTGATCAAGACAGCAAGTTCATGAATCATGACTTGACGGATACTTAACCGATTCCCGGGATCCCCTGATCAGTGCCAAATTGCACACTCTTTCTCAAACCATGTGATAACAGTATATGTTAGGAGAGTCATGACCTATTGCTGCAAGATGCCCAAGATATATCCCAATCATGTAAAGAGTCAAAAAAGTTGTCTAGGACGGTGCCCAGGCATGGGTGAGGTAACCCATTATACAACCACCAGCTATAGTTTTTAATGCGTTCTCAATCCTTTATATGTATATATCTCGTACTCACCAGTTTGAGATCATCATATCCGCAATGACAACGGCAAACACATGTCCTATTCTTTTCCATCCCACATGTGTGGAAGGTTTTTTTTTTTGGTTGATGCATACGTTCTCCGTCCGTCCGAGATTGAATACACTATTTCCATTCTAATAATTTTTTTTTTTTTTTTTTAAAATTACTTTGCATAATAAAAACTGAACTAATTAAGTTATTATTATTATTTTTTTTTAAAGTGGATGTGTTTCTCATTTTAATAGTTGCTAGATTTGCATTATTTGTAGACAATGAATTTGTTTCTTGCATCTTTGAGTAAGATTCATTATTTCTGTCTCGCCAAATTGTTTTATTTATTTATTTTTTTAATATAGTGGTATGGGTCTACCAAACCTCATCATCAAGGATGATTTTCCTAATAATAATAATGTGATGAGTGGTCAGAATTTAATAAGGTTTAATTTATAATTTAAAAATCTACTTATTTTAGATTTCAGAAGTCATAAAATGAAAAATAATGCTCTCCGAAATTGAATGTCAAATCTTGACCTGAAAAAAAAATTAAGGAGTTCATTTAACTGTCATAAAATTACTAATTTAACTTTTTCATTAATTTAATTAGTAAGTAGTAATAGTTTTATGCAAGCGAATGTAATTCCTTAAGTTGTCAATGATAATTTGTATTGAAAATCTATTTATTTTTAGAAATAAGATATTCAATTCTAAACAATCTATAATAAATATATATATATTTGCACATTCAATTCCAAGTAAAATTTAAATCGTGATGAAGGGATAATACCTTCTGGGGTTAGGTTAGATCAGTGGACTCATTCAACCAAATAACGCTAACCTTCTCTTCCAATCCCAACAGTACTTGCTGCCTTGACATGTATGCCCAATAAGCTGCCAGAAAATGTAGGTAACCTCACATGAATGGAAAGAAATTATAGACCGAATTAATTTTGTTGCGTACATATATTTTGAAATTTATATACTCTCTTCATCACTAAATATAAGTCATAAACCATCGTTTTAAAAACATTAAGGTAACTTTTTTTTTTCTCCTAAAATGTCCTATAAAAAATGTGTATCATTAGATAGATAATATAGAAAAAATATTTTCAAATAACTAATAACAATTATTTATAATTTTAGTGACAGAAAAATTGATTAAAATATCTTATATTTAAGTGATTCAGGAGGAGTATTTCTTTCAACTGTATTCTGCCAATATCTATACCTAAAGGAAAATCTCCAAACAGCTTGCGTGCACTCCAACCATTTTTTTCCGGACCTCCAGACTTCCCTACTCCCCACTACTACATAAACTCCCATTTTCTTTATAAATTGTTATCACTCTCTGCGCTTTAAGTGCATATTCCCTCTCTTTAATTTTCTTCTAATTGGCATCCTCATATTCTCTCCTTTCATTAATTCTCAATTCCAATATGGATCATCATCAGTTGGGTAATGTCCTCCAGTTTCTTGAAAACAGGACCATTTTAATCACTGGTGCCACTGGTTTTCTTGCTAAAAGTATTCTCTCTCTCTCTCTTTCAAATAAGCTCTTGTTTTGAACGAATGCATGTACAGCCCAATTAGAATGTTAAGAGGTGAAGATGGGAATTTTTGATTTGATTTTGTTTTTGCTACATGCAGTTTTTACTGAGAAGATTCTCAGGGTTCAACCAAATGTGAACAAACTCTATCTTCTTCTAAGGGCAGCAGACAGGAAGTCAGCCTTACAGCGTTTCAATACTGAGGTATGTACATATTCGGCTTCATATATTCTTCTACATTATCTTCTGCACCATCCAATAAAATATCCCATTTAGATAAAGTATCTTTAAACTTTAACAAATTTTTTTAGAATTTTATTAATAAAATATATCCGCAAAAATATATGTGAATGCTTATATCATTGATGGTGTATAAGTTGATGGCAAAAAAGTACTAGAAAATCCGAAACCTACGTACTCATCTACTCATTATCAATTTTGTATCCTTCTTAATTTAGAAAGAAACTCATTTAGGTTCATGTCCTCACATGAGAAGGTGAAATTTCAGTCAAAACAAAACCTTCTATGTATATAAGGTCGTTTATCCTTGTAATGCAAGTGATATGTCGCATGTTTCTAGTTTTAGTATCAGTATCTTTTCAATTAATTTTAAGTCTTGAAATTAATCGTATTGTCAGGCATATTAAGAGAATTTACCGACTTCATTAATGGTTCTGCAGATCATGGCAAAGGAGTTGTTCAAGTTGGTCAAAGAGAAATATGGTCCAAATTTAAATTCTCTAATTTCTCAAAGGGTCACAGTTGTAGCTGGAGACATCACGCGTGACAACTTGGGAGTGAAAGATTCCAATCTATTGGAAGAGATGTGGAGAGAAGTAGATGTTGTGGTTAACCTAGCTGCAACTACAAACTTCGATGAAAGGTACCTATATTTAACCAATAAATATTACTCCTTCCGTACAAAATTGAATGTTCCAATTTGTTTATATATATTTTAATAAAAAAAGTTTGACTTACTTCATTAACATATTACAATATCTTTTTTTTTTAATAAAATTTTTACTAGTTTAGAAAATGATGCATTCACTTCCGAAAGATCCAAAATAGAATATGAAACACTCATTTTCAGGAGTAAATGTTGTTTGCCCAACTAATATTATGAATTTAATATTTTCATAGAATAATAATACTAAAAAAGTTAAATACCTTATCTTTTCCTTAAAATTTTCTTTTCAACTTCTCTTATAGGTATGATGTTTCTCTTGGAATTAATACAATGGGAGCTAAGCACGTGTTGAACTTTGCCAAAAAATGCCCTAAATTAAAAGTGCTTATGCATGTATCAACTGGTAAGTGTTACTCGATCCTTTTTTTTTTATTTTTTTAAGCATTTGTTATTCCCACACTTGTGAGACTTATAGTTTGAATTAAGTTACACTTCAAAAGTCTAACTCTTACTCGAGAATAAGTTCTAAAACCTGTGGTTTGACCTGATACCTTAAAAATATATAACCAAATATACTTGCCCCAAGCCGCAAGTTTATAAACAAAATTGACTATATATATATTTTTATCAGAAATAATTAATTGCTTGTTTTTAATTACCAGCCTATGTTTCGGGTGAAAAGGAAGGACTGATATTGGAAACTCCATATGCAATGGGGGAGACTTTGAATGAATCCTCAGGCCTGGACATTGACGCTGAGAAGAAACTCATGGAGGAAACACTGAAAGCGCTTCGAGCTGATAATGTTTCAGATGAAGCCATTATTTTAGCCATGAAGGATCTTGGAATCCAACGGTTCGTATTATTCCTCTTCAATTTTATTTTAAGTATTGAAAAAAAAGAGAAGAAAGAATGTATGCATAGAAATAATGTAGGAAGAACTACAACTTAGGTAAACAACCAAACTGGTCAGTTCAGCAGAACTTTCGAAATATTAAACTATTAAAATTCAGAATGTTTATAAATATATATATATATATATATATTGCAGAGTTAGTAAACAGGCACAACCACCATAACATCTTCTCAGACATACATACGTAAACAATAAGTCTTGAATACTAAAATATTAAGTTTAATTGGAATTGAATGATTCTAATCTTTTCTTTTGAGTCATTTAAAATTGAAATTTTATATCATATATTTGTCAAAATTTTACCAAAAATACACGTTACTATATTAAAAATGAATTAAATTAACCAATTTTTTTTAATAAAAAAAAGTGGTCAAAATTTAAAAATGAAATATTCAACTTTTCGCATGAATAGAATCAGTACTGGTCTTCCCTATTGTATGATTACGAGTATATATATTCTAACAAATTTTC
>JAOXNR010000028.1:9315350-9344336 GCA_028571225.1 Parsonsia alboflavescens | reverse complement strand
ATTGAGTTGTCCTATATTGAATGTCTTGTTTTCTAAACAAATTAAATAAAACTCTTTTAATAAAATTTGTTAAAGTCAAAATCGAACATTTCATTTAGCATAGAATTATTTTTTAAAATATATAATTTCTTTGTATAAAAATAAGTTATATATTATCCATTTTTTTTATTCTTAAAAAAGGTTACTTCATTTGATTAATTCAATTACTTTTAGTGATAGAAACTTTTATTATATACCTTTAATTCTTTTCTTTTTTTATTTATTAAAAACTTTAAACATTGGAAAGCAATTGCAACATCAACATTAGTAAGCTATTTCTTAATGGATTGAAAATTAAAATAAAAGGGAGAATAGAGAGGGGTAAATAAAGGTTTTGGATATTCTAATCCTTCTTTATTCCATTGAGACTATATTTTTTTTAAGAGAGTATTAAATTTTCTAATATCAATATAAAACATAAAATAAATTATTAAGCAATTATTGTATCACTATTGTAAATATGTGAATAACCATTGAAGGTCAAACTCATGTCTTAGAAATGGGGAAGACACTTCATGTACCCCATGTGACAGTCATCAAGGGCATCATTATTCTTGGAAGGCAAGTCTCCTTCATTTTTTTTCTTTGTTTTACATCCACCTCTCTCTGAGCCCTCTTTATACTCCTCTCCTCGATAATCAATAATGACATCCCACCTACCTTCATCGTGTCTCGAAATTGAAATCGAATGTTGCTACTTATCACTAAGCTAGCACGATTTGACATCTTTACATCATTTGTTAGACATTGAAAAGTAAAATAAAATATAGAAAGTTTTCTCCTTTCACTTCTCTCAATGAAAATAATATGGTGGTTTTTTGTTTTTTTTTTTGGTATGAAGAAGAATGTAAATGACAAATACTTTTCTTATTTGATTTTGTCGATAAATTTTTATATCCTTGTGAATATGCAAAATAATAATATTAACAAAGATTTTGACAGAAGATACCTCCATCTAGGTTTGAAAGGTAAGAAATTTGATGTGGAAGAGGATTCATCTCTTGATTTCGCTTCTCAAAATTTTCCTCCTATTTCCCCAAACACTTCAATATAACAACTACCTCTCCATTTACATTTTCAAATGCCTCAAACGAGCAAACAAAAACCTTCCCCTATTCTTTTTTAGCTGTCCATTAAAACTTTTGCACTGGGATAGGATATTTTTTATATATAATTCTATATTAATTTAATCAAAATACCTTTATGATATTAAATGGAAGGAAAAAAATATTAAATGTTCTATTAAGTGTTGAAATGGAAAAAAAAAAATTGAAATCGGATGAAAGGATAGACAAAACAAGCTCACGATCTCTTATTATATAATTGTGTGTCACACTTCTTGTTACATCATTAGAAATTTAACACGTGTTCTTAAAAGATAAATTGTTTTTAAAATTTAATTTATTTTTTAAAAATTTTAATATAAAATATATTAAAAAATAATAATTATAAATTATAAATAAGATTTTTTATTAATATTTTATTAATATATTAGGAAATAAGACTTATCTGTAATAGGAGATTGGGATGAAGAAGACATATGGCTAATAGAAAATCTAATAATCGAATAATGTGAACTGTGAAGAGACAACCAGACGAGAATTTTTAATTATCGCACGAGTTTCTTATGCCTTTTTCTGCGTTTGAGCATGTGCGCTAATTAAACTGAACAGAGCTTTTAACCAAAACAAGAAAAGAAATAAAATAATAAAAAAACTAATAAAATCAACTCAAACAGCCAATGCTGTGCTGCCCTCACCTGTCCGTGCTGTCACTTCAACCTCATCCACTTGCATTTCATTGCTGACGTTATTTTCTCGGTGCCTACTTCCTTCACCTCCATCCGGACAGATTTCAGCTGGACAGAAATAGTCAGTATAAATATAACAGAAGGATACCCAAAGTTGTTTCATTAATCACTCATCACTCTTGAATATCCTCTCTCTCTCTCTCTCTCTTTTTCAAGATTCAATGTACCATAATTTTGGTTTTGGATCTGCTTCCGTTTGGTTGCAGTTGTTGCAGATGGGTTTTTGTTTCTTCTTCTTTTCTTTCACAATATTGTTTGTTTTTCTCTCCATCTTGCTCTTCATCTCGAGAATAATCAAGCCATGGTGTAAGTGTGATTTGTGCAAGAGTTATCTGAATTCAAGCTGGACTTGTGAATTCAGTAATTTTTGCGACTGGTATTCTCATCTCTTGGGGAAAAGCCCAACTGGGACTATTAATCTTCACATTCTGGGAAATGTGATCACTGGGAATCCTAAAAATGTTGAGTACATACTCAAGACAAGGTTCGAGAATTACCCGAAAGGTAAGCCCTTCTCGACCCTATTAGGGGATCTTCTTGGACGAGGGATATTCAATGTTGATGGGGATTCGTGGAAGTTTCAGAGGAAAATGGCGAGTTTGGAATTGGGTAGTGTCTCGATTCGGGCTCATGCTTTTGAGACGGTGGCAACAGAAATTCAGAGTAGGCTTATTCCTCTCTTATCCTCTGTTGCTGGTAAAAAGGAAGAAGGATCTGTGTTGGACTTGCAAGATGTGTTCCGAAGATTCTGTTTCGATACTATTTGCACATTTTCATTTGGTTTGGACCCTGGTTGTCTAGATTTGTCATTGCCCATATCCGAATTCGCAATGGCTTTTGATCTTGCTTCGAAATTATCAGCAGAGAGAGCAATGTCGGCTTCTCCTTTGATATGGAAGCTCAAACGGTTTCTGAATTTAGGTTCAGAGAAGAAACTGAAAGGGGCCATCAAGTTGATTGATTCTCTTGCAGAGCAGGTGATTGAACAGAGGCGCCAAAAGGGATTTTCCTCGCAGAAAGATCTCCTTTCAAGATTCATGAGCACCGTTGATGACGATAAATATCTAAGGGACATCGTGGTTAGCTTTCTACTGGCAGGACGGGACACCGTGGCCTCATCCCTGACCTGTTTCTTCTGGCTAATACAACAAAATCCAGAGGTAACTGATGCAATTAGAAGGGAATCAGACCGAGTCATGGGGCAATCAAAAGACCCAATCGCTACCTTTCAGCAAATTCGAAAGATGCCTTATTTACAAGCAGCAATATATGAGTCCCTGAGACTATACCCACCGGTGCAATTCGATTCAAAATTCTGTCAAGAAGATGATGTTCTGCCCGATGGTACATTTGTGAAGAAAGGGACAAGGGTGACTTATCACCCTTATGCAATGGGACGAATGCAAAGTATTTGGGGACGAGATTGCCGCGAGTTTAAACCGGAGAGGTGGTTGGAAAACGGGGTTTTTAAGCCGGTGAATCCTTTCAATTACCCAGTTTTTCAAGCTGGCCTTAGAGTCTGCTTAGGTAAGGACATGGCCCTAATGGAAATGAAGAGCATTGCTCTAGCATTGATCAGACAATTTGATATTCAGGTCAAGACGAAAACAAAGAGTAAGTCCCCTTTTCCAAGGTTCATGCCGGGCCTTACCGCTACCGTGAGAGGTGGTCTTCCAGTCCTGGTTCGACAAAGAAGACATCAATAGGGGCCAACATGCAATCAAATTTTGATGTACATGTGATCAAAGTTAGAGAAATGAATACAATGTGATGCCGAAACAAAATATAAAACTGGCTACATAGGAATTAAAATTTGATAGAGGAATATATTGTTCTCTCAATATGATTATCAAAATCGAATAATAATGTTCCCCCTTCTAACAAAATCCTAAAACACCTTATATATGGTGTTAACTCTAAACCTAATAGCAACAAGAAACACAAAATTATGAAAATGCCATTAAAATAACAAAACTTGCCTAAAAACTTAAAAGATCTGGCCATCTAAACAACTCCGAAACGTGAAAATACGATGAACATCGCCACGGTGAGTATGAATCAACAGACTGTTTCCAAGCAGTCTACCAAATTTCAACTCATTCCTAGTTCATCAATTATAAATATATCATCCTTCAATGCTAGGAAAAGTTTCACCCTCAAATTTGCTTCGTCTTTATTGATTTTAATCTCCTGAGGTTCTTCCTCATCTGTATGGTAAGGTGACAAATCAGCTACATCAAAAGTTTCGAATTCATTATACTCACCTGGCAGCTCAATCCTATATGCATTATCATTAATTTGCTCAAGAACTCTGAATGGTGCATCAGCTCTAGGTTGCAACTTGCCAAACCTGCTAGCTGGAAAACGCTCTTTTCTGAGATGAATCCACACTAGATCACCTTATTTGAAAATGACTCTTTTCCTATGCCTATCCACTCACTATTTATACTTCTATCTTAGAAGGAATCTTGCCTATAGTTCTGTTATGTAATTTGTTGTAGGTAAATTCTGCTTGAGGTAGCACCAAGTCCCATTGTCGCGGGCTATCTCTAACCAAACTTTACAGCAAGTTCCGTAAGCTTTAGTTGGCGACTTGGGTTTGCCCATTAGTCTGGGGATGGTGAGAGGAACTAAACTACAATTTGGTTCTCATGTGCCTTCAAAGAGTGTGCCATAACCTTAGATCGTGATGTGAATAATGGTGCACTCTTTGGAGGCACATGGGAACTAGATTGCAGTTTAGTTTCTCTGAAACGCAACATTTGCCTCTTTGGTCCACACAAATTTGCTTCCCTTTGGACAATCCTTAAAAGGTGTAATAATAGTATTGAAATCCCAAATAAAACTCCGATAAATTTACGCTTGCCCATGAAAACTGCCTACCTCGTGAATATTCTTCGAAGCCTCCCAATTCGTAATGGCCTCGATCCTAACCGGAACCATCTAAATGTCTTCCCTCGATACAATATAACCCAAAAAGGTCACATGATTAGTTAAAAAGCGACACTTCTTGGTGTTAGCATACAATTTCTGCTCCCTCAAGGCCTTAAATACTCCTCTCAAGTGCCGCAAGTGTTGCTTAACCGAAGCACTAAAAACCAAAATATCATTGAAATAAATGACAACAAATTGGCTAATAAAAGGATGAAAAACCTGATTCACCAGCCTCATAAAAGTGTTCAGCACATTAGACAACCTGAATTGCATCACAATCCACTCATAAGGATCATCTCTAGTCTTAAACGCAGTCTTCCATTCATCTCAAGGTCGCATTCTAATCTGATGATAACCACTGCTCAAGAAAATCTTTGAACCCCACGTAACTGATCAATCAAATCATCAAATCGTGGGATAGGGAAACGACACTTGATCGTGATTTTGTTGACAGCTCTGCTATCTATGCACATCCTCCACGATCCATCTTTCTTAGAAACCCACAAGGCCGACACAGCATAGGAACTCATGCTCTCTCGGACCGCGCCCTTTTCTAATAACTCCTGCACTTGCCTTTGCAACTCCTCATGCTTCTTAGGACTCATTTTGTAAGCCACTTTATGGGGGATAACAACTCCTGAAATGAAGTTAATACAATGCTAAATGTCTCTCATGGGCGGTGACCTAGGTGGCATCTCTTCTGGTACGACATTAGCAAACTCCTCAAGTAAGGGCACAACTTGTGTAGGAACTTCAAGACTATCAGAATTTCACTCAATTACCATAATGGCAAAAAGCTTAGGTGCTTTCAATGCCTCTTCCTGAAATTCTAATCTGGATAACATATTATTCTTCACCTCCTTTCTCAAAGCTGAAGGATCTAAGGTAATGGTTTGGTCATCCTTCTTGAAATTGTAGGTATTTTTGAAACTATCATTTTGTGCCTTTCTGTCAAACTACCATGACCTCCCTAAGAGAATATGACAAGTATCCATGGAAACCACGTCGCACCACACCTCAGCAATATAATTTTTTTCAATCGAAAATTGCATAAGACATCTTTTGCACACCTTTACCTCGTTCCCTTTCCTAAACCACGACAACTGACATGGTTCAGGATGATCTTCTACTTTTAGCCCTAACTTCTCCACCATGATAGTGGACACCACATTCTTGCATCTCCATCCATCTGTTATCATGTTGCATACTTTTCCTCCACTAATGCACTTAGTATTAAAAATATTATGCCTAAGCTACGATTCGTCATCTACCACAGCAACATTTAAAATTCTTCTAAAGACTAAGGACTCACCAGAATCAGCATAGATAACTCTTCTCTTTCTGCATCTGCATCTGCATCCGCTTGTTCACCTTCAAATTCATAATAGACTTGCTCTTCAACAAGCGTCACAAACTGTTGGTTTGGACAATTAGCAGCGAAATGTCTAAGTCCTTGACACTTGAAACATCGCTTTCCTGTAGCTCCTCCCTTTCTAGTTCCAACACTACTTTGCCATTCCTTTGATACATGTTTGGAACTTGCACCCTTAACTACGACTGCTAACGAATTGGATTTTCCTTTGGATTCTTTGTCTGACCATCGGTTCTGGAATTTGGAACCGCTATCCTTCCTTTTACATTGACCTTCCACCTTCAAGGCTAATCTACACACATCCTTATAGGTCTGTCAAATATTGTTGTAATTGGACAACATCAGAAATTTCATACCGCAGACCCACCAAATGTCAAGTAATTGTTTGCTCATCTTCCTCAGCTATATCACAATGCATCTGCAGTCAATCAAATTCCTTAGTGTACTGCTCGATTGTTAAATCTCATTGCTTAGCAGTGTGATACTCAACAAATGCCTCCTGCCTATAATGACTCACTTAGAGACATCTTCAGCATGAATGTCATGGATAATTATCTGAAGTTCTTGGATTTGACTTGAAATTGTTTTGGAGTCCAAAATCTTATAATCCAAGACTTTTCCTACCATCAATTTTTTGGTTCCAGCATCTTCTGTTTTATATTTCTTATCAAAAGATTCCCATAGTTCTTTTGCAGTCCGTTTTTGACTATAAATGGAATAAAATGTATAATCCATACTGTTGTGAATATAATTCTTACAGAGAGAATCTGAATTAACCCATGCTTCTTTGGCAACAGTAGCTTGGGCATTTGAATCATCTTCAACAACGGGTGGATCTTCACAGAGAAACCTGACCAAATTTAATGTTCTTAAATAAAAAAACATCTTTTGTTGCCATGTTTTGAACTTACTCCTTGAGAACTTTTCAGGTTTTTCTCCATGAATAATTGAAGAAGGGGTAGTGGCTTGAGTCATATTTCTTGGCCCAAAACTTGGTCCAACACTCAAAGGAGTAGTCATGTTGAACAACTATAATTGACAAATAACAATAGTTTAAGAAAACTATAATACAACATATACAACAAAGATAATATAAAGACAAAATCGAATTTAAATTTGTCTAGATAAAATTTTGTCTTAAGTTCGTTGGAATAATTTTTTATTACAAACTAGTCATAACATATAGGATAAAGGTAGATTAGAAATAAAATCACAATTAATAACTAGACAAATTTAAAAACGAAACATAAAACTTGAATATATTAATAACATGCAATTCTTTGTACAAATTTTAAGAATATATATTTATATTCTAAATAACAAGATAAAATTGATTAAAGTAAAACTTCTATATTATTATACTCAATTATAATTATTATATATAACGGAAATTAACTTCACACAATCATATAATAATTATAACACACAAATTCAATTATAGAGAAATAAGTTGGGGAAAATCACTTACTTGATATCACTAAATATAACCTAACTTATAGACGAGAAAGACTGAATTTGATCGATTCTAGTACTTTATACTATCCTCTTAAAATACATTTATGTCCCTCTCGTAGTGCTTAGAGTTTTCATGGACATCTGCCTCCTAGGGTAAAACGATCACGCCTACTGAAGAAGCACGATCAAATATTACCTAAGTACTATATAGAGGAATAGATGATAATTTAAGGTAAAATGAAGAATAATGCTTTTAGAGATTATGGATGTTAAAGAAATAGGAGCAGAGTTTGGAGAGCTTTCTTATTTTTTCGGTATCTCAAAATGGATAATGGAAATCCATATTTATAAACCGAAAGAGATCTTTTCAATTACATGGCTCTAATTATTTATAAAGTACATGACACTAATTTTTAATAAAAAATTATTTTAAACAATTTTTTTTTTTAATCAAAAGATGTATGTTTTCAACTAAAAGATATATCTCCTTTCATGAATAACTATCTCAAAACACTAACTACTTATAATATTAAATTATATAATCTAAGTTGTAAGTAACTCACTCACGTTAAAAACTTGATATAGTTTAATATTATAACTTATTCTAAATCAAAATTCACATTAAAATTTCCACACCTACTCTATCCATGCGCACTTTGCTCACCACAGCAAAAATCATGTTTCCATTATCTTTCTAAGGTGCAACTTAAGCAGAGCCATTCTTTCCATTTTCAAATCTCACTTAGGTAGGAAATTAATAAACTCTTTATTCTCTTTTAATTATCACTTACATATGATAATATAAAAAAAAATAAAATGAAAATGTAATAAGTTCACCAACATTATGTTTAAAATAGTCAACTTTATTTTTTACTCTTAAAAAACAATTTTTAATTTCTCACATTTAGAATTATTATTATTATCAGAATAAAACTTTTGCTAAATTTTAAACAAGCAGTTATCGATCCAATTAATTAGATGGTTATTCATTGCCTTGTTAACCGGATCAAAATGGCTTTTTTACAGCAAAACTTAATCAGACATTTATCGGTCGGTGTCCGATTGAATTAGCCGATCCGATTTTAAAAATAATGACATGCAAATACGATTAATTTTTTCTTCTTTTTCTCTTTTTTATTGATATTTGGATCAAATTTCACACATCTCTACATTTTAATTATTTATAAGAATGTGCGTGATTCCCTTTAGTTACTTTGGTTAATAATAATAAAAAATTAAAAAAATATATTATTATACTTTGGTTAATAATAATATGCAACGAAAGGTTGACATTACGACACGATTTCAGGTCTCTATTTTTCCCGTTTACTTCATTTCCAAAGCACAGCGGCTGAGATGATGACACGTACGTAGTTCAACGCCATGGCTGACCTCACTTTAACAAACAATATAAAACTGTGCATGGTTTTGTCTGTTTTAGGAGTACTAATCTGTAAAATAAGAACGCAGAGAAGAAGGTTTTGTGAATCCACAGGAGAGGATATTATTGAAAGAAAGTATAAAAATATTAGGGCTGGCGAGGGATCACCGAAAGCCCACGTGAGAATGAATGGAAGGCATGATCAAGAGTCCTGAACTTGCAAATTCCGATGGGTGCCGCCGTGACTATTGCAGCAGTGTACGATTTAGATTTTGATTCCACTGGAAACACCGATCTCGGTATTTTCTCGGGAATGATGAGGTCGGTGTTTATACTTTAATTAATTTCCTAAAGTCAATTAGGAGACATATAATTTCCTACGGGTTTTTAACTAAAGCGGTATCTCATATCTAACTCGAAACATTTTTGGTTCCTTTATATTATTTTCAACCATTTTGAATCCTTGACAATTTATATAGTCATAACAATCCAAACAATTACATTTCGGTCATTCTTACATTGGCGATATCATTTATCAAGCTTATGAGAAAATTTTTGAAGATTAATTTGTCTAACCACTTAAAATTAAAAAATATATATAAAAAGGGTACATTAAAAAAATATAAAAAATATCTAATGTAACAACGACAATGCATTTTGTTACCCAAAAACCAGTTAGTCAAACAAAGTCTTCTTTGCAATTATAGGTTTTTCCTACTCTACGCTGATCAACATAACCATTTTTGCCATTTTTTTAGTTTTAAATGATTGGATAAATTTTTTCTTGAAATTTTCTCATAGACTTGACAAGTGACCATTGTCCCTACAAAAATGGTATGTAGTGATTTATACTGTTATAACTACACATAAATTGTTAAGCTTAAGAGATCAAAATGGCTGAAAATATACATAAAAAATCCAAAAATATTTTAGCTCAGACCACCTCAACTAAAAACTCGTTGCATAATATAATACTTTCACCATTTGAAATTAAATGTTTCACTTTAACTGTGACAAATTTTACGACAAATTTGACTTAAATCGTTATAAACGTGACAAAATTTTCACTAATTTGAAAAGAATAACAACCAACTTTGAACAACTCAAATTCAATCCGTACGAAAAAGAGAATTAGTTAGACTTAGGGTTTGTATATTATTTTTGACAAAATTATTATTAAAATATCTTAAAAACATACCGGACAAAGTTTTGTTTGTTTGACTCCAATATATATTAAGACAAACAAAAATCGTTTTCTCCGAAAAGAAACAAAAGAAAATATAGGCCCACAAATATAGTTTAATTTGACTGAGAAAATTTCCACATTGCTTGTGCTTTATAATTGTAGTAATCTATAGATTTTAAGAGCTACAATCATCAAATATTGATCCCTTAAAAAATAATTTAGTTTTTAATGAAGAAAATCTTTAAAATAAAAATAAATGGCCTTAGCATATCCATTTGTGAATCAGAACAACAGGTTGGTTGGTACACTGAACGTAGAGTCCACACACGCATAATATTTGTTGTTTAATTTATACTTACATAATATTTGTTGTTTGGATAAAGTTAGAATAGAAATAAAATCATAATTAATAACAAAATAAATTTAAGAAACATACAATTCAAATATATTAATAACATGCAATTCGTTGTATTAATTGTAAGAATATATATTTATATTCTAAATATCACGATAAAATTGATTAAAGCAAAACCTCTATATTATTATCTTCAATTAAAATTATATCAACTAAATTATAGTTCCTATAGAGAACAAAAGTTAACTTTACACAAACATATAATAATTATAACACACAAATTCAATAGAGAAATAAGTTGGGGAAAATCATTTACTTGATATCGCTAACATATAACCTAACTTATGGAAGAGAAAGACTGAATTTGATAGAGTCTAGTACTTTGTACTATCCCCTTAAGACACATTTCGCCTTTCTCGTAATGCTTAGAGTCTTTGTCGACGTCTGCCCAGGATAAAACTATCATGCCTACTGAAGAAGTACACCAATGGCAAGCCCAAAGAAACAAATATTGTTTGAATACTATATAGAATAATAGAGGACAATTTAAGATAAAATGAAGAATAATGCATTTGGAGAGGATGGATGTTGAAGAAATAGGAGTAGAGTTTCAAGAGCTTTCTTATTTTTCCTGTATCTCAAAATGGCTGATGTACATGACGATAATGATTTTCAATTAAAATATATGACTCTAATTATTATTAAAAAATTGTTATTAATATTTTTTTTTATTACCAAACGATGTATGTCTTAAACTAAAATATATATTTCATTTCATGAATAGCTACCTCAAAATACTAACTACTTGTAATATTAAATTATATAATCTAAGTAGGAAGTACTCATATTGAAGCTTGATATAACTTAATATTGTACCTCATTTAAAATTGAAATTCACACTAAAATTTCCTACATGACGGTATTATGACATAGTTTCGAATATTCTTATAATAACCTTTTTTTTTTAATATTTTCAAAATTGGATTGCTCAACATTTAACCGAACTAATAGAGGAGGTTAAGATCGAACCAGTCAAATTGGGTTTAGTCGAATTTTTAGTTTTTTCTATAATTTATTTTTAAATTAACTAAAAATCATATTTAAAAAAATTATATTAAAATAGAGAATAAATTTTCGATCGTTATTATATTTTGATGTTTGAATGCTATAATATATGTACTCAGTTTTATATTAAATTTTTAAGCCAATAAAATGATCAATAGAAAACTTTGACTTTATGGAACCAAAATTATAACGAAAACATGTGTATGATATTAGAAGTCAATAAAAAAAAAATTATAGGCAATTTAAATTTTAACTAATAATTACGGAGATACTCAATATTCAAATTTTCAAATCATTATTCGTAAAATCATATTTTGTGTGATTTTGTGAGATTAAGGATAAAAACATCATAACCGGCTCATATACCAAAATAATTTGGCCGTTGGTTCGGAGTTAACTATGATTGTTAATTTGTTAGTGATAAGGGTTTAATCCTAGCCATTTACATTCAGAAAAAGCTTTTTAAGGACTCTGCAACCCGGATAAATGACTGGTTCTCTGGTCAGTCAAATCTGACTCAGTTTTAGGCTGGAAGCAGTTTCTACAACTAACCAAATTGGAGGCCAGTCTAATTCTTGTTCCGACCCCTCGTAACCCTTACTTTTATATTGATAAAAAATTTATATGATTTTTTAATTATTTTTGAAGTTATATTGTCACGTCTCAGATCTGGAATCCAAAATCAAAATCCTAAAACGTAACCGGAAAAAAGTTGGAATCACAGGTTCCATCTGAGCCTCTGTTACTAAAAATTGAAACCAAAATAACTGGATGATTTAAAATCAACGGGTAATTCAAAATATTCTCCTCCATAAATAAAATATTGCTCTCAACGTTACAAATAAAGATTACAAATAAATCAATAACAAACTTCAAATCCTATCATAAACAAATATCAAGGCATCCTCAACTAAATCAACATCTATTCCTTAAAACGCTCGTCCCCAAAGATTCCTATAATCTGCACTAGTATACTTTTAGAAAGAAAAAAAAACAAGAGCTAAAAACCCAATGACTAAGAGGGACACTTTGTTTTAAAATACATTTAAAAATAATCAGAAACTAAACATTTTCAAAGTCTTGTGAATCAAAATACATGGGACAAAATGAACAATCTGTTAGGAAAAATTTGAATAATAAAACAAAGAAAATGGTTTTGAGGTGTGAATTACTTTCTTGAGGGTAACATCATTTTCTTATTGAAAACAAGTTATCCAGATATAACAAAGCCTACTCATGAACACTCTAATGGGTTAGAACGATTGAACTCAATGATTTTATAATATTTTTAGTATTCTATAGTTCTGCAATGAACAATTCCAATCCCTTGATATATAGATTTAGAAAAGATATAAATCAGGGATTACAATCCTTTCTAAAAGACACATATGTATGTGGAATAGACATATCATTTAAAAATTGGTTTGAATAAAATAATTAGTATATATACAAATATATATTATATATACAGAAATAAAGTTTCAGGGACTTTCCATATTTTTAATTAAAAAACTATTCAACATAATCATATCGGAATTAGAAAACATTCTCATATCAAAATGTCTTCGATTAAGGCTCAAGGGAACATACAAACTTATTGGTCAAAAAACTAAATCCAGTCGTAGCTGTTTATCCTGCTAAGTCAGCCAAACTGACACAAAAAGGTGAGCGTTTATTGACCATGATCTATGGGTTTAGACAAAAATAAACTGAACATGTTCCCCAACAATTTAGATATATATTTCATATGCAAATCTTTTTTGAAATCATTTTTAAAAAGTGTAATTATTTAGAACCATCCGAAAATAACGATTTAATAAAAACAATTATATAATGATCAAAATCAAATCATGTATTCAAATGCTTTATCACGTTGTTTTTGAGGTTTAAGCTTCTTGTCTTAGAATTCTAAGCGAATTGCAAGTTTAAATTCCACATTCTGTGACGCAGTATTGGTGTGGATAATGTGAGGATTGCTTGTGCTTGCATTGTTGAGGGTTGCCGGGCAGAAGACAAAGACTATTAAGCAAAACCCTAGCTAGTTGTTCTAATGCTGTAATAATTTCTTTGAGATTTCTTTTTCTTCTATTTTAAATTCTTAATTTGCAGGCCATATATACTGCAACAAATAAAAACACAAATCTAAAATCTAATGTTACATTATCTAAATTTATTTCAGCAATTAATTTTGTTATATATTTTGGATAATCCACAAAATCCGAGCACATATACATGACCTACGTGAATACACATAAGTGCACCGCATACGTGTGTAAGAGTTGCAGATTTTTTATAAAATGAGATTTCCATATCCTTTCTTGCCTTCCTACTTTTGGTGAATGAAAAAAAAAAGCTTTTTTTTGGCAAGAATTTCATCAGTAACATAAAGAAGATAATTTCATCCTATATATATAACTGCTTATAGAATTGTTAACTACTTCGGGTAACCAACCATCTGATGAGTCTCTCCAATGCCTTAATTAAACCTATTGAAAAATGTAAAAGGATGAAATCTCCTCACTTCAAATTAATGAACAGCTAGTTCATATTTGGATTACTGTCTATTTTCCTTTGCTTTATATTCTCTTCTTTATATACCAGCTGGGCAAGTGCTTTAAATGCCACAAAGCATGAGCATCCAAGTTGTTGCCCAAATTAACTGCATGTATTAATGCTTAATTAGGTAATTAGTAATTCTGTGCTTGCATTCTTGTTCTATATATAGACCATTAATTCTCGACTGAAAGACGGGTCTATGTTCTGATCATCTGCTTCGTTGAAATTAAAGTTCATCAATTAACAAATACTGTTACTGGTACGTCTTACTCTTTGAGATGGAAAATCCATATATAACGTTAATGTGATGATCATGGCTAGATATACAACTACGGATTTGTTAAGGCGCGCTCCAACGGTTACCGTAACGGAATTCTTGCTCCGCTTGGTTGGCTGCATGAGCGCTGTAGCAACAATTTCGTTACGGTAACGGTTAGCAAAACCATATACATATATAAATATATATATATATATATATATATTTATATATATTTATTTACATATACATTATTAAGTCATAAGTCTTCCAATATAAATATATGGTACTCTCTCCAACCAGAAATGAATATCTCTTATTGCATTTTAAATTATTCAAAATTGAATGTCTCATTTCTTAATGTAGTAAAAAATTTGGCAAGAAAATTGATGATACAATATATTAATGAACTAAGTCAAATCTTTTTATTAAAATGTGTGCAAGTCAAATTGAAATATTCAATTCCGTCGGAAGGATTACTAATTATCTGCTAGCTGATTTATAAATATAACTGCACGTGTTAATTATAAGTGAGGAAGTTTGAAGTAACACATTTGGAAGTATGGTTTCATAACACAAATTTTTTAATGCTAAGGTGATTATGTTGTGCCTTATATATATTACTACTTTTGCTTGGACTTTACTTCACTGGGAGGATGTGTGTTTTTAGCCCATTTCCAACCTTGAGATTTACTCTCAAGATTTCACCAAATCAGTTTTTGACCAAAATTAAATGTTCTCTTTAATTATACTTCGTGATGTCTGTATTTGAATATTCTTCGTTTTAAATTAAATTTATATATTGATAAATTTTCATTTCCCAATTGTAACATATATAATATGTAATGAAGATTTTTTTTTTTTTGAAAAATTTATAAAATGGTGGTTTTTTAATATTTTCTAACAATATTTTTAGTAATATTGTCTACTCATATTAAAATGATTTAATCTTTAAAGCTAATCATTATCTAAGAATATATCTGTAAAAATACACGGAGCTAATAATAGATTATGAATCTCGGATGGTGGAATTGGACGTGGATTCAACAAAATAATAATAATAATGATGATGATGGACCCCCTTTTTTTTTTTTTAAGGATGGACGCATTTTGATAATACTTCTTTCATCATTATATATCAATTATTTGGACTAACTTTCTTTGTCACGAAATATATGTAATTGTTGTTAGTTAATGAGATATTCCCTCCGTCACTTAATATAAGATATTAGCCGTCATTTTGCAAAAGTTAAAGAAACTCTTTTTTCCTTAAATATCCTCTCATCAAAATTTAAAAAATTTAAAACACTATTTCACAATACGTCATTAGAGGGGAAACATAGAAAAAAAACTATCAAAAAGTTAATTCACTAACAACAATGACTTACAATTAGTGACAATATAAGTTAGTTAAAATGACTTATATTTAGTGAATGATGGAGTATAAAGACTATAGGAATTAAGTAGCTGCTAAGCAGTTTATCGACGGTTTAAGTTGACATAGTGACAGTTTAAGTGAATCGTTGCAATGAAAATTAAATCGTCCATAGAATGAGAAAAGTGACGGTTTTAAAACAGCCGCTAACATATAATTAAATTTTTCAAAATGCCTAAATTAATATTTACGGAGGTTATAACCGCCGCAAGGTAAAAAAAAAAAAAATTCCCTATTTATTAATCGGTGTTTTAAAATTTTAAATAACCTTGTAGTGGTTTTGAAACCGCCACTAACATTTAATTTGAGAATTAAAATTTACAATATAATGGATCTTTAATTAAAAAAAAAAATTTATTTTTGCTACTGTTATAAACTCGCTGCGATTCTTTTTCCTTTTTTCTAAAAAAGTTAAGACTTATTTTAACAACGTTGTTTTCCATAGCTGTGGTTTTCCCTTGTTTTAAACCTCCACAAAATTTCTAGATCTTAAAAAAAAAAAAAAAAACAGAACGTTCTTCTTCTCTGCTCTCCGAACAGTTGTGAAGTCTTTTCCAAAACCCTTCAAAATTCCCACTTTTCTTCCACATCATAGCGCCATTGCCGAAGGCTGCCGTCCCTAGCTATCTATTGCCTCCCCTCCCTCCTGCCACCTTAATTTGTTAACACATTTTGGACTTAATAAATAGATTTGAACGGAAACAGGGTTCAGAAGACCCTGAGAGCAACTAATGTTTTCCACCTTGAGAATGGTAAGAGGTTTGTTGTACCCTTCCTTGATGGGACACCGACTGGGGATGATGCGGACAGTTTACTTGGATTAGTTCTCGGCCAAATAGCAAGACATTTAAAGGCTTTTTCTATAGCATACAAGTTCTGGCCAATCCTGCAGAAATGAAAAGGCAAACATGGGAGCATAATGTTAAGGTAACAAATGTGATGCATATATGGATTTACACCTTTTTCCATTCAACTTAACTTTATTTACGAACACGCAAACTATTATGTGTCTTCATTCCACATCGTATTTTGTAGAGTAAGATCTACTTAGAAGCTAATGATCAGGTTACATATCGCTATGTGATGATGGATATTGCCAAGAAATGGAAGGATAACAAGTTCAGACTCTTCCTCACATATTATGTTTTTATGAAGACTCGAAGGGAGAACACCGACACACCTCCAGAGAGAGTTCCCGAGGACCAGTGGATCCAGTTTGTCGATTACCTGTCTAGAAGAAGGTACACAAGCATATCTTTACATTTATGTGCAATTAAAGATAAAAACTATAATTTATTTGTTGTAACTTACATTTTCATATGGATATTTAGGAACGGTGTCACCAAAATGCACAAAACAGGGAGAGATAGAAAATACATCACACTTATGGTTCTTTAAACATTAGACAGAAGAAAGTTGAGGAAAGTAATTAAGTATCATCGAAGATTGTTTTTCTTTTCCTAATATGCTCTATATTTTTTTAACTTTAAATTGAAAAATGCATAGATGGAGCAAGCCGTTGGGGGTCATGAGGGCAATCATGGCCAAGTTTGGATAGAAGGTCATAAGAAGGCTGATGGTACCTTCGTATCTACCGAGGCTGAAAACATAGTTGTAATTAAATCTTATCTTCTAAATTTAGTGCACTATTGCTAATGACTTTTGAGATGAAACATTTAACTTGAATTAAATTGTAAGAGAGAGTTCAAGAGATGGAGCAGATAGATTCGACATCTATTATTCCATCTCAGGTTGACTCTTGTACCTAGGTGATGGGTCTGGATCATCCTAGGCATCTTAGAGGCATGGGAGGTGGAGCTTGTGCTGCTAACAAATTTGGGACACCATCTACTGGGTGTGCATCTTCTAGCTAGTCAGCACATCGACAATCTCAAGAAATGCAAACTTTAAATCAAAAATTTAGTTTGGTTTCAAGCTTGGTGAAGAGATTGGTTCCTAAGGATGCCTTGACTCAATTTATCGAGGTGATGGAGTTGTTTGGAATGAATCAATTAACATTTGAATTATGAAATGTAATAATTTAATGTTGGGTTTAGCATTAAACATTAATGAAATCTAACGTGGAAATATTTTATTTTTCACAACCTTCAGAAGGCAACAATGAAGGTTCAACCCTTCCACCCGATGATCCAGTACTTTAGTCTTGGCCTTGTGTGATCATAGCTTAAGTATGCTGCTCGGATTGTTATCTTTATTTAGATGTTAGGTATTGATATATTTGGAAGAAGTGTTTAAGTTTTTGTATATTAATTGATATATTAGTTTGTGTATTTTGGATGTTTTTAACTTATAGTCTTATATATTAGTCTATAGTTGTTGTGTTTATTTTGTGTTTGAATCTATTGTTGGGTTTGAAATGGTGCAAGTTTGATTCTGTGTAGTTGGTATGGTTATGATATTTTTTTTTTTACATGAAAAAAAGTTAAATTCTTAAATATTAATAACCGCAGAAAAATATTAAAATAATAGAACATAAAATAGGATGACAATGACAGCGGCGGTTCTAATCCTAACATAATGAAGTTTAACATCATTATATTCTTATTTTCTTATATGTAGATCGTTTTCTATTAAAAACTTTAATGTAATTTAATTAAAAAAAATACTGAGTGATAATATTTATTTTTTTATAGTGATGTATTTTAAATTTTAAAAATTAAATACTATGC
Organism: Parsonsia alboflavescens; assembly: GCA_028571225.1. Classification (NCBI taxonomy): domain Eukaryota; kingdom Viridiplantae; phylum Streptophyta; class Magnoliopsida; order Gentianales; family Apocynaceae; genus Parsonsia; species Parsonsia alboflavescens. The sequence goes on along the minus strand of JAOXNR010000028.1, from coordinate 9,325,802 downwards.
TTTAGACTATTTAATGAAAGACTTGAATCTTATTTTTATGTAAAATATATTGAGATTTATTCAATTTTTTATTTAAAAAATATAAAAGCAAAATATTAATATACATGTTAATAAAAAATAATAAATTTTAACTTTTAAAAAATATTATGTGAACTAGTCTTGGGGCGGGCCTTTATCTAGTTATTCTTAAAAAGAATAATGGGGATTCAATTGACTAAAAATGTAATCTTGAAGGATGAAAAGACCATTTTAACTAATTTTGGTAGCTCTTTCAATATGCAAGAAGTTCCAATATTCTACTAAAAAATTTAAGGATTTAAAAAGATCTAGAAAATCTAATTAGCTTAAAATGCAATATTTGGGGATAAATTCTCCATTTTATCCTTATTATGTTGACCTTTTGTTGACTTGGTTTGAAAATGCCCTTCTCAGGCCAAAAAAAATAAAAAAGGACCAACATGGATGGGAGTGAAATTCGTTGTGCCAGTTTTCTTGACTAGGTTCTCAAGTCCAAAACCTATCTGCCAACCTACGCTTTAAACAGGTCACAAAGTTAACTCATCTCCATTACAAGAATCAAGTTATTTAAATGAATCAAAACTCATTACTTAAATTCGGACCTGGAGAGAAATTAACTTGGCCCAGAAGTGAGAGATGGCTAAAAACTACTCCTATTGGTAAGGAAAACAAATTCTAAAAAGTTTTTATTAACGGAACCAGATTCTTCCTAATTCACCATTCATACTTTAAAAAACAGTAATTCTACAAAATATAAAAATTTTCTCTGAGCTTTTATTTCTGATGTGCAAGTCGTAATTCTGCGTGATCATTGTGACATTCAGGACAATAAATTCAAGAACCTCTGAAATAAAAGAGAGAAGTTTGCACTTCTAATGATCAGATGACTATATGAAATTATTAAGGTTATTTAGGTCTTTTAAATAATTACTATCTATCATCTAAAAGGGTTAATTGGATAGTATCTTGGGACAAATAAAAAAGAAAACATGAACACTTTTGTGGGTAAATTTCGATATGGATCAAGTTCATATTTTCATATATGGACATTTTGGTATATTTTAGGGATGATGTGTCTTAATATGAATCAAAAGATCATATCCTGACATATGTACTTGATCCATATTATAAAATTCCATCTTTTCAAGACAAAGAAATTATTATTTTACATATATGGCAAGTCATAAACAATTTAGGTATTTAAAAAGAATAAAAAAAATCTAATTAGGTTAAAATGCAACTTTTTTTTCAGCTTGTCCTTATTATGTTGACCTTGGTTTGAAAATGCCCTTTTAAGAAAAAGAAATAAAAAAACGACCTAGATGATTGGGAATGAAATTCATTGGACCGGTTTTGCTTCTCTAGGTTTTCAAGCCCAAAACTTAATATGAGTCACAAACTCATCCCAATCCCAAGAATCAAATTATTTAAATGAATCAAGACTCATTACTTAAATCGAAACCTAGAGAGAAGTTAACTTGACCTGAAGGGAAGAGATGGCTAAAGATTATTAATATTAGTAAGGAAAAAAAACTTCAAAAAGATTTTATTGCCATAACCAGATTCTTCCCGATTCACAATTCATACTTTCAAAAATAGTTATTCTTCAAAATATACAAATTTTCTCTAAGCTATATTTCTTATCTACAAGTCGGAATCCAACAAGATCATTGGCACCTTCCGGACATTAAATTCAAGAGCCTTTAAAGTTAAAGATAAAAGAAGTTTGCACTTCTAATGAGATGACTAGTTTTCAGTTTGAAATTATGTTAAGGTTATTTTAGACTTTCATGTAATTACTCTCTATCATCTAAAAGGGATAATTGGACTATATCTTGAGATCAATAAAAAAAAAATGAAAACAAACTTTTTTGGTAAAGTTTGATATGGACCAAGTACATATCTTCATATATGGACTTTTTGGTATATTTTATGGGTCATATGACTTAATATTCATCAAAAGATCGTATCCTCACATATGGACTTGATCCATATTACAAAAAGTAAACCAAGTCAAAAAGTTCCTCTTTTTTTTTTTTTCATTTTATCCTTGTTATGTTGACACGTCATTCCCTTGGTCAGAACTGTCCTTTTTTAGATTAAAATGACCTACATGACCTATCGTAAAAAGTTTACAGATCTAAAAAGATTAAAAAGAATAATAGGGATTTAATTGACTAAAATGTAATATGTAAGGACGGAAAAGACTCTTTTACTAATTTTGGTAGCTATTTCAATATATGCGAGAAGTCCCAACTTTCTACTAATTATTTTTCACACAATTCTTAATTTTTGATAATATAATTTTGGGGTCACTTTAATTTATAACAAAATTTTAATATATTTTTGTGGTTTGTGAAATTCTTTTTTATTTATACTAATCATTTTATTAATGTAATCAGGATTGAAACAAAAATATGTAATAAAAGATCCAAAGCCTCGTAATATTTACTTACTGATAGAGTAATTAATATTTTTTAAATTTAAAATTTAAACATATAAACATTAACATATTATACTAAATTAAAATATAAGACCTTTTATTTACCAATCTCTTTATTTTATTTTATAACAATTTTGATATGGAAAGTTCAATAATTTTTTAAGAAATTTAAGAGCCTTTCAATGGAATATAGTGGTTTGAAAGTACATCTAGTAGTAAGTGTGTGTATTTTATTTATTTAATATCTTTGTTTCATAGAAAACTAAGGAAATATCCCATTGTAGACCAATTAATTTATATATATTTTATATATATATATATAATATGAGTAAAAATTAAATCTAGTACATATTGTTTTATGAGGTGTGTAATATGATTTATAAATTAATTTTAAAATTTTAATTTTATATAATAAATTGTTTTTTGAATATAAATTAAATGAATTTTTAGTTATCATCAATAAATTATCAAAATATATTTTAATTGAAAAGACTATTTAAATAAAATTTATGTAAAATTCACTGAACTAATTGAATGAATTTAAGATAACTAAGAATAAATTATGGAATTTATTTAAAATTGTTTTCTGGAATATTTAGTAATTATTGTTATTGAATTAAATTATATATATTTTAATTAATATGAACTAAATTACTTGAAATTCATTGAATCAAAATATTATTTTTCTATGTATTATAAAATGAAAGGATTAATACTATAATTTTTTATAATAGACTTTAAAACTTTAATATAAAAAGTCAATTGACATTGAATCTACACACAAAAAAAAAAAAAAAAAAGAATCTGAAGTACACCCATTGTGAGGCGGGTATGGTACACTTGACGATATGAATCATTTGAAAAATAAACACATTCGTTCTGTAGAGGATCTTTTGCAAGATCAATTTGGATTGGCTTTGATTTGTTTAGAAAATGTGGTTCGAGGAACTATAGGTCGAGCAATTTAGCATAAATTGATACCCACTCCTCAAAATTTGGAGGTCTGAACTGATTGATGTTGAAGAATCAGTAGCTGAGTTAAGATTAGGGGTGAAATGCTACTCGAACCCAGAGCTAGCTGGTTCTCCCCGAAATGTGTGGAGGCACAGCAGTTGATTGGACATCTAGGGGTAAAGCACTGTTTCGGTGCGGGTAGCAAGAGCGATACCAAATCGAGGCAAACTCTGAATACGAGATATGACCTCAAAAGAACAAGGGTCAAGGTTGGCGGAATGGTATTTTTTTCCCATATTTCAAGTACTTCGTATGGTACCCAATAAATTAATTGGCGTTCTTTTAATGGTTTGAGTACCCTTAGGATTATTAACGGTATCCTTTTTAGAAAATGTTAATAAATTTCAAAATCCATTTCGTCGTCCAATAGCGATAATTGTCTTTTCGATTGGTGTCGCAGTCACCCTTTGGTTGTGTATTGGTGCAACGTTACCTATTGATAAATCCCTAACTTTAGGTCTTTTTTCATTCAATTGTGAAATAACACGACATGCGTATTTAGGGAATAATCGCTTCTTTCTAAAGTGAATTACCCTTAGATACATCTATTCAATCAAATTCTAAATCTATCTAGAATATATGAATTGTACTAAAGATTCAAAATAGATTTTCATCTTGAAAAAAAAAAGACAAAGTAAATTCAATAGATTTCTATAAAGATAAGATATACAATTCCTATCATTATATCCAGTTGGACAAAGTCGAAGCTTTTGCTATAAAAAACCCTGAAGTGAAAAAAGATTTTGTCAAATATAATGATAATGATGTTCATTACTGAAGAGCTCTTGAAATAAGAATTATTCTCCTAGGACTGAAAAGTTGCTTTAAAATTGGTTTTCGTACTTATGGAGGAAAGAAAAGTCACTCTTCAGTAATGGTGGCACCAACTCGATTCACACCAACTGCAGCAAATCGATATTTAAAGATGCAGATGAGGATGCTTGAAAGTGGATAGATAAGATCCAGTCCAACTGCACAAAGGAAGATTTGGCCAGCTCCAGGAGCTTAGAGGAGACATATGCATGGCATGTTAGAAACGAAAGGATAAGGATAAGATAGATTGCGATCAATTATATATATACTTACAAAATATATTTTTATATATAAAATACATCAAAATCTTCAATTAATTGTTTTTCTTGTGAAAACCTTAAAATTTAGTAGATTTAAATTTTCATTATCATTTTGACATAAAAATCTTATTTTTTTTAATTGCATATATTTATAAATGCAGGATTAATAAAATACATTTGAATCTTTCGATTCAATGGAAAATGTATGAAATACCACAATACCTAAAAACCTTTTACCTTTAAATGACATTTTTCTGCAAAAAACCAATTTTACAAAAAATTATTAAATTGTTCCAAATAAATAAATTCAAAATATTATACTATATATATATATATATTTATTTATTTATTTATTTATTTATAAGAATCTTTTACACCTTTAATCCAGAAAGGTAATGCACTAATTTCTAGAAAATTGGGTGAGGTCATAAATATGGAGTTTACAGCTCCAAAATTATATCAATATCTTATTTCATTTGGATCAGATTCTTCCAAATAATTTATTTTGGGATAAATTCCCAAAAAATCCACATATCTATTATCTGTATTTGTAAGAGAATATAATTCTCTCATTATTTCACCGTGTTTGCCTGGTGGCAGAATATCAAGCTTGCTCATAGGAACATCAGAAGGAATTTTAGCCCTTTGAGGGCATAGAGAAATATCTCCCTTCTTACCTTTATCTTTGCTTTCTCCCTTTTTAACTGGGGTTGAGCGTTCTCCAGTTTCCAGGACTTCAACCTTTTCAAATTCTATCTTGCATAGTAAATTATCGGTGACTTCTTTGGTAACATAATAGTTTCCTATCTTTGCCATTATCATGGAGTATTCTGCCATTAATAGGCTACAAATCTCATTTGCACTCTAGTAGTGGGCAATTTTTTTTAATTTCGGTAACATGATGGCATATCAATTGAACTTGATTGTTCATCTCATTAATCATATCAATAATTTTTTTCATGAGCTCTGTCATTCTTGGTTAGAAAATCGGCTAACACATTTTTATCAGATTTAATAATTTCTATATCAAAAGAGTATTCAAATAATAACATCTGCCATCGAATATATCTTTTATACTCAGGTTTAGAAGGTAAATTCTTTTAACCTAGGTTGTCTGTTCTTAATTTGAATCTCTTAGGTAGTAGAAAATAATAAAATTTTTGACAACTTTTAACTACAATTAAGAGTTCTTTTTCATTTTTACGATATCTAGTTTGGGTTTCAGAAAATGTTCCTAAACAATATCTACATACATCTTCTTGCTGTGAATCTATTTTTAAAATTTCACACCATCCATATTCAGAGGCATCGTTTCTATTAAATTATCATTATCTTTGGTAATTGTAATTTAGATCAATCCGTATATTTTGGTAATTTTAATTATATTTTTGTTAATATTAAACATTAACATATTATACTAAATTAAAATATAAGACCTTTTATTTACCAATCTCTTTATTTTATTTTATAAGAATCTTGATGTGGAAAGTTCAATAATTTTTTAAGAAATTTAAGGGCCTTTCAATGGAATACAGTGGTTTGAAAGTACATCTAGTAGTAAGTGTATCTATTTTATTTATTTAATATCTTTTTTTGACAGAAAACTAAGGAAATATCCCATTGTATTTTTAGTTATCAACAATAAATTATCAAAATATATTTAATCGAAAAGACTATTTAAATAAAATTTATGTAAAATTCACTGAACTAATTGAATGAATTTAAGATAACTAAGAATAAATTATGAAATTTATTTAAAATTGTTTTCTGGAACATTTAGTAATTATTGTTATCGAATTAAATTATATATATTTTAATTAATATGAACTAAACTACTTGAAATTTATTGAATCAAAATATTTTTATTCTATGTATTATATAACGAAAGGATTAATACTATAATTTTAATAGTAAACTTTAAAACTTTAATATAAAAGGTCAATTGACATTGGGAAAGAATCAAGTGAAAAATGAATATGTTTCGATGATTAAGAAATATATTTTCATTAAAAAAAAAAAAGTTTTAATGTGGAGAAACTGATGAAGAATCTTTGAATAAGGTCCCTTTTTTTTTATTAAATGTTAATACTAAAAATTTTTAAAACATGAATCTAATTTATTTTTTATGTACAAATATTTTTGTTTTTGCAACACTGTATTTTACAGTATTTATATTTGGTAAATAAAAGAGCTATGTGTCATTTTCTAAGAATGTGTCTTTACTTTTATTTAGGAATCTAATTATGAAAATTATTGTCAAAAAAATTTAAATAATGTACATATAATTTAATTTTTTCCCTTATAATATAATTAAGTTTATCAAAAAAATCACACACACACAAAGAAAAATCTTCTTATCATCAAACAATCTTTCCAGATTTATATTTACCTAAACGTTTAAAGTTTTTAGTGCACATTGCATGGCTGTTATCTTTTTTTATTAATCCGATCAAAAACTAAGCACATTTAACATTACTTCTTTCAAAAAATATGGAAGTCCATTCACTTTTCCCAAAGAATACTGTCCACATTCAATACCAGTACTAATAGATTCAGTTGCAGCTCCCACGATAATTAAATAGACATGCTAATTAATATTTCATTAATTAATCACAACTCTTCATATTTATTTAAATAATACTAATGAATAAACAATATTTTAAAAAAAAAAAAGACAAGCAAACTTACATTCAACCACTTACCATGTTTACAATATTTATTTTTTAAAACTTTTTTCTGAAACATAAAATAATACTAATAATTTATTAATATTTCACCTTTTTTTTTTCTTTTTTCCCTGAAATAATTAAATAACCAGTTCCCATTCGACTCAGCATCAATTTCCAAATAATTTTAGATTTCGCCAATACTTATAGCAGATATTTTAATATACAATTTGTATAAAACATTTAATAAAAAAAATTTGCATGTATCTTAAAATTATTTTCTTTAGATAAACATGTATAATATTGTTTTAATTGAAAGTATAAAATTTTTTTTTTTTGTTTTAAAGATCTAATAGGAGATGTATTAGGAGAATATATCATAAAAGAAATCAATATAAATTACAAGATATGGTAAGATATATTCAAGCAAGAAATATCTTTTTCCTTCCTTTTGTTTTAATCAAATATCCTAATTTTCTATTTTCTACTAATTAATAGTAGTAATATCTTGGTACACTGTATAAATGGAATCCTACTAGATTTCTAAGTTTAAGCCCTCTTTTTTTGTATGTATTAGGATTTTCTTAATCTGCAAAACTTTAATGAACTTTGAGAAATAGAGAGGAAAAAGAGTCAAAGATAAATTCCATGGTCGATCAACGGAAGAGAAAACATGAATTAGAGATTTCCGCCACCATGAGCAGCAGTTGTGGCAGTTCTCAACAAATGCTTTCTGCCGTGACCAGCCACAGCAGTAGTTCTCAGGAGCCAATGCTTTCCAGGTCTCAGTACGAGACCGTTGTTGAATTAAACCCATATGATTACGAAGCTTGGAATGGGTACCTGGAATTCGAGAAGAGGATGGGAAGTCAGGACAGGATCAGACGGGTATTCGAGAAGGCAATTCAACACGTTCCCAGGAAGATTAACCATTTTTGGTGGGTGTCGTATGCCGAGCTGTGGCTGAAGTATGCCCAGTTTGAAGAATCGGAGGCCAGAGACATCGAAAGGGCAAGGAGGGTTTACTCGAGATGTCTCCATTCCCTCCCTCACGAGGAAATTTCCTTTGAGAAGGTTTGGATTTCTGCTGCCGAATTCGAGATAACCCTGTTAAATTTTGATAAAGCAAGGATTATTTTCGAATCCGCCGTTCGAAATTCTCCGACGAGAAATACTTTCAGGGCTTACATTCATATGGAGCACAAACTCGGGGAAATAAAAACGTGTCAGACGCTTTTCATGAGGTACGTCCAATGGTGCCCTGATTATGACTACACTCCGTGGATGGAATATATTGAATTTGAGAGGTCTCAATTTAACCGAAATCGAGTGAGATTCTTATATGATATTGCACTCTCCCAATCTGCACTCTCTCTATCTGAACCCCTGTGGAGTTCTTACATAAACTTTGAGATTACAGAGCATCAGCCCCAAAAGGCCAGACAACTTTTTAAGAAGCTTTTGGAAGGGAATAAACAAGTCCATGTATGGATAAGGTATGCAAGATTTGAGGCCTTCATGGCTGAAGAAGAAGATTTTATGTATGAGGAAGAATCTGAAGAAGAATTTAAACTGAAGAAGAAGAGCGTACTTGCGTCTGAAACTAATTGTATTCAACGAGTTAGAGATATTTTTAAGGGTGCCCTTCATCATTTCACGGCTTCCACAAGGCCTAATTCTGATTCCATACGGATCAGGGCCAAGCTTCTTCAAGAATGGGAAGATTTGGAAAGAAGTTTTGGTTCTCTGGGGGATGTGAACTTGGTGAGGGACCTGGTCTCAAGATTTAACCAGAGGAACGAAGGAATTATTATTAAGATCTAATTAAGCATATCTTTCAGATTGATTGATAGATCTGTCTTATAATGATATTATAAGTTTTAGGAGAATTAATTCAGCTTTTATCAAGTAATTTGAGCTGTTTTGGAGAAATTGATGAATATGAATTTTATTAGAATGGTCAGTTTAGTTTAATAATGCTTCCTTCTTCTTCTTACATCATTTGTCTGTTATTTCTGTCTTTCTTGGATCAATGCTAAACCTTGAAATCGAAATCCAACTCTTTACTTGTTTCATGCAAAATCTGAGATTGAATAATGAACTGATCAGAACCAGTTTGAAACGTTAACAGTGTTAGAATTCCTTCATAATAGGAACCTGCAGCTTCAAACATACAACTTTCTTTGCAACTCAGTTATAGAATACTCAGTTCCTTGTCTATCATATCATATGCTAGTGTCAAAAGTACACATACAGTGAAGGCAGTTTGTGAGTGAGTTATAGATACCGAGGGAACTGACTGAAACAACCATTACTAATTTACTGTCTTCATCATTGTTTATAAATCAGTTTATTGGATATTTTATTCAATATTTTAGAATATTATTCTCTTCGTAAAATACCTTAATATTAATAAATTCATTTCAAATGACTTATAAATAGAGATGGAGAAAGTATTTTGGAATGCTTTGAACAAGGGTGCATTTTGATAAGGGTCCAATTTTTCAATTCTATTGTCTCAATTTTTAGAAAGTAAGATTTTAAGATTTTAAACATCCCAAACCCCATTTGGACAGTGAATGTTTTAGTTTTTTCCTATTATTTATTTAATTATAAAATTAACCTTTTAAAAAATAAAAGGTAAAACACTCAATCAAACCCTACCTTCCTTGTTGCCTGCCGCCATCAATTCCCCTACAGCAGCGAAGAAGATGTAGGTACAATAAAAAGATCACATCTGCTTGTGAATTACCAATCAAGATTCGAGGAAGGAAGTATAAAATTTCTCTCTTAATTTCCTCTGGGTTAGAAAGGAAACTTGCCTTGCACTTTCCGTTCTTTCGATTAGTTGGGAATTGAAACTTTCTCGCATTAGAGGATTGAGACTAGTTATTGAAAGTGGCTTAGTGCCTAGGATGGAGGCAATATATGTATATATATACAAGAAAATGTGATAGAGTGCACTGGTTCTATACGGAATACATTATTAAGTCTTTAGTCATCAAAATTAATGTTTAATTACTTTTTTTTATTTAAAAATAAATAAATAAATTTGATCCAATACCTCTAGAGTATAGTTTATCCTTTTATGATATAATATATAAAATATATTTTTTAAAAAAATTTATTAAAGATTTTATTTTTTGAAAATAAAATAAAATATTGACTGTTACACTTTATAACATTATACTATATATATAAATATATAAATATAAATATAAATTTAAATATATATATA
>JAOXNR010000028.1:9295677-9315250 GCA_028571225.1 Parsonsia alboflavescens | reverse complement strand
CAAGTACATACTTAATTTGAATTTCAAATCAATCTGGATAGTTTCTTACTCCACCAAGATACCAAGTTTCCTCCAACAAAGACAAAGTATTCAGTTGAGGGTTTCCTATATCAACCTTGGAACCTCCTAATCTATATATTTGAGAAACACTCAATGCAAGTGTATCCATGATTCTTATATATACCAAACCAAGTATTGAAGCTCCCGTTAGATAACAGAGAATCTGATCTATTGCCGTCCAGTGATTGAATTCAAAGAGAGGTTATGTTACGTGTAGAATATGTAATATTAGGATGAGTTATTGTAAGGTAATTCAGCTTCCCTACTGATTAACACACAAAAGTACTTCATTGCTCCTATATTCTGTTTGAATATACAAAAAAGCTTCAGTGGATGAGATTCATGTTATTTACATTCCAGTAACTATAATATCATTGACATACATGACTAGGAGGATAAAACTGACCTCAAAACTGTCTATAGAAAAATTAAGTGATCACACCCGGTCTTTTTCCTTCCAAAACCTTAAACAACTGCCCAAACCAAGCCTGAGGACTGTGTTGTAGATCAAAAAGAGACACAAACCTTCCCAAACTTCCTCTGAGCAACAAAGCAGGGTGATTGCTCCAAATAAACTCCCTATTATAAGTCATCATGGAAAAATGTATTGTTAATATCTAGGCAATGTAAAGGCTATTCATGAAAGGCAGCTATAGAGATAAACAAGCAAACAGATGTAAGATTTGCAATGGGAGAGATAGTGTTAGAATAATCTGTTCCATAGGTCCGAGCAAGACTTTTAGCCACCAAATGAGCTTTAAGACTTGCTACTTCTTCGTCAGGATTAACCTTTTGTGTGAACACGCACTTGTATCTAACTGTTCTTTTCCGAATAGGCAAGTTAACTAAGCCCCAATTGCCATTACCATCAAGGGCATACATTTCCGCTATCATCGCTATACCAGTCAAGAGAGACTAGAGTTGCATTAATAGTTTTGGGAAGAGAAACAGAATCTAGAGAAGCAACAAAGAAAGAAGAAGGTGAGGACAAGTGAACATATGTAACGACAGAAAAAGGATCAGGATAAGTGAACTATTACTTTACTTCTCAGATGGTAATAAGAAGACCAAGAACTCTTGAAAAACTTGTGAAGAAGGTGGTGCAGGGCATTTTTCAGTGGGCCTTGTCCTCTTCACCCCTTATGTAAGGAGAAGATGATAGAAAACATGGAATATGTTCAGAAAACATAATAACGTAATATAAATGGACATAAGATATCGAAACCTTTTAGTTTTTCTATGAACCTGCCTTGCTTGCAAGATGTGTCCCAGAAATGATGGTGTGGATCTGTCATTCAATGCCTTTTATTGTGTTTCATGTGCACGGCATGGAAGTTCTATTCTGATTTTATCATCAATCCTCTGTTTCCACTGTTAAATGAAATTCTTTTAATTGCCCATCACATGTATATGCTTGACCTTGACCTGTTCCAGATGTGCAGGTTAGTGTGGATGGTATGCTTTGTAGTACAATTTCTGGTGATCAATCAGTAAAAATATATGATGTAGTCAACTATGATATGATGGCAATGGTACGTCTCCCATTTATACCTGGTTGTGCTGAGTGGGTTTATAAACAAGGTGATGTCAAGTCCAAGCTAGCTATTAGTGATCGTAATTCCTCATTTGTTCACATATATGATGCAAGATCGGGTTCCAATGAAGCCATCATATCCAAAGAGGTATTATCTTATGCCTGTGATGTTTAATGCTTTTACATTATGTCTTATCATCTACATCTTTGGGACGATTTCTGAATGGTCTCTTTGACTTTTTACTCAGATACACTTTGGACCAGTGAAAGTAATGAAGTACAACCACGTTTTTGATACTGTTATTTCTGCAGACGATAAAGGAATTATTGAGTATTGGAATCCCACTACTCTTCAATTTCCAGAGGATGGGTATGCATTCTTAAGTTTTAATATCTATGTGCTAATTAAATTTTTTTCTCAACTTAGGCTATTTGCCTAGTTTTGCTTGGACCTCTTGAGCATGCCACCTTATTGGGAAGAAGTTTGCAGAACATGCACAAAACGATTTCATTCCCCAAACCTCCATAATTATTAAACAGTTGCAGCTATTACTAGTTTCATAATCAGGCCCATACAGCTATTTTGCCTAAATTTTTAAGTCTTTTAAAATATTCAATTTGTCTTTATAGTTGATGAAACCTTTTTGTCTTTCTATTTTAAATGTGATAGTTTTATTGTTCTCTGTTCACTTTTCTACCTTTTCTCTGCTAGGGAGTGCTTTAGGTGCAGATAATTCCATGTGTAACTATGCTGTATTATCCATATCACAGTCTAGTTCCCGATCTTATTTACCAATCTATATACTAACATTTCTATTCCTTTGTGATGCAGGGTTAGTTTTAAATTGAAAAGTGACACTAATCTTTTTGAAATTGTGAAGTGCAGGACTACTGTGTCAACCATTGAGGTAGTGTAATATTTCATTTCATGTCCGATAAAAACCGATTATCTAATTGTACTGCTGAATATGAATATTATGCAAGTATTTTGTATCTTTTGGCATTTAAAAATATTCAGCTGCCTCTTTTGTTGTGCCATAAGGTTTCTCCATATCCTCAGTAAATTAGATCAGTCATGTTGCACTATATCATTTTTCAGATTAGCCCAGATGGAAAGCAATTTTCAATTACTTCACCTGATCGTAGAATCCGAATATTCTGGTTTAGATCTGGTAAACTAAGACGTGTTTATGATGAATCTCTTGAGGTAATGATTTTTTGTTTTTTGAGGATCTCCTTATTTAGGTTACTTCTCGAAGATTGGAAGGTTAATTAGTAACTGCATGTTCTTTTGTCTTGCAGGTAGCCCAAGATCTCCAGAGAAGTGATGTTCCACTGTACAGACTTGAAGCAATTGATTTTGGGAGGCGAATGGCTGTAGAGAAAGAATTTGAGAAAACAGAAAATGCCCCTCAGCCAAATGCAGTTTTTGATGAGAGCTCAAACTTCCTCATATATGCGACTCTCCTTGGAATTAAAGTAAGATTTTAAATGTTTCTATTTTCATTGAAGTACACAGTTTTATTTAGTAGGAGTATAAGTTTGCATAATATCTTCTTAAAATGTTACCGCAATTCTTTTGTATAAATTATAATTGGCTTTCCATGCATCCTACAATTCCTTTTGACTTCTCCGTTTCCACACTGTAAGGTTGTAAATCTTCATACCAATAAAATTGCCCGCATCCTTGGAAAGGTGGAGAGTAATGATAGATTCTTGAAGATAGCTTTGTATCAAGGTGATCGGAGCAGTAAAAAAGTGAGGAAGACCCCTTCAGCTGCAGCAAATGCCAATCAGAGCAAGGAGCCTTTGATTGATCCAACTCTGTTGTGCTGTGCTTTTAAGAAGCACAGAATCTATTTGTTCAGGTATTATGATTTTTTTGACATGACAAGGATATGTGGAATCATTAGGGCATAAATTAAGTCAACCATCAACCCACAAGGAACTGAGTTCTCATCCATGTTTTGAATGCACTAAAAAATTGATCCAATGGACTGGTCCCCTTTCAGCTTCTATTGAATCTTTAGCAGTAGGATTTTTTTTTCGGATTTTCTTTATGCATGATAATTGGAAGGCCCTGTAATGATGGAATCGAGGTATTACCCATCACAATATTTGTTTAGAATTGAATTTCGACCTTACTTCACCTTAGAAGGTGCCCCATAAGGGAAGGGTTTCCCAATCAACGAGTTTGCAGTTTGAAACAATGGATATTTTTGCAAACCTGACTAACAGGCCAAAAATTACAGTGAGGTTGGCTCTGTTTAAAACTGACAATAAAAAAAATATGGAATATTGAATATTTCCTATGTGATGGCATGGAAAGACTTAAGTGAGAGTACAGAAAAAGAGAAACTGTTCTCCCAAATTAAGGCTTTTTTTGGTATCATGGAGAGGAGGGGAAGGGAAGGGATTTACTTTGAGAATGAGCAGATTGGATGTAAATGAGATTTTCTTGTTTGGTTCTATTGAAAGATGGAGAAGTGAAATAGATTTGTAATATTTATATTTATATCTCTTAGTCAACAAAATGTTATGATTGGACAAAATAATAATATTAACAAAATTTTGGACAAAAAGGTAAAATATTGCTCAAATACTTCCTAATCCCTCAATATTTGGAGTGACAGGAGAGCTGATGTGGAGGGGAGGGTGTTCCCTTTCTCATTTACTTCCACTTTTCGTAAACATTCCAAAGGAAAATCCATTTACCTCCTCAATTACATTCCCTCCCCGAACACTCCCTCCTAATACCTGAACCAAACAAGCCATAAGAGAGTGCTCCTCTAGCAGGTCACATATTTAATAGCTGTGTAAATATAGTGCATAATTACAGAAATCATGCAAATCGTCCAACAATATTAAGTTTTTTTCCATCATATTTTAATTTTGTAGCCAGAGGGAACCTGAGGAACCTGAAGATCCAACCAAAGGAAGAGATGTATTTAATGAAAAGCCACCTGCTGATGAACTTCTTTCTGTATCAGAAATAGGGAAATCTGTTACAACATCTCTTCCAGACAATGTGGTAAGTGTTGTTCCCATCTTTTCTTTGAGCCAATCACCCCGTTGTCGTGTTATGCAGCTCAAGATGCATGCTTGCTCTATGAGATATTATCAACTGCTTGAAGTTCTTTGGTTAACCTTATGGTGTCTGTTTGTTTTCAATTTTGTTTATTACATGAGTCATTCATGACTGAAGAGCAGAATTGCTTACCCATCAGAGTTGTATGTGACAAAATTCTCTTAGTTCTACAACCTATGAATTGTTCTTGTTAGAAAATTAAGGCAGTGGCTCCACCCTCACTAGATTTGCAAATGGCACACAAAATCCTCGAACACTATTCAGTTGTACATTGAGTATGCTCTGCCCCTCCGATTGACTATGTGAACTCTTTATTACAGTACAGAAACCGAGGATGCTGAATCCGTAACACATCATTTTAGTAAAGGTTTTTGAGGAATTTACATTCCACCTACAATGCCTTCCAAGTGCTGGATAAGATAGAATTGTATCTTTTATCCTCTTTGAGGGAAATGGGATTTTGTGTTGATTTTTTGAGTTTTATGCAGATATTTTCTCTTTTCTTTTTGTGATAGCTATATTCATTTTTCCCTGTGGTTTAGATCCTTCATACCAGTATGGGTGACATTCACATGAAGCTATACCCTGAGGAGTGTCCAAAAACAGTAGAAAATTTCACAACACACTGCAAGAATGGGTACTATGATAATCTGATTTTTCACCGTGTCATAAAAGGCTTTATGATACAAACAGGAGACCCATTGGGAGATGGCACCGGTGGGCAATCAATTTGGGGAAGGGAATTCGAAGACGAGTTTCACAAAAGGTTAGATTTGTTTTCATTGTAGTATGTGAATCTGTGTTTTATTTCCTTCTGTGTGTGATAAGCTTCTCGAATTTCGAGTATTCTCAATTTTACTTGAAGAGTTTCTTTCCATTTGTTAACCCAGCCTTTATACATATTTTAGCACTTACTTTTACATCATTTATTTACATTTTTCTTTGGCCAGAGGTTCTGTTGGGGCTACTGTCGGACTCAAATACCGTAGTATAATGAAATTTAAAATTTTCATGTTTAGTCCAAAATATTAAAGAACAAACAAAATGAAGTGATGAAATAAACAGATATTTCTCAGACAACTCCCATCTGAGTACATGGCTATGACCAAAAAATTGGCACACTAGTTTAGAAAATGAAATGCCTCTTGCATCAGCGTCATGCCTTTTGTAAAAAGAAAACCTCAGTATCTCTCTGTATGTATTTATGATTTTTCCTCCAATGTTATATTCAGAAGGTCAAACCATACTTTACGTGCACACAACTCAAAAGTAGGTGCAGTTTCTTTTATTAGGAATAACACACACTTCTCTAGCCTGCATGAAAGAGTTTGACAGACTATTGGTTAGCTATTTGGTTTTTGAGGTAGATATTTGATGGTTGATACCTTTTTCTGCTGGTTCCTGCAGTTTGCGTCATGACAGACCTTTCACAGTCTCAATGGCTAATGCTGGTCCAAACACCAATGGGTCTCAGTTTTTTATCACCACTGTTGCTACTCCATGGTTGGACAATAAGCACACTGTGTTTGGCAGAGTAGTGAAAGGAATGGATGTAGTACAGGTATTCGTTTGCGCTAACTGATCAATTTTGTCGAAATAAATCCGTGGGACGGTCCATTTTGATCTTCACAGAACCAAATAGGAGCAGCAGTTGGTTTTTGTATCAGTTTCATTTAAAAATGTCTCCATGGATTTTCCAACTTGATTATATATTTTCTCATAATAAAAGGCTAGTGTTCGTTACGGCATCAAATGACAGACAAGAAAAATTGACAGACAACAAATATCTACTAGATTTTCCCTTCCTTGAGAAAGTAATTAAAAACTCCTCTCTTTCAGGCTATAGAAAAGGTGAAGACAGACAAGAAGAATGACAAGCCATACCAAGATGTAAAGATTTTAAATGTTACTGTTCCAAAGTGATAGACATACTCTTTTCTGTTGGAAATTTCACTAATGAGACTCCGCAAGGACTGGACTGAATGCAGCACTCCACATCATGCAAATCCCTGGTTTGTCTATCCCTAGCTTCTTTGCACTTTTAACTGAAACAGATTCTTAGAATGTGTTTCTCCTTGTTCTGCATTTACAGATGGTCGTAGAATTTATTTATGATTTTGTTGGATGCACATTTCTTAACTTGAGAGATTGCATGTAGTAGAACTTGATTGATTCAAATAGATAGTTGACGATTTTGTGATCCATGAAGTAGACATTTTATTTTTTAAAAGGATGTTATGGTAGATATATATAATTTATAGGAAAAATGTGTGTGCCTACTTAATATATATATATATATATATATAGGGAAATGTTATAGAGTACTCCCGTTAAATTTCTAACAATCAAAGTTAACGGTCAAGTTTATTTAAAAAAATAAAAAATAAAATTTAATTAAGTATTCTAGGGTTTAGTTTATAAAAAATATTTGAAAAAAAAAATTTTATAAAAGATTTTTTTTTTTCTTAAGTAATTGATTTTGATCGTTAGAAATTTAACTGGCGTACTCGATGTGTTTCATAACATTTTATAGCATCACTTTATATATATATATATATATATATGGTAATGCTTTAGATCTAATTTTAATCGTTAGAGATTTAACAGGAACACTTTATAATATTTTGTGTATATAAATATATATATATCTACGGATTTGCTAGCGCACTTTAATGCGCGTTCCAACCGTTACCGTTACGGAATTTTTTCTCTGCTTGATTGTCTGCATGAGCACTGTAGCAAGAATTCCGTTACGGTAACGATTGAAGCGCGTCTTAGCAAAACCGTATATATATATATATATATATATATATAGAGGGCTATGAGAGCATCTTATGGAGTGCTCTAGTTAAATTTTTGACAGTCAAAGTTAACGGTTAATTGTCGTTTGTTTTTTAAAAAATAAAATAAAATTTAATCTAAGTATCCATGGGGTTTAGTTTATTATTCTAGGGTTTAGTTTATAAAAAATATTTGAAAAAATAAAATTTTTTTTTGTAATAATTAACGTTAACTTTACTAGTTGGACATTTAATTGAAGCATACTTCATAAAATATTCGTAGCATTTTATAACATTATTATTATTATAATAATAATAATAATTTCTCCAATAGAATAGCTGGGCTCTGGTATTTTTAATATTAAAAACTCCAGTTTTCAAGCACAGTAGCTAAAATATCTTACCGAATTTTGTTTCTTAACAGGTTCATGTGTGTCCTTGAAAGAGAGACTGACAGCAGAATCGCGGAGTTTCAGTCATGTCTTAGTCTTTTTGGTTAGTCCTCTGGGATCAGACTTGATATCTAAATTCTGCTAGAACACATGTTTTGATGTGGAGGTTGATTTCTATTGGTCAAAAGAGCGACATGTAAGCAAGCAATATTTTGAGGTTTTATCTCACTAGTAAACCATTGTGCTTTACCATAACCGCACCTTCTGGGTATGAAGAATCCACTCCAATCTTTTTGAATGTTGGTTTTACTTCTCAAATTTTCGTTTGCCCCTCCCACATCCTTATAACTTGAAATTTCGTTATTAATTTGAGATGTGAACCTTAAAATTTTGAAGTCAACTATATATATACAATGAAAATTTACCGTAGAAGGTGATTTGCAAATCTGCTCAAATCAGGCAAAAAGGTGCCAAAAAACAATTTTCGTGACAAATACAAATACCAGCTCTTAAACTTGATCAACTTTGTACTTTTAATAGATTATTATGGAAGCAAATCAGTTCCAATAAGATACCATGTTAAGTTTTTAAATGCTGTAAAAAGGTGGTCAGATTTAATCACTTCACCTCAAAACACAAAAAATATGGCTGGCTCCCCTGATGTGCAATGCAGTTACAATAATAAGTCAATAACAAAATATGAACATCCATGGAACAGAGTATATATAATATATTGCTAAAAACGATTCCACAACCTAGCGTTTCATGCCAACATTCCATTGTCTCATAAACCTAAAAGAAACAATAGGTAATAAGACGATAAGAATAGACCATAACCACATATGGAGTATGAACTCATTCTGAAACTTTGCACTCTTTGCCAAAATATGGGTTGCTCAAATAGATTAAAACAGAAATATTGCAAGTTCGGAACAATAAAATATATCTCTGTTGTTTGCTAAACAAAATTCACGGTCATCGACTAAAACTAAACTAAGACAAGGCAGACACGAAGTTCTAAATCAAAAGGCCAAAACACTGAAAACTCTTTAGTCGAAAAGACTGAAGCCCATATCCTGCCATAAAAAAAAAAAAAAAGAATGACAACTCAGATTGGCTAATAGAGTAAGAAGAAACAAAGAATCTCATTTTATAAAATAATCCCATCAGTAAGCAAAGTGGCCTTACATCATCAGATTCCTCTTTCTCTTCAACCTTCTCCTCTTTCTTGGCCTCAGCAGGTGCTGCATCGCCACCTCCAGCAGCTGGAGCAGCTGAAACTGCAACAGCACCCCCACCAGCTGGCACTGAAGCTAATTTCTCCCTGCCGGAAGCAATCACTTCAGCAATGTCCTTCCCCTCAAGTTGAGACAAAAGGAGTTCAATTTTGCCATCATCAGCTTCAGCTCCAACTGCAAAAAATTAATTTTCCTTCAGCATTATGGAGTTTTACATGCTATTAGAGCATAAACAAAAAATATATAGATACATTTGGATAACTACACCCTGCAGCTACATAGAAACAAAGGTAACCACATCCACAGAAAAGCATGGAGCAGGCATAGGGAAATATATACCAATCTACTCAACATTAACAAAATGCAACATTCTATAGCTTATAAATGTGGTTTATCTGGATGTAAAGCATCATTTAAATCTCAGAAAGCAAGGTCCAAAAAGACAATTTAAGACTGTATATTATGTGGTCATTGTCACATAGGAACTCACAAATCACCTACTGTCATCCAAGGTGCATCAGTATTACAACGCCAATATGAGTTCATTAATATAACACATGAGTAATAGCTGATAGACTGAGCAATAGCTGATAGACGAATTCAGCTCACCATTAACATGAAAACTGTATAATATTAAAACCCAAATTAAAAAGGAAAGAACAAAATTACAAAAGACAAGATAGTGCAATTTCTCGGCTCAGCATTGACCATCGAACATTACACAATTACCCAAACATACAGTAATACAAATTTACGACAGAAGGTAAGTTCGAATAAGCAGTAATGCAAATTTACGTTCAACAAATTATTACAGTAAAAGACCAAATCAATAAAAGAAAACAAATATAAATAGACTTAATACTTACAAAACCCACAAAATTGGAAGAAGCAAAGATTGATTACAAACTAAAAAAAAAGATGAATAAAACAGAAACAAATTGCAAGAAAGAGAAAGATACCTGAAGATAGGAGCTTCTTAATGTCGGCGGCGGAGGGAGAGGTGTTGCCACCCAATGCGAGCAACAAGTAAGCAGCGATTACCTTCATCCTGCATAGCCAACAACAACAAATTCAGGACAAAATAAACAGAGGGGGGGAAAAAAACACAGAGAAAGAATCGAAAAATCCAAGTAGCAAAATTCCAATCAAAAAGTATTCTACTAGTGGGATGGGGAAATCAATCTGATTCTGTAGACTGCTGAAGCTGAGCTTCAAATGAAATTTGCTAGGGTTTTAACACGAGGAACTGCAACGGGAGCTTCGGCAGTAGTTATGGATCTCCTTTGACTATATATATAGTTAGGGTTTCGGTAGTGAGGCCTTTAAATGGGTATTCTCCAAAGTACCCCTAGGTTGTTCCCATTTTCTTCTTGTGTCTCAAATGAAGATATGGCCCTAATCCATTTAAATTATTATGGGCTGCTGAACCGAGTCCAAGATGAATTGTTGTAAATTTGTTATGAACCCATTAGATACTTAAATTTAAATATTAAATATTAAATTATAATTTACTACATGAAACAAGAAAAAAAAAATTGAGCTTTTTGACAAGTGTCTAATTTGATTCATTATTGTAATTTCATTTCATAAGAGTAAAACTCCTAAGAATATATTTATGAATTTTTCTAAAATAAATACTTTTTTTTCTTCTAATGAGTGAAAATTTTAGTAAATACCTTTTGAAAAATCCAAAATATTTAACAAAAAATTTAAATCAAAACCTCATATGGTTCTTAGAAGAAACCAAAAAAGGTAAGTGAAAAAAAGAAAGAATTATTGAAAGGTTTAGATAATAGTAAATATTCGCTTCGTACATAATTGAATTTGACTTGCACTCATTTTAATAAAAAGTTTACTTAATTCATTGCATTATCAATTTTCTTAATAACTTTTTAGTAGTTTATGAAATGAGACATTCAATTATAGACAATACAAAATGGATATGGAATATTCATTTTTGGACCGAGGAAATATTTTTTTAAAAAATTTTTTACTAGTTCATTTTTAATATCATAATATTAATCTGTTGGTATAATTTTAATTAATCCAAATGATGAGGCATTCAATCAATCCAAAATAACTTAAAATAAAAAAAGAAATATTCAATTTCAAGAATACTACTTCTCTTCCATTTTTTATATTCCTAATTTTTGTGTTGGCTAAATGAAGATTTTTCCTTTTATACTTTGACTAAAGAAAAATATTTCTAACCAATAAATGTCCTGTATCTCAAAAAGGAGAGAGCACAAAAACAGTCCATGTTTCCTTCTTTCTTTCTTTCTTAAGGATTAATAGCTAGAAGGTTAAAAACCAATTTAAAATTATTAAAAAAATTCTAACTAATCCTTTCTTTCTCATTCTCAACCAATCACCTTTATTTTTTTCTTTTCCAGATTTTTTTTTAAATATTCCAATACGATTTATTAAGCATTGAAGTTTCACAATATTGACAATATATTAAATTTGTAACCTTATGAGGAAGGTAATTTTTAGAATTTACAATACGATAGCAAAGAGAGATGAGAGGGAGAAGACAAAAAAATCTTTTAGAAGAGAAGATCTATTTGTTTAGTTTCTTCCAAATTTGCCTATGCTTAAGGTCACATGAATAGGGTATGAGTGGATTTTGTGAGCACTTAACAATGAAATTGGGCAATAAAATTCCATAATTTGAGTGTCTCAAACATGAAAAAAAAAAAGAAGAAAAGAATGTTTAAATAAAAAAATTGAAAAAGTTAAGGGCTTCCAACACTTTTACCCTTAAGCTTATTAAAAAAAAATCCAATTAATTCTCCTTCTTTCTTATTCTCAACCAATCACTTTTGGTTTTTTCCACTACAATATGATATTATTTTCTTTTCAATATTCCAATATGATTCATCAAACTTCAAAGTTTCACAATATCGACAATACATTAAATTTGGATATATACAAGTAAAATTACCCTTAAAAATAATTAAACTAACTAACATTACATAATCTATGGAAAAGAAAATAAATTGAAATTAGACTATCTCTGTGGGATGAAAAATGAACTAAATATATATTCTGAACTCATACTTTAAAAGGTGTTGTGAAAGCTATCAAAGATCCATAAAAGATTCATTTCCAGCTTTGTTTCGAGATTCATTCTTACCATTTGAAGTATATATCAAAACAAAGATGCATTCATGTAAAAATATATCACCATTTTTTTTTTTCTAAGAAACATTAAAAACAATGGAAAATCAATAAATAAAACACCCTATTGTTATCCAGTACAATTTTACTTTAGCAAAGTTTATAGCTCTAAGATCTGCAGTGAAGAAGAAGATCATTCTACTCAAATAGTTTAAAAATCTCAACACCAGTTCTCAGTGAAAATACTATTGTCCTAATTTCACAAATAGTGTTCTCAAAGAAGGTCGGACAAGATTAAGATGATTTTGATTTTCTCTATGTGCAAATGGTTGAGCGCATAGCGGTAGGATTTGTTAAACTTCCTCCATAGAAAGCCTATTTGATGGTAATGTGTGAGTAAAAAAGATCTCCAATTTAAATGTACACATTAATCATCTGTTATAAGTAATTTGGGTCCTTAATTCCTCATCATCCAAGGCATTAATTATTGGGTTTTCTTGCTTAATATGACCTCATTCCCATTCTGCTAGTGATGCATTGAATTTTCATGTCCCTCCTGGGCTTTTCTTCCGGTGACTAGCTACAAAAGAATGACACCAAAGAGTTATACATATCAACCTTCTCATTCACTTTTTTTGTTTGAGCACACTCTGTCATGATCATTTTTATGAGAAATTAATTAAACTAGGTGACAGTATAGAAAAAGATTCTTGAAGGGTGTTAAAGTGATTAAATTTAATGTACTATTAGAGCGAAGATAGTGAATTCAATGAATATAATCTCTCTTTACCAGGCTTAAGCTTTTAGAGCAAGTGAAAATTTAACATAGGGTTAAATTTAACAATGCCACTTATCTGGAGCAATGTATCCGAATGTGCCTATGCCACGACCAACATAGTCATAGGAACACCCTCTTTGTCCAAGATTCTAGCCAGGTCAAAATCAGCAATCTTCAGGTTGGACTTAAAATCAAGAAGGATGCTGCTTGACTTGAGATCACAATGAATTATTGGTGATGAGGAGGAATGGTTCATGTAACAGGGTCCTTGTGTGTTTGTTTGATTGTTTTCCAAAGTCTAATTTGGTTAGAATTCTAATTTCTATGTATAGTAGAAGTCTATGTCAATTATAATTAGGATTTTAGAATGTTTCAATGTCGCACATCGATTAAGAATAGGATAGGAGGTTTGAGTTGTTATAAATACCCTATAACTAATTATTGTAAAGTATGTTAGCGCCAAGGTTGTTAGTACTATGCATCCATGGCTACCTACCCATTTGTAATTGGTGATTCCCTCTTTTGAAGGATGGAGGTGGTTCCCTTCTTTGTGGGAGGGTTTGTAATTTTCTCTATACAAAAATTATATAATGAAGTAGGTCTAGTTGAGAGACCGAATCACGTTAAATTCATCTCTCTCTCATATTATTATTGTGTATTTTTGTTGCCTAAATCCTAATAATTCTATCAGAATAGTCCTAAGGTTAGGAGTTTGAGACTTTATCAAATTAATTTTCGTGGGTTTGGCCCCCAACATGTGAAGCTCCAATTGCAATCTGTTGCATTTTTGGCCATTTTAAGACAACATTTTGGTGGTGGGGCTCCAATGAACTCGAGATGGCCAAAATTCATGCATGTCACTTTTCCCTTGTAGAGAAGCCATTGATGCGAACTGCCATTTTCCATGTTCTCATAGACCAGTAAGTTTGAGTTCTGACTTAAAATGCAACACATCAGTCTCAAGATGTTTAAATGTCAAAAGGAGTCCAAAATCTGGAGTCCAAAATAGTTCTTGTCCATCTTCGTGTCATCAAAAATCCTCTTAATAGCCATATATTCTCCTCCTGAACTATTTGTTTGGACTTTGTAGACATGTCCTGATCCCCCGATCAGATCAAATTGTTTTCAGTCAATTTGATACAATAGTTGATCCTGTGAAGTCCAACTTCTGAAACGGGATGGGTTTCCAAGTAGAATCCAGTTTATACAGGTTCAACTTGTTGGGATAAAAAGGAATGCAAACCAAGAGGCAAACACAATAATTCCACACTTGATTGACCAAGGAACATAAATATGAAAATAGAGGCAGCTAATAAAGTAAAGAACATGAACATAACAATTTAGGTAGAAAACGTCTTTAATGTGAAGAGTAAAAACAATGCAGAGTCTCCAAGACTCACAGATCCACTAAAACAAGAGAAGAGTTCACAAGGGTAAGTCCACCATAAAACACCAGCAAATAATGCCCAACCACAAACTCATAAACAAAGCCAACAAGTTGCAACAAATAAAGTTAGTGCAAGAAAGGATAAAGATCATCTAATTCTATAGATGTATTAAGAAACAAATATCTCCAAATCCAACAATCAAAACGACAATCACACCTTTCAGATTAAAGCTCAAGATGTCTTCAAGGTACTATCAAAATTTAAAGTCAATTGGAGTCCATTTTACCACCCGAGTGCAAACTTAATCGTAGCTGCCAAAATCTGTGAGAAAATCCTTTCTCAATTGTTTGTGTTTTTCTCACTTATGTCTTTTCTCCAAAGAAACAAGATAATATATGTATATAAATATACAGGAATGTTGCTGTGTGCTACGTAGCACACAGAATTTGTGTGCTACTAGTCAGAAATGTTTTTGAATTCCCAAAAGAGTCTATGAACCCTGATTGTAATCCCTAGTTACAGGTGATTCTATAACAACCATAAATGAGAGCAAGTACCATCCCTTGAGTGGCGAGTTAGAGGAAATGGAGAAGTACCCACTTAGCCAGGGAGGGTGCCTACGGGAAAAGAGAAGTACTCATGAGCCGTGTCCAGGGGTAGGTGCTTCAACCCCGTTGGTTTCAGAGCCAGAACGCAACGTTCCGATATGCAAGCTTTCTTTTTGCGGGGGGGAAGAAATAAGGATTTATAGACTCTAAAGGGATGACAGAGAGAGAGTAGGGAGAGCGAGGAAACAGTCATGGAAAATACTCCAAGTTCTAGTTCTAGTTCTTAACTCGTTAATATTTCCAGTTATTTATCTTTAACCAAACTTTCTTTACATTCTGCAAATATAGGTAGTCTTGTAGAATGCTCTACTATTCCAGAGTCGGTCTCTGTAGAGGAATCGGTCCCTCCTCTTATGAGTCCATATAACACTTACAAAAAGAGAGGATCCTTTAGTCCAGGTATCAGATCTATTCGACAGTTACTCAGATCCACAGTCCCGAAGACAAAGGAGTATGTCCATTCCTCAAAGCTCGACCAATGCGACATTCCATACTCCTCCAAAGAACAGTATGTTACCCTTAACATACTTCCAGATATGATAGCACAATGGACAGCCGAAGGTTACACACACCTTCATCTTGGTGGCGTCAGACTTGTCCTCATGTATGGAGGAAGGAAAGGCCACCCTTTCACTGCCCGAATCGCACCTCTAGATTCAAGATTGTTCAGCTATGAGAAGGTAGTTATCGGCACAGTAATCACTACACTCAACTCGGGAAGTGTTGTCTTGACACTGTTCCTAAATTATGCCATATCTCTCCAAGATCCGAACTTGTGCTCAAACCTGAAGGTTCAACTCCAACTCACCGGCACATCTCTCACTCCTACCTCGATGATGGCGACTTTGCATCATCAGATGGTCTATCAATTTCAGAATCATGCCTTAAATCTACACAACAGTGGATCTCCAGATGCTTTAATGATCTTGGCAAACTCAACCACTGAAGTCCACACCTTGGTCGAAATTCCAAGGCAGATCAGAAGGGAATATCTCCAGAAACTCATGCCCGTAGAATGGATTACTAATTATGAGAATCTTCACCGACAATAGGAACTAGTCCAAGCAACGGCATCAGCCTTTCAAAGGCTACCTGACGGACGTGTCCAGACTTCCTTCAAGGTTCCACAGAAGGAAGAATCCGGCTAGATCTTCACACAATTAATGCTCAGACCATATGACCCAAGAGATCAAAGCATGCAAAAGAGGGTACCGATATCCTCTTTTGACCAGTTAGCGGAACCAAACTACACATCTCATATCAACGGTCACTTTACATGGGATGTCCCTAGATTTGGTCTCTGTGATCCAGAATGCTCGTGTGAAAAAGATAACTCAGAAGAGGAAGATGAAGCTCCAAGGAGGAAAAGGCGATCTAAGAAGAAATCCGGTAGATGTTCAAACTGACGACCTCCACCCGATGATGATGAAGGCAAGCCGGCGGCAATGACTGTTCCAAGGCCTTTTACTGGCTTTGAAGATTTTTACAGCCCTCATCCTGGAAGATCAGCCTTACTTCCGATGGAAAAAGAAAATCCTCCATCGATCTATCCAACCATCAAGAAGATCTTAAGACAGACGATGGAGTATCACGACCCATCCTCTTGCCGCAAGAAGTCAGAAAGAATTACTCAAAGTAGGTCAACTCCTATACCATGCATGATGAACCGACCCTCCAAGAGTACCTATGCTTCAGACTTTCCACCGTTGGAAAGGAGAGAGAACGAGCCAGAGAGACGAACCTCCCGACGTTACATATCTTAGAAGACAATTGATGAATATGGGAGACATGGTCCTCTCAACTAAGAAGAAGAAGTCCTCAACTGGCAGACTAACAATGCTATTGCCCAAAATCGTGTCCTGACACGAATTGATGATCGAGTTAACCATGTTGAGAAAAAGATTGACCACGTAGAGAAGCTCTACCTCGACATGGTAAACAGATACAACACTCTTGATCGAGACCTCAAAGAGATGATCCGGATCGGCACCCCCTATTGCAGCGAATTTGACGAAAAACAACATGAAATCCAAGACTTGAAGAGACAACTCGAAAATTATGAATTAAGAAAGTCTCAGGTAGCCCCTGCTCCATTATCTCTGTCACAAGGCTTCTCCATGCTCGGCATCCCCAACAATCTGCCAACCTTCCACACGCCAACTCCACTTTTTGGTGGACTACGAAGCTCTGTCCTACCCAAAGTCGAAAAGATTGTTGATTACAGCATGCCAGACTCAGAGTTTTTGGTAAATTGGGCAAAGGAGCATCCATATGTTCCTCCAACAACAAAGAAGAAGCATACACGCTCAACTACCCAGACTAAGGCCTTCCGACCAGAAAGTTCCAGACATTCTCATCAAGACAAGGCGAAGGCACCTGTCTATTCAGATGAAGTCCAGCGTCAATCTCCAAGAAATGAAGACCTCAAAGCTTCAGTCCAACAAGGACCAGTTCCAGCCTGACAACCTGATCCGGTCACTCCAACGAACTTTGCAAAGCACTCTAGTACGGCCACTCCAACAAACTTTGCAAGGCAATTCGACCCGGTCACTCCAATAAGTTATGCAAGGCAATCTGATCCAATCATTCCGACGAAATCCACAGGATAGACTGATACAGCCTTGCCAGATAATCCTATACAGCTCACGGTGTCCTTCCAACCAGGCAAAATTCTTCCAGCCTCCGTGGAAGACCATGTGCCCGACGAAACTTCAACACCCTCCGAAGATTCAAATGAAGATCCAGTGTCTGGTAAAGTTTCAACTCCCTCCAATGATTCAAGTGAAAGTCTACAGTCTGATGACGTTTCAACAGGCCCCAGTGACATATCTATGTCCGAAACATCCTCAGAAAGCCTTACCGAGTCAACTGAATCCGAAGCAGAAAAGATGGACGTCTCAGGAATCCTCATGACCACTCCAGGACCTTCAGGATCAACCACATATGCTGAAGTCCATCACAGCCATGAACGAGACACTGATGAGGAATCCATGGGAGATAACAGGCCACCATCTTCTCAGCCTACTCCTCTAGAGAAACCAACAAAGACAACTTGTTTCACCTTTGATGACATTCCAGTCAGCAAAAGGCGAGAAAGGTTTCAAGAAATGTTAGTCTGGGTTCATACACAGTTGTTAAAGGGAGTATCTCTGAACCATATCCTGTCTGAATTCTTTAGTAGATCTGTTTTTCACATTACATGATTGGTTTATGTCCTTAGATGCCATTGACAGGAATTTACTGCTTACAAATTCTTTGGATTTTTGGATTAATGTGATATTTAAAGAATTTATAGGTGATTATTCTCTTGAAATCAAGCAGGCGAGAACAAACTTTTTCAAGATGAAATGTTGTTCTTTAAGGCCTAAGGACCTCAATAGGCACTACAAAAGAATGAAAGAAATTTACTATCGCCTTGGTGGAATGAAGGACCCAAATCTCAAACAGGTGTATACCTCCTCACAACTAGAAGAAATCCAACCAGAGTTGAACAAAATGATCGAGCTTTCAAGAAGCACTCTGGCAAACCTTGGACTTGCAGAAATCCACCAAGCCACATTCACATGTCTCGAGAAGCTCTGTGAACAAAGGAAAGTCGTGGAAAACTTCTTCCACGAGAAAAAGAAACTCGAGAAGATCTGCAACAGAAATTATGATATTGGGTGCCCCAAATCAAAGAAATGCAACTCTAGGGGCAAGACAACAAAGAAGAGACCTTTGAAGCAGAAAAGACACAAATCAAAGAAGAATCTGAAATATTTCAGATTGAAGGCATCTCTCAAACGAAAGTCAGACAGATCCTACTTCTGCAAAAAGAAAGGCCATTTCGCCAGGAATTGCCCAACAAAGAAGGCCAAGGCTTCGAAGCTTGTAACACAATTAATGGTGAACCATCCAGAATCTGATGTTGAATCAGTGTTCTCAGAGCAAAGCCATCCTGATCAGGATACTACCTTTGCCATTGAAATTACAGAAACTTCTGAAAATGATTCTAAACAAGAATCGTGCATACCAGTTTTTAATCTTACTGAAGCTTCAAGTATTAATTCATTAACTGATATTTGTCCTCCACATGTGCAGGTCTCTTTATTGACATCTAAGTATGCCAAACCAGTGAAAGCAATCTGGTTCTTACACACAGGAGCCATGAAGACAATGATGAACCCCGAAATTCTGCCGCCAGAATTTTGGACTAATACCGACGCCCAATTCCAAGCAGCAAGTGGAGAAATATTCCAGGGCAGTCTCATTTCGAAACATCCAGTTGGAATAAAGTTTTTCCCTGATATCATAATTTGGATCAAAGTTTTCGGAAACAAACTTCATGGTAAAGATGTTCTAATTGGATGGGATGCTTACACGAAAGCTGAAAGACTCAGAGTCGTTCCTCATGGCATCCGATACAGACATCAGTTCCAACCTTTTACTCCTATCACCAATATGTTTGCTATTTCAGATACTACTGGCAAATTTTTACCGATAACTAACATGTTGCGAAATTTTTGTGCAAATTCTCATGCCAACTTCAAACATGAAAGTCCGCTTTGGAAAAATGAAAAGTTCTTTGTTAAGCTTCCTTTTAAGCTT
>JAOXNR010000028.1:9247300-9294238 GCA_028571225.1 Parsonsia alboflavescens | reverse complement strand
CTGTCGCTGTCAAGATTTAAGAAAACCGAAAATTTTGCAAGTTTCTGCCTTTTTCAGATGTTTGAGAGCTTTATTATTATTATTATTATTATTATTATTATTTTGTCTTCCAAAATTTCTTTACTTTGAAGCTACGTGGTTTCTTTTGGAAAGTTCTATGATATCTTGAAGCGATTTGCAACGAAATGGGCTCAACTTTGGGGCTACTGAGTACTGAGTAGTTTTTATATAATATGTTTTATCTTGAGTTAAAGTAATCAGAGGTTGAAATTCTCGTCATTAACGCTAACATAAAAGTCAAAATACCTGCCAAATTCTTTCTGTTATTAGTTCTTCTGGTGGGGTTGCATTTGCGGACAGTCAATCTCTAACTTCAGCTTCTGAGTACGGTGAGTCCCTTTTTTTCTTTTTTCTTTTTTCTTTTTTCTTTTTTTCTTAAGAGGATTTTCCCTCAATTATTTGGTATTGGAATTTAATTTTATATATATTTCTCCTCAATAATTTTTAGGAAATTGATTTTCATATCACTGGGTGATTGTCTTCTAATAATTACAAAGACCATTGAAAATAAAGTTTGGGTGCCTATAAAGGTTGATCTGCAAGGTTGGGCTTCTTGATTGAGTTGCTGATCTAATAATCTTAGTAAGGACATAGCATAAAGGGTACTTTTTGGCTTTAGGGAAATGGTAAAAATGTTTTCTTATCATTGGCAAGTTGAACAACTACTTCAGAGAATAAAGGTTTCTCCTTCACTACGTATATCTGTTTTATATACCTTTGTAATCAAGAAATGCCAACTGGAGGGATGTTGTTAACCCCATAGTCTTTGTATTTATCTAATGTTAATATGGCACTTAAGAAGTTTGTTTCCTGATCTTCCCTCAGCCAAGAAGTTCTTTAGTGAAGTTTAATTGAAACATGTTCTCCATATCTTAAATAAATTTCGCGCTTTGAAGGAGGAATTGGAGAGAAATAATTGATTAGGGTGGAGTTGGGGTGTTGATCTGTGATCTCTAATATATGAGTTAAACAAGAACAATAAATGAGTTAAATACTAACTCATGTCTTGTTGCAGTAGTTAGAATGAGTATTTATTATTTTTGTGTGTGCAGTTGCATAAATTAGGAATTAATTGTGTTCTTGATCCACAAGGAGTGTGTTTCACTTAAATCTACATGTATTATGGCATGGTTCCTTATCAAGAGAAGTATGATATTGACATCAGATTGTATGCAGGTTTATTTAAAGACTTTAACTTCATTAATCAACTTTTCCAAATGTGTAAATTAGGTAACGAATACATGCATTTATGCCCGTCAAACTACTGCAGCTATTGCTACTGCAACATTCATTTGCAGCAGTAGATACAGAGAGTTTTTTTATTAGCAATTATGTCTTGTTGCTTATCTGCCCCTAGGTTATTATATTTGAGACCTATATCTTCTTGGGAATTTTTTGCTATGCTCAATATTTTATGTTGCTAATGGGTGCAAATCCCCTGTTGCAGGAGTTTTAGAGAAGGCTGAAGGGGTTGGATATATTGACTGGTCAAAGACAAATTAACGTCTTTGGAGTTATGGATCAGTGTACATTATTGCCCCACTATCTTGTTAACTCATTTATTGCACTTTATTTTATTTTTGCATCTTATTGCAATAACTCTGATTTGCCATCTTCTTGTTGACTTTAATAAAAGTGTATGGTTTCAAGTTGTGCACAATTTGTATTCCACTTTTTGGAAGCAGTCTCTAGTGTTTCCTTGATATTTATTCTTGCGTTTCCTCAGGCAACACACTAGATTCATGCCTGCAGTGTTAATCAATAGTATGGCTTTGTTCTGTATTTTAGTGATAACATTCCAAATGATGTTTGGCATGGTTCTGCAACTGTATCTGAAGGGGAAGCATTTTCTTGAATACAGCACTTCTGAAAGATAGCGATCATCATCAAGATGGTGAACACATCCCTATTCGAGATGCAGAAGGTCAGCTGGGAATGTTTGATAAACCCCTTCCTTGCTTTGGTTGTGGAATAGGATGGTTTTCGTGAGTGTTTCAACTTTAGTGCCTCTTTGCATAAATATCCTTTTTTTTTTAAGCTTTCCTTAATTTTGCGAATTATATATTCTTTTTTGCAGGCTTCTGCTTGGCATTGTTTTCCCATTGTTGTGGTATTATGGCACAATCCTTTACTTTGGGAATTACTACAAGAAGGATCCCAGAGAACGAGCAGGGCTTGCTGCTAATGCAATTGCAGTAAGTGCTTCACCTCAAAAGGTGTATCAGCCTTGGTTCATATTTCTGCTGAGGGACTATAAGAACCTACCATGATAGAATTCACCGTGGACTAGTTCAGCATAATGTTTTGTTGGCTTCTGATCTGTGCATGAGTTGCCAAAGTTTTTCATGATCAATATGATGAAATCTTGTTTGCATACCCATATTATGAGCGACATGCATTTGATTCATCTTCATGCTTCTGCTGTTTGAGTAAAGTTGTTAATATCAAACTTGAGTAATCTTTTCTGAACTTGTTTATCTTTATATTTTAGTGAACACTTTTTAAAAATCCAGTCATCTTCATTCTCTTGACCTGTGTGCCAGTGAAGACTGGGAACAATATTATGTAGCTTCAAAACCTTATGGTAGGATCTTAACTACATTTTTTGTAGTTAACCTTCTGATCCTTCACGTAACATGAACTGACAAATATATCAGTAGTTTGTTGCTAAATACTCTTACTTTGATCTTCTTCTTTTAGCATATCATTAATCTCAATTTACCATTATAACTGCAGGCTCTAATATTTACTATTGCAGTGCTGATCACTGTGGCTATTATTCTCTTTTAGTCCCTGACAGTTCTGGTTCCACTTTATTTCTGGCAAAATGAATGAGAAAAAGGCTATGTGACAAATTTCTGTAGATAAAATGGTCTTCTTCCAATGATTATAGACACAACTGCTGATTGAGATGTTTGTAACTCTTTACTTCATTCTCTTCTTTTTGGTGTTTGGGACAATGCCACTATTGTATATAATATGCTAGAACTAATGTTACATTGCAGTGTCATATATGTTACAGACTTTTCATGTTGTATGCATATCTCAATCAGTTCTGAAATCTCTCAAACAGAAGCAAAGAAAAGGTGTAGCCTATTAAAATTGAAGTAATTTGTTTCAAAAGTTCCTTGGAGGTCCTTTTTTGTGAAACTTTATCCACTAATCAGGTAGAAGGCGTAACTTTAAACTGTAAATGTTCTGTCTGCAATTTTATCAATAATTGAATTATTTCTTATAGTTGGACCTTAGTAGAATGGTCCGCATTTCATCTTGGATGAGTATGAGTCATGACTGAGTAAGAAAAAGAATATCTATTTATACATTAGTATGTGCCAAATGATACATATACTGCATATGGTCCTTGAAGGGGAATCGATTCTTGCTATGAAACAATGTTGTTTTGACTCTGAACATCGTCTGAGCTTAACCTTCTGCTTGCAGACTCTAAAGAGAAGTTTGATTGTCGTGCATGCATGCATTCTTATATATTGCTTTGCTCTGTTGTTCTGTTCTGCACATTGTAGTCTGATGATTTTAAGAAGCTTGCAAAAAAGAGGTACTCAGTTCAACCGTGTATATGAAACATTCAGGATATTCTTAGCTATCACTGCTGTCGTGTTTTGTTGTGCCCTGTTTGGCAATTTGGATTTTTAGATGCTGAATATATAGCACTTTAACCTTGGGGTTGTTCATTTGATTGAAAGTGTCCATTCATTCTAAAGACTCAGTTAGATAGAAGTATCTTCCCATCCATTCCATTGTGTTGTTTCTTCTTCCTTTGGAAATAAATTAAATGTTATTAGGTAAATTTTACTAATAATTTGATTAAATAATTAGACTGGCTACTGATATAATGGAATTATAAGTTTGAATTGAAAGGAAACCCTTGGTTTTAACCCAACAGATTTTAAAGAATGGGAAAAAAAAAAAGTGTATTATATTTATAACATTACACGGGCAGGATACCAAACAGCCCATGAACAGCTGCACGGATTTCTGTCCGAGACAATTGCCATGGGAGACTTGGGAAGGTCGTAGGTAGTTGTAGTTGTAGTCTGTAGCCCTTTTACATTTGACATTTTAAAGCGATCGGAAGAAAATAGGCCAATCCATAATATCCCATCTGACACGTTAAACATTTTTTCAAAAAAGAATTAGGTTAAAATTAAGTTTATTAAAATAAATTATCCCCTTTTTGTCCTTAATAAATAAATAGTTGTAACTCGGGTGTAAAATGATAGTAATCATTTTGAAATTAATGGAGTGATTTAGGATTATTGTTAAGAAATACTAAGAATGATTATTGTTAAGAAATACTAAGAATGATTATTGTTAAGAAATACTAAGAATGATTATTGTTAGGGGTCCAGACCAGGCGGCTAGATGAGAATGAGATGATCATTGTTGTCCGCTCCTCTCCCTGGTTTTTCGGCCCATGCACATGCTGTGGCTTTGGCTTTGGCTTTGGCTAATGAAGGTATAGTACTAATCTCTGCTCTGAAAGGAAAAGACCATGGTTTTCTTGAAAGGATACGGAAGGTAGCTGTTGCCTTTCTTGCTCCCATATTCTTACCTTACGTGAAAAAAACAATTTGATAATGAAAATCTTAGCACACAACATTCATTCACGGAAATGGTGCGCAATCAGCTGGGAATTAGTAGTATTCAAGAGAGTACCGGATGGGTAAATTGGTTCGATAGAATTAGAGGTCACATTTCAAACTACACGACTTAAACGCGTTTTCGATTGGCTTTGTCACTCTTGCAAGGAAAGCCAACATGTGATGTGATGTAGTCTTTGTTTTCCTCTTCTCTTCACTTTGCACATATTTTTATCCAAACTCCTCTGAATTCGAAATAAATAATTCCCACCACTATTCCATTTCCGCATTTTCATCTTTTTTTTTAAAAAAAAATCCCATATATAAACAAAAGACAGGCAACAAAGTAACGAAAGTAAGCAAACTCTCCAAGCAAAAAGAAAGAAGCAAAAAAGATCGGCGCACAAAAGGAATTCCTTTATCAAAAGCAGAGCAAAGCAAGAAAGTGGAAACCTAGCTAATATCCATGGAAGAAGATGGGGAAGACTTGACTCCATTTTGGGAACAAAACACCGCCAATCGCCGCCGTGTCGATCGCATTCGCAAGGGTTTATCCTCTCTCTTCTTCAGCTCCGGGCTTCTTGTCATTCTCCTGCTGGTGACGGCTGTTTCCTTCTTAGTTTTCGTGGTTCCCTCCACTCTTTCATCCTCTGCTCAGATCTTTAGGCCAACCTCCGTAAAGAAAAGCTGGGATTCGCTCAATATAGTACTGGTTCTTGTTGCTTTGGTCTTTGGGATCCTTAGCAGAGCCGCAAATCAAGAATATCAAACTTCTTCTCCCGTATCTAGAAATGAAGTCTCGAAATCAAACCCATCCACCCCATCACGACGAGAATGGTATGTTTATAACTCCACAGATGAAGCTCAAAGATCAAATCGTTCAACTTTTCATGAACAATATTGGTATCCATATGAACAGTGGACCTACAACACTGCAAATATTAGGACCGGCAGGGGTGGTCGGAGAAGGACCAGTAGCTCTTATCCGGATCTACTTGAGGTTGATGAATTCATGTCTAGAGAAGATCCCTGGAGGTTTAATGACGATATGAGCATCGATACTTACAGAGTTTCCGAAACTGGCCACCTAGTTCGCCGCAGAAGCTGGAAAGATAAGTTTGAGGATGCACGAGTTGAAGTTGCAGAAAGCAATAAGAACATTAATTATGTCGATACATTTGTGAATAATCATCCCAATCCCAAAGATGCTTCCAACATTCCAAAACCTCCACCTTCTCCACCATTAATGCCTAAAGTAGAAAAGCCAAAACGTGCACATCCAAGCAAGAGGAAGGATAATAAATTGGAACAGAGGGAACCCATCTCATCACCGGTAACTCCTCCTCCACCGCCGCCGCCCCCAGGTCTACCCGGACTTGTGGATCAAAAGAGCAGCAAAACTGACAAGAAAAGGAGTGGCGGAAGTTCAACCAAAGACTTCTGGAACTCTCTTCACCATAAGAAGAAGAAAAAGCAGAGACAAAAGAGCATCGAGAATATCGATGCTTTAGTTCATCATACTCAAAATCCAACTCTGCGGTTCGAATTGTCGCCAGCATATCAGCCACCACCACCTTCTGTCTTCAACAATTTATTTTCATCAAAGAAATCCAAAAGAAAGAGACCAGATCAGCACATTTCAGCAGCTTCTTCGACTTCCTCCCAATCACAACCAACTCCTTCTCCAGCAAACCATCAGAAGAAACCCTCAACTTCCCAGACGTCCCTTCCAGTTTCCACTCGAAGATCTCCCAAACCAATAAAAATTAAAAGCTTTGACAGTGTGGAAGAGAACTCAAACAGTGGCGGAGAATCCCCTCTTATTCCAATACCTCCTCCACCACCTCCTCCTCCGCCGTTCGCCAAGTCTTTGTCATGGAAATTTGTGGTGCAAGGTGACTACGTGAGAGTCGATAGCAGCATGAGCATCAGCTCAAGAAGTGACTCTCCGGACGACATCGACGACGGGGAATCAGATGTCACACCAACGGCTGCAGACGACGGTGCAGATGCTCCAGCATTTCCGGCATCGGCATTGTTCTTCCCAAGCCCCGACGTGAACTCAAAAGCTGAAAATT
Organism: Parsonsia alboflavescens; assembly: GCA_028571225.1. Taxonomy (NCBI): domain Eukaryota; kingdom Viridiplantae; phylum Streptophyta; class Magnoliopsida; order Gentianales; family Apocynaceae; genus Parsonsia; species Parsonsia alboflavescens. The sequence goes on along the minus strand of JAOXNR010000028.1, from coordinate 9,287,499 downwards.
TCATCACAAAGTTCCGGGATGGACTAAAGCTGGAGAAAATCAATTCCATGAATAAAAGGCGTGGCCTGCGCATGTCCAACCTTGGTCGTGGGTCTGCCTCAACACGACAACTATGAAAGGAATTTTTTTAATCTTCTTTAAAATAATTTATTTATTTGTTAGTTAGCTTGGTTTTCGGGAATTGTATTATTAAGATTGGTTTTTAGACCAAATTTATTGTCTATAGCAGACCATAGAGGAGAAGTTTGTTCAACCACTTAATTAAGAAACTTTATGCATTTGCTTGATCGATTTTGAAAATTTTGTACTTCTGAAGAAAATTTTTTAAAATGAGTATGAATTTTTCAACTCTGCTCTGATAAATGCCTGCATAATTCCTAAACGCCTTCTTCCTTTGTATCCATGGGTGACATATTGGCCCAATTATATAAAACCAAAAACTATAGCCCATATTCCGACCCAACTACATGCTTTTTTTTCGAGTGAGAAAACGAAAGGCTTATAAAAGGTAATTCTAGCCTTGATCGAATGAGCAGAAGAATTACTACCTAGGTCAGAGGTTGATTCATTTCTGGGATAATCAACTTGGATTTCCTTGGAATAACACATTTCCACTAGCCAATAAGTGGTGCTGGTTGCGGGTTCAATATATATATATATTTTTTTTAAGATTAAGATTATTTGTAAAATTCAATTTGTTTGAATCGATTTTTTACATGAATCTAAGTGAGTTTAATTTTACGTGAAACAGTCGAAATATATGCCTAAACTTAATCCGAATAATAATAATAATAATAAATTATGAAACTATAACAACTGGCAGGTGAAGCAACAAGAGTGCCCCACCTTGACATCGAGAGATAGATGGCAATAGCAATTCTCAGTTTCAATAGCTCACCTAATCTTAAAGTAGAGACGCTCCTCTCCTATGTTTGGGAGTGGCACCTGCCCAGAAATAGAATGAGCAAAAGTCTGGCAAATGCTTTGGAAGATTGCAAAGGGAATCTGCTCGGCCTACACCAGAGCCACGAGGGTGATTCAGATACATATATCTTTCTTAATTACACATGTAACAAGTTTACAATAACAAGTAAGTTTGTGGTAAAATCTTAATTTTCATCCTCAAACCAATTTTCCCCCCTTTCACTTTAGATGTCTTTAATAAATTTATTTTTTTAAAAAAAATACTTTTTAGGTTCTTAAAGTTTTTAATTTTCTTTTATCCTAGGTTCCTAATAAATTTTTTTCCCCCACTTTTTAGCTCCCTATTTTTTTTTTCTTTTTATCTTAGGTCCTAATGTTTTCTTTTTAGTTTTCGAACTATTTTCAATTACACAAGAGATCTTTTCAACTTGAAACTTACTCTTTCTAATGAAATCAACTCTTATCTATTTTTAACCAGTCAAACTAACGGCATTCGACTTTATCATTTTATTATTTAATCCATTAAGAAAATACTATTGATACCTATAATTCTACAATATCAATAATTTTAGTAATATACACTTATCATTATTTTTTTCTTATGATTTAAATGATAAAGTGTTACAATTGCCCATAATTTGACACGTTGGGGGGAGAATTGACTTTGCCGAAAAGATTTATTTTCAAAGCAAAAGGATCTTTTATGTAAGTAAAAATAGTTTGGGGATTTAAAAAATTACACAAAAAAAAAAAAAAAAGATTTGGGGATCGGTGAAGAAAGACAAAAAAAAGTATAGAGAGCTAAAAGAGTAAGAAAAAATAATTAAGGACCTAATCTGCAAGAAAATAAAAAGTTTTAAAATATTTATTAAGAAAATAACATGAAAGTTAACAAAAGTTTTGAGATAAAATTAAAATTTTATCTAAGATCGTCCATTATCTAGACAGACAATATTAAAGTTACCTATAGGAAATGAACATCTGGATATATTTTTGGGTTGTGGATAGATCGAAACTAGTACTAAAATAACTATCTATTTTAGAATTGGTCTTGAACTCGACTTAATAAAATGCAGATAGATTCAATATCAGAATTCCTCATTCCAAATTAGTTTAGGAGATGACACGATTTTATATATATATTTATATTTATATATATTAAAAAGTATTTTTCTTAGCATCCTTCTTCAACTTGTAATCTGACCGCTTTCAATTTCTCAACAATAAACCTTGTTTTCATTGTAAAAAAAAAGGACACCCTTTCTTAGCTTCGTATAAAATTAGCAGATTAGTCTGCAACTTAAGCGGGTCTTAATGTAGATGATAAATTATATAAGAAAATAGAATATTATTTTACATAAATGTAATAATAGTCATATGAAAAATATTAATCTAAGAGTTTATTGAATTAATAAAAAAAATTGAAAGTTTTTGAAAGGAATTTTTCTACCATTTTCTCTTTGAATTTACAAAATGCACATATTCATAGTTTTGACTAAGACTAAAATGTATAACAAGATCAAGTTATGTTCATGATCTGCATTATGTACGTCTTACTTTTGAATTACTTGATTATACTCTTGATTGCTGGTGCCTGCAAGTTAAAAACTACTCCAAAATGGAAATAGTTTGCCTCGTCTTCACAGCTTCAAATAGGGACAAAATAATGAAAAGGATTTTTTTAATTAAACAACGTATAAGTCAGTTTAGCTTCTTACATGCCCTAATCCACTTCTTTTAAATATTGTTATTATTAAACTCTTCAATTTCTTTAATCATCCTACAAAAAATTAATTTGCTTGTTAAATATTATTAAACTATTAAACTTCTTTTATTTTCCCATAAAAAATTATTTACCTTTATCTGTACAACTAAAATTTGGCATTTTATTTATCAATAATAAAAAAAAACATAAATAAAAAATTAATTTATCTTAATTACTATTGTATTCAATTAACCAATTTTATCTACATTACAATATTTATTTTAATCACAAAGATAGTCCATCTAATTTATTCAAGAAAAGAAAAGAAAGACGAAACATGAATAAAAATTAATTTATCATAATTGCTATAGTATTCAATTAATCAAGTTTATCTATGTTACAATATTTAATTTAATGAACAAAGATAATCTAGAAGTTTTTCATCTTCCCACTCAACTTACATTGGTTTTTTAGCCATTTGATCCGTGGAGTTAAAAAAAATTCGATCCCTTGATTTTTTTTTTCATCATAATTGTTTTTATGTTTTTACGGTTAGTCGGAATGGTCATAACTATTAATTTCTATCCACTCGCACGGCAAAATCGATCACTGTACATGAGACGTAAAATCATCATTCCACCATAAAATAACATCATTTTGAAACAAGGTTTTTTTAAAAAAAAAAAGAAGAAGAAGAAGAAGAAATCATACCGGAGAAATATGAAAAAACATAATCTACCGCCGATCTGATGTTTAGGGAGAAATCATACCGGAGATATGTGAAAAAACAGAATCTAACGGAGAAATCATACCGGTATATTGTCCTCCGCAGTAGGACATGGTTGAAAATTGAAATACTTAAAAGGAGAAGAGTTGTAGGTACGGGGTAAGTTTATCAAATGGAAAAGCCGATGGAAGCACTGAGGATGCTTTGGGGCTGACGAGGACATTAAATATATGGGTGGGGCTGGACTGGGTCTACTGAAGTGAACTCTGACCATTTTTGCATGCACAAGTTCAATCTAATTTTTAAGAGAACTTGACTGCGCTATCGAAAGAAAATAGCAAGGAAATCGTGAGGGAAGAAGATCGAATTTTTTTTTTTTTTTTAAATTCAGCATCAAAACGATATTATTTCATGGTAGAATAATGATTTTATCCCTCATGTGTAGTGTACGTGATCGATTTTGCCGTGTGAGTAATTAGAAATTGGTGATTGATATCATTCTAACTACTTATAAAAACGTAAGTAACTATTATGATTGAAAAAAAATTTAAGGAAACAAACTATTTTTTGACTCAAACTTATGAAATCAAATTGGCTAAAAACCTACTTACATTCAATATATTAATATATATCCCCACTCTATCAAAGTCTTACTTATTGCCTTATTGAGTTAACAACCAAATATGACTCTCAGATAATTTTTTAGAGGCATCACCGACTTACTATCATATCTGAGTATGTCTAACCAATTTTTTCCTGTGCATTACATTTGTAAACAAGCTAGTTATTTTCAATATTTTTTATATATATAAATACAAAGGATCTTTGAAAAAAATCAATTTGGAATGCTAGAGAAAATTAGAATTATTCGATTTGTTGAATGTTTAAAACGATATTAATTTGGTTCCGTGATATAATAACCGTGGTGTTGTGCGGCTGCTTTAGACTAAACAATAGATGATGTGGGAAAAACTTGAAATTTTACTTTTGAAATGACTGTTTGGGAAATATACGTAAATCCACTCTTTGCCAATTCGGTCAACCCGCACTTGCGGACCAGCCGTGACGCAGCTGTACTGTACCCACGGACAAAAAAACATATTTATATTCAAATCTTTTCAGAAGGTATACCGCTTAAACCCTAAACCCTAAGGACGATCAAGAAATCAAGAAAGGCAGAGAAGAAAACATATAAACCGCGCACCACAAGTTTAGCTTTCTTTCTTTTGATTCACTTGGATGAAGGAGTAGGATTGAAGAAATACGCTTTTTGAATTGTTATTCAATTCTCCCTTGATTCTCTATTGCTTAACTTTTCATTTTTTAGCAACTTATTTTTATTGGTTTTGATAAATTTTTTATCAGGTAGTTTGAATTTATCAAAAAGATTGAATTTTGATACTTCAGCTTATTATTTGGAAGTAACGAAGATATTCCTTGACTTCTGTAAAACAGAATTCATGGCAATAGATGGGAGTTTTCTGCTTGCATTTGAGTTTGAGAGGTTTATATCTCGGTGTCCAAGGCTTGCTTCTATTCCCGAGTTTGATTACTTATTGAAGAAGGTTCTGCCTTCCTTTTCAGTCTTACCTTGTTTTTTTATTTACCTTAATATACCTCAAAGTTGTTTCTTATATGTGCGTGGGTTGAACTCAGGGAGGAGATGTGACGGAAGAAGAGGTGGTGAAAGCAATGGGGGAGTTACTTCTGCATCCAAATTATGCCATCCCCATGTTGGGATGTTTCCGCCCTATAGCACATAAGATATTTTGGAGGGCAGTAGGCTTGCTCCGATTAGTTCCTGATTTGCGCTCAAATTCCAATATTAAATTTGATGAGGATAAATTCTTCAGGGAAGTTGAAGTCGTGGACAGTGCAGAACTCATGCATCTTGTTGATATTCATGTCAGGAATGGGAAGGGCTTGAGTCTACATGAGCTTGCTTGTCTAGCTTTTTGTCGAGCACTGGATTTGATTCCATCTTTGTTGGGGTAGGCCAAAATTTTTTTTTACCTTTTCCTTGATTCTACCTTGAACGGATCTATTTAAGGATGTTCAATTTTTTGCTGGAGGTAATATTTCATTTACAGGAAACATGGCCTTCTCTTATCGAATTTTTGTTGGCCTAATCTTTAATAGGGAAAAATTAATATTTATAATTTATTTTAATCTCCTTCATTGTTGTTGTATAATGGTCTGTATTGATGTTGCAAAATGAATGAAACTCGTCCTGTTTTTTTGTTACATAGTCACCCAATTAACGTGTCTTTTCCTTTGTTCAGGGCTGTGTTGGATTATTTTACAACTGCACCCCCTCCATTTGAAAGGATCAAGTTGAAAAAGTTGGTTTGTGAAGACTTAAAGATGGTGGGTTCTTCTTAGACCTCAACCACCGCTTATTTTGATATTTGGTTTCCTCCATTTGTCACCTGATATACTTTGCTCGCAATTCTTTTATTTATCCTTCTTGTTCTCTTGTGTCTTAGTTTCCTTATTTCTTCCTTTTCATTTCTGTGAGGTCATGCACCATGAAGGGGCACTCTGTATCTCTTAATTCCTCACATGTTTTGAGTGAGCAGTTAGAAATTCCTCTGGACATGTAATTCATAGTTAACCAAATGGGATGGGTTGAATAGTATGAAGGAGCCTAGCTTCCTTATTTCCCCTGAGTTATTAGTACATACCTTTTTTTCCCCTTTATTATCTTACTTGGTGATAAATTCAGATCCGTGTATGTATTATTTAATCAATGAATCTGTGTCTCCAGGTTCCTTTGTGTGATAGGTTTTCTTAAAGGCAATATTGCTGTTTTCATCCCTGGACTGATTGTGAACTTCTGATTGCTTTCCTTGTGACACAATCTCAAATATGAATTCTGTATTAATTCTAAATAGGAAGATTTCTATCTCAGGTTCTTCACTCTTTTTTATTTTGGTTTGAACAGTTTTTTACTTCCCTCTCCCTTTTTTTCCTATGCTCTCTTCAGTTTGCTGTGGAGGAGAATAGTTAAAATGATGCCCAACTGCCTTCATTGTTGAAATTTGACTCTCACAGTATTAAATTATGCACGAATCTTTCAGTAACATTTACGTCCTATTTGTCCTAATTCAGAATCTAGTTTTGTATTTTGACAATCACCTTTGTCTTGTTTCAATTAGGAAACAGATCGAATATTGAAGGTTGTACAGATATCATACCGTTTCCTTTTAGCAAAGCCTGACATTTTCACCAATTTGTGGGACTGGTCCTGTTTCTTGGACTTTGTGCCTTATGCTGCCAATATTAAACTTGCTGAGGGTGAGGAGTTCGACAAGCGTTTCACTGACATATGTTGGTGTGTCATACAAATATTATCAATTGTTTCAAAGACAGGAGATAGAACATCTTCAAACCTCAGAATTGGTCCTGGGGAAGCTTTTTCATGTTTATTACGGTTAGTTGTTTAATTAATATTTAACCCCTTGTCTGCTTCAATGTTTCTGTTATATGTTATTACCCCTGCAAACCAAACTAAATAATGTAATACTGTAAGGATCTACTTGACAGAACCAGTGAAGATTATTTTCTGAACTGTTAAAGTGGGTTTGGTTCAGTTGGTCAATGCATGTAACTTATCCTGACCACTCAAAATCTATCCTACTGGTCCTAATTTAGTTGAATTCACTTGCTGTTTTGGCCAAAGTTTTCTAAGGGGTTGGTAGAGCATCTTCAATAGGTTTTGGTGGTATATATATATATTTTGAACATTCCATTTCATTGTTGCAATTATCTTCTTCTTTTGTCATTTTCTACAGTGAGTAAATAAATTTAAATTTAAAAATATGGTTCATCATCTATCTATTTGTTTAAGATTTTACACCTGTTTTCAATGTGCAATTTGCAGATGGCATGAATTTTGTCAAGATGTGTCATTGGAGAGAGCTGGTTGGTTTCTTGAAAGCTCTGTACCAAGCAAGTGGCATATGGGTGGCAAACACCTTGATCATGATAGAAGCAATTACTTGGATTCTTCTGTCAATGGTTTTTCATACAAGTTGTCTTCAGAATTACATGACATTCCGCTAAGTCAAAGCAGTCTCCAGGTGACATGGTACGAAATACTTCTTGGAAGTAAGATGTTTTATGAGTTGTTTCGGCTTATTCGGTGTGGAATCTGGTAGTTGGCTAGTTGCACAAGTTACCAACTGAAAACTGATTATTAATTATGGGATGACTACTTTCAATTATGTAACAACGGGACTGTAATCCTTTAATAGAAAAACAAATCTCTCTGGAGACATCTTTGATGTGGATAAGATGAATAGCCTTGTGTAAGTGAACAATATATTTCTTTCTTAGATGTTCTAGTGTATATCAATCATTGAGTGATTATCTGACTCTTTTAGTCTGTGCAGGAATAGCAGAAACCCTTTTATCTTGACAGCTTCAGTTAGGAAAAGTTTTGAGATGGTCTTCTTAGCTCTGAGTCAACGGTGGCCCGTTCTTCTTTATGGCCGTGGTGGTGTTGGGAAAACTGCTATCATAAACAAATTGGCCCAAGATCATGGAAGCCAAGGTAGATCTTTAATAGATAAGTGTCAAGATGCTTGCTTACACTTCATCTTGATATCATGGTTAATTATTTCCACAAGAGTGTAATTCTGATTTTGTGATTTTTCCCTTAGTGACATATTTAAGAATAGTTCACTTGTAAACTTGCATTTGCTCTCTCATTTGGCCTTCTTTTTGATTGAATTGTACCCTCATTTGCTATGAACCTCAGTATTATCAATTCACATGGATGAGCAAATTGATGGCAAGACATTACTTGGAAGTTATGTTTGTACAGAACAACCTGGAGAATTCAGATGGCAGCAAGGTTCTCTTGCACAGGTTGGTAAATTCTAGACATTTGTAGGTGTTCAGCTCTCCATGGTAGTGTCTAGATATTAATTATTATTATTATTTTTTATTTTAGGCTGTTTCAAATGGACTTTGGGTTATTTTTGAGGATATTGATAAAGCACCACCTGATGTTCAGTCCATCTTATTGCCACTATTGGAGGGGGCAAGTTCACTTTCATCCTTCAATGGGGAGGTACTCATCTATTAACTTTGTTTCCATTATCTTTAATTATTGTATGGTACTAGCTTGGACAGTTTGAAAATTTTTTTGTTGTTGTTTCCCCTGACTAGCTTGTTATTCTTGATCTTATGATATATGTCAAATTACTTCTCTAACAAGGTTTTGTTACTAGTCAACAAGGTCAAATGGGGAATGGAGGAGAGTGAATTTAGTGATCTCCATCCAGTAATCATACTATTGTGGGTTTTAGGTGGTTCCTTTTCATTTTTTCTTGCGCCAACCATTTTCCAGGACCTTTTCATTGCTTTTTATTGTTATTTTTCCTGAATAGCTTGTTATTTTTGATCGTCTGATAGATCTAAATCGCTTTTCCGACAAGGTTAAGTTGCTGTTCAACAAGTAGTGAATGAATCAGAGATAATTTAGTTACCACTGTGTAATATTAATATTCTTCCGTGTTTTTCCTTCACTAGCAATTTTTCGGACTTGTAGTTGGTACAGCTATGTTCATTTGCTGTCATTCTTCACTATTTGTAGGCAAAATACCTAAAATGAATGATGAGTGTGTAAACAATTTCTTTTATTTTTTATGTTTAAACTTTTTTGATAAAAAGCGGACATAGTTTGAGTACAGAGGATTCTGAAGACTTGATCTGTTATCAGTTCCTCACTAAGGTGAGGGGAAATGGAACTGTACATATGAAATTGGTGGAATCTTCTTTATAGAAAGGAAAAAGTGGTTGCACATAAGAGATGATTGATAACTCTACTTTTATAAAATAATATTTTTAAAAAAAAGATTCATGGCTCTCCATGTCTGTCCTTTTACTCTTTGCATATTATTGGAATAAACATATTTCCCCTTTCTTTCCACTTTTCCCTTCTTCTAGAGGTTAGCCTGTACTTTTTTCTGAAAATTTATAAGCTTGAATTTTGTCTGAGAGTTTGGATGTCACCTATATATCTATATATATATATATATATATATTTATATATTTACATAGTTTTGTAGTCCAGGGATACTGATACCGTTGCTCTTTTGTAGACAATAAGGGTACATGAAAGATTTCGGCTATTCTCCACTGTCTCAAGCTCAAAGCTAGATTTGCCATCTGCTGAAGACGGTTCTCACCACAGAACTTTTTCTTCGTAATTTATTTTTCTTGTGATTTCTCTCCTGATCCTGTATATCTCAAGTGAACTTTTCAGTTTATACTACTATTTGCTCATGATTACATACACTAGAATTCATTACTTTACTTTACAGCCATGAAATATGTTCAGATACAAAATTTCCTGAACTAGATGGATCCCTTTCTTGTGCACAGCTGTTAACCTCAATGTTCAGTGTATCATTCCCACATTTTGTGTATACATGGGACCACATTCTCTGGAGTCACTCAGTCCTCTAAATTGTTTAACTGTCATTTATTCTCATGTTACTTAGATTAGATTTCATAAGTTAGAGAATAAGTACACATTGAATTCAGCATTCTTCTATAGCCTGGCATTGTAAATGATATCAATGTTGCATTGTAATATTTCTTTGACAGATCTGAAACTAATATTAGTTCTGAATCGTTAAGACGAAAATAGTTAGAAAATATGTAGACACATCTCACCAAGGGTCCCTAGGTGTTTCACGAAAAGGTTGGTTGAGGCTGGTTTAGGCATCTCACCAAATTCTCAAGAAATCTCTCCCCAAAACAAACAAATTATGGAAGGCTGAAATCTTTTATGGAATTGTGCGTATAAAAGACTACAAAGGACCACCTGCTTGTATAGAGTATAAAAGATCCTAAAAACCACACTGAATAAATCTTCTAACAAAAGTAAATAACATAAGGAACTAATTAAAATACTAATCCTCAACAAATTATGAATCCTAAACTTGTAGGAAAAGAATCCTAAACTTAATAGGGACCTATTCCAACTCCCATGAGGGATCCCCTTTAGAGTTCTCCTACCAAACTATTGCTGAAGGTTTGAAAATCTTAACTGTACCAATCTTGTCTCTTCATTACACCTTTAATTCACCATCACAGGGTTTCTATAGAATCTCTTATAGCTAGTTTGTGAGTTTTGGGTAGAGAAGAAAAAAGGTAAGAGTCTTTGGTTTTGGATTGGGAGTACAAGAAAGAAAAGAGGAGATTATTCCTTCCCTTATTTGGGAGTTTTCCAGAATAAAGAGAACCAGTCTTTTTATGTCTCAATATTCATGTACTCATAGTTGCAACTGCTATTAGATCGGGTTTCCTTATGCCAAGCAAATTGATTGTGGCTGCTAAGCAGGAATATTACTGCTAGTAATTAGGATAAGTTCCACCAAAGAGTTGATTACAGCTTTAGAATTTTCTTGGTGCTGTTAGGTTTACCAAGATTTAGCTGAAGAAAAATCATCAAATGTATGCTGATGGAGAAGTAGATCAGAAGCTCATGGAGGTGATAGAAATTTAATAATTCTAATGATAAAGAAAGCATCTTGCTCTAGGCTATAAACTAATGTAACAGATAATTTTCACCAGGGATGCAACGCCACTAACTGTGGCTCTGCAACCCCGGCCAGCACCTGCATGTTCAGCTTGGGTATGAATCATGGGAGAAGACATGGACATAATTGTTTGTTACATAACTTCTCATCTGTCAGTTTCTCTCCACTTCTATAGAGACAAGATTTTGAGTTGGAAGGATGCAAGATACATGCACTTCTTGTTTTTTTCTTTTCTAAAAATTCTCACAAATAGAAGCTAGAATAATTCTTTCCAATTTTCTGACTTCTCTTCAAATTTGCCCTCCAAACTTGCTGTCAAGCAATGCCAATAGTTCACAGTGTATTTCTTATACATTAAAGTATGTTTCCTAAGTGAAATTAATCCGAGAAGTTATATCTGTGCAAAGGAGGTCCTTTTTTTTATTTTTTATTTTTCCTTTTTTCCAAAAGTAAATATCTGTGAATTGATCATCCTAAACATATTCATTTTCCTTAAGAAACTCAAATATTATATCCCTGGGCCTATGTGACAAAAGTAAAGTTCTACAATCTGATGGCATCTTTGGTACTTCTTTCCTTTGGCCCATGTTTCTTTTCATCCTTGCCTCTTTTCTGTTATAGGTAATAATAGTTCACTTGCTGGTCTTTGGCGAAGAATAATGATTGGACCTCCAAGAGATGAGGACTTGGTGGACATTATCAATGCATGGTATCCTGAACTGGAGCCTCTTGCAGGAAGACTTATAGGTAGGTCAAATTTTGATCTTATACAGTAATTTGTCCCAGCTGCCTGAGGTTTATCTGATGTTGGAACCTTAACAGGAACATTCCTGAGGATGAACCAGCTTGCTGGATTTCTACATGGAACTACTTCTTCCTTAAGTTCTCATGGCAGGTTCTCAGTAAGGTGAAAATCATATTCTGTGAATAGAGGAAAATGGAAGAAACAGAACCTTTGAGATGATTTAGTACTATCTTTCATTTTCTTGTATTGCAGAGATCTATTGAAATGGTGCAAGAGAATTGCGGTTCTGGGTTTAACATTTGGTAGAGATTATATGTCTTCTCATGCTTGTACCAGCATTTATAAAGAGGTATAAATATGATTAGCTGCATTTTTCTCTGTTGCTATGTATGCATTATCAGCATATAGAGTGACTGATAAAACTTAATGTCTTCTTCCCAGGCTGTAGATGTTTTTGCTGCCTACTCAACTTCAGCAGAAAACCGAGTGAAAATGATGAAAGAGATTGCAAGATTGTGGACCATTGACAATGTGGAGACTATATATCCTGTGCATAAGCCTATGATTCAAGTCTGTACCTAATTTTCCTTAAGTATATTTTTGCTATATTGAATTATTGTTTCTCATCTGCCGGGAATTTTTTTTGACTGTAGGAGATGCTTTCTGATTTGTGTATTGGGCGAGTTACCCTTCACCGGACCAAAATGACTGTGAGTGATACTTTTAGCATTGTTTAATTTTACATTATGTATCCAAACTCTTGTTAAATTTCTCAATTTGTTGACCTGCCATATTCAGGTGGGTTCTGAGAAGAAGCCCTTTGTTCAGATTCGTAGCTCAGTTAATGTTCTTGAGAGAATAGCTTGCTCTGTGAAGTTAAATGAGCCTGTGCTATTGGTGGGTGAAACTGGTACTGGGAAGACCACTCTCGTGCAAAGTTTGGCTGGGATGCTTTCTCAAAAACTAATCGTTTTGGTATGTTAATCTGAAGCTCTTTTCCTTGGTGCTATTAGAGAATCATTTGTCATTATTTTTCTTTTTACATGCCAGAACTTGAGCCAGCAAAGTGATGTGGCAGATCTTCTAGGCGGTTTCAAACCTATTGATGCTCAGCTTGTTTTGGTTCCTCTTTATAAAGAATTTGAAACTCTTTTCACCCACACATTTTCATCAAAGGTATATTCACAAAACTTTTCCTCGTCCTTAAACTTAACCTGATCTACATAATTATACATTATGAATATTTATTCTCAGGATAATGGAGAATTTCTTTCACGTTTAAGGAAGTATCTAATTGATAAAAAATGGGAGAAGTTACTGCATGGTTTTGAGATGTGTGTCACAAAGATTTTTGGAATACTTAGACCTGGGTCTGGGACTAAAAGGAAGAGGCCTTTAGGTGAAGAAGTAAGGAGTGCTTGGGAGAGGTTTAAGCTGAAACTTGAAAGAGCAGGTCGGCAAATTAGTGGTTCAGGTGGGATGATCTTTTCATTTGTAGAAGGTGCTTTTGTTAATGCACTAAAAAATGGTGAGTGGATATTGCTGGATGAGTTCAACTTGGCTCCTCCAGAAACTCTGCAGCGAGTTATTGGTGTCCTTGAAGCAGAGAGTGGATCACTGTGTTTAGCTGAAAGGGGTGATGTTGACTATGTATCTAGACATCCCAACTTCCGTATCTTTGCATGCATGAATCCTGCGACTGATGCTGGTAAGAGGGACTTGCCTTTCTCATTAAGGAGCAGATTTACCGAATACTTTGTTGACGATGTATTAGATGATGAAGACCTAATTTTGTTTATCCAACAGCACTTGGATGATGACCATTCAAAAGAAGAATTAGTTAATAAGATCTTGAATTTTTATAAAGCAGCAAAGAGGGAGTCTGATGAGAGGCTGCAGGATGGGGCAAACCAGAAGCCCCAGTTTAGTTTAAGGTCCCTTTTTCGTGCATTAGAATTCTTGAGAAAGGCAAGGAGAAACTTTGTATTTGACCAAGCTTTATATGATGGATTTTGCATGTTTTTCATGACTTTGTTAGATGAACCCAGTGCCAAGTTAATGAACCAACTAATTTCTTCATATTTATTGGGAGCTAAAACACCAAAACAGGTGCCTTTTGATAATTATTTAAATCTTGGCGGAAATTCTCTTTCTGATCCTTTGTTGGAGAGTTATGTCCTGACAAAGAGTGTTAAAGAGCACCTTAGTAACCTGGCTCGTGCTATATTTATTGGAAGATATCCAGTTTTGTTGCAAGGCCCAACATCCAGTGGAAAGACCAGCCTAGTACAATATCTTGCTGCAATAACTGGTCATGAGTTTGTGAGGATCAATAACCATGAACACACTGATCTTCAAGAGTACCTAGGAACTTATATCACTGATTCTACTGGAAAGCTTGTTTTCCATGAGGGTATACTTGTTAAGGCTGTTAGGAATGGTTATTGGATAGTCCTTGACGAACTTAACTTAGCTCCATCTGATGTTTTGGAAGCATTGAACAGGTTGCTTGATGACAACAGGGAGCTTTTTGTACCTGAACTATGTGAAGTTATCCGTGCACATCCAAATTTTATGCTCTTTGCCACTCAAAATCCACCCAACTTCTACGGTGGGCGTAAAATGCTTTCTCGAGCATTTCGCAATCGTTTCGTGGAGATCCACATTGCTGAAATTCCAGAGGATGAGTTGAGCACAATCTTGGAGAAGAGATGTGCAATTCCTGAGAGCTATGCTAAGAAAATGATTGATGTCATGAAAGACTTACAATTGCACAGACAGCGTAGTAAGGTATTTGCTGGAAAACAAGGTTACATAACTCCACGTGACCTGTTTAGGTGGGCTGGTCGTTTTCGGGCATTTGGCAGCAGTTATGAGGATATGGCACAAGATGGTTATTATCTACTGGCTGAAAGGCTGCGTGACAATGATGAGAAAAGAGTTGTTAAAGAAGTTCTGGAGAGACATCTGCGAGTTAAACTTTCTGATGATAAAATTTACAAGCAGGTAAACTCTCTAATGATCCAGAACCCTGTATGTGCCATAGTATATCATAAATGTTTTTGATTTTGGCATAGCATGGTTTATGTGGACTTCTTAATCTGATTAGACTTTTTTGCATCCAAGCAAAAAACAGGATTTGCTATATGTTCCTTTCAAGCTGATTAACAGATCAAATTTGTCTTTTTTCTTACTTTGATGCATTCACTTTATTGGTTAATGAGAAGTACCGATTATAATTATGATTATTGGATTTTTATGTGCTTGTTGAGTATCATCAGGGAGGTGGTGTCCTTTTGTTTTCAAATGTTGCTTCTTGTGAAGGCAAACTAGTGTTTCAGAAGCTTAAATTTAGCCGTATAGGGAGAAATTCTGATTTGGCTTTGGTTTTGATATGATTGATTACAGTGCATTAACAATCAATTCTCCACAGTTACAGCCTGCTGGAGTCTATTTAAACTGAAATTAATAGGAGCAAAATATTGTTAACTAGTACTACAGAAAAATACCCTTTATCAACAAGGTGTAATAAAAAAACCAGCCCACCTTTACTTTTGTTACATATATTTCTCTAGTCAAATTTGAATGAAACCAAAAATTTTATTTCTCTTCAAAATGTGGATAATTTCTTTTTTTTTTGCATTTTTTTTTCAGTTCAGGACTATTGTGGTGTGCTTTTAAAACTTGGAGGGCCACTAGTTGACAAATTAAGTATTCATCAATTAACCATTTACTTATTGAATATTCCTTAGAGGATCATTTATTGTATTCTGAAAAGGTTAATCATAAGTTTTGGATGTAAAATTGAAATTATTTTAAAATGTTACCATTACAAGTGACTGCTCTGCTTAATTCCTTGGGATTCCCTCACTTGTTCCTAAGATATTGAGAGCGTCTTTCATATACAACCATGTTTGATTTCATGATACATATAGACAGATCCACACACAAACATATATGTGCATATAGTTAGTGGGAAGCAAGGTTTTGTGAACCTTCAAATTGGTATCTCTAAAGTTTGGTTAAACTCACATGTGATGACTGTTTTATTTTCATGTTGATTTTTCTGACCATTAATTGTAGTAAAAGTTAAACATTTACTCAAGTACCTTAACTTATACTAATTTCTTTCTGGTGGCTGTTCTTTCATGGCATAAATGGTTTTAAGTCATAAGTTATTAGTTGTGTTGTCAAGTGTTCCACATTTTGATGACTATGCATTATTCCTTTATTCTTGTACCATGAACATTGCTTCATGTGATCATCTTGAAACATCTTTTGCTAAGTAAGATTTATAAGCTTTGATATTGTAATCTAGGAGGTTCGAGATGGAAATAAGATCATCTGGACTCGAAGTATGTGCAGATTGTATTTTCTCGTTGAACGTTGCTTTGAGATGCGTGAACCTGTACTCCTTGTTGGGGAAACTGGTGGAGGAAAAACAACTGTCTGTCAGCTACTTAGTGTTATTTTACAATCTAGGTTACACATTCTGAATTGCCATCAGTATACAGAGACATCTGATTTTCTTGGGGTCAGTTTTCTTTACCATTTTAAGTCAAGTTCAATGTTTCTTTATTGGAAGAGGTGGTTGTGTTGTTATGGTCTGATGGCAGTTTAGGATTCTTTGACCTTGTCATTCTCATTACTTGGATGTTTCTTAAAGATATTAAAGAGGTACCTCTAATTCCAAATTTTGATTGATAATTGAACAGGGCTTCTATCCTGTACGCAATAGGTCAAGTATTACCTCAGACTATGAAGATCTATGCAAGGATTTGATGAATTGCAAAGCCATACTCAATCATCCTTTAGGACCTGTATGTTTTTCTCTGTTTTGGATTACCAATTATTAGTTTCCTCCAGAAGATGTTCCCAGAATCATTATTTGTGCATTTTGAGATTCTTCTCCGTTTTTTTTTTTTTTGCAGGAAATATCTTCAGATATTAATCAAGCTTCTTTGACTCTTGATAAATTGTCTCGAATGATAAATGATTACAGGAGGGGCCTGGTTTCCCATCCTGATGTTAACATTCTGGACCTTGGGTGCATTGAGAGGATGGTAGTGGATCTATCTAAGCTGCATCACAAGTGGCAGACCATATTTATATGGCAAGATGGGCCCCTTGTTGAAGCAATGAAGAAAGGTGACTTGTTTCTAGTGGATGAAATTTCTTTGGCAGATGACAGTGTGCTTGAAAGATTGAACAGTGTTCTGGAGCCAGAGAGGAAGCTGGTGGGTTTTCTTGCAGTGACTACTTGTATAAGATGTCTATCTGTTGTTATGTATAAATTTTACTTGGTATTGCGCATTACAAAAAGTTTTCTCTTAATAATACCAGTAGAATCATGTTAGGGATAGGAAAGATTATTATGATTTGCATTTGATGAATACTTGATAAATGTGAGTTAAAGTCCTAACATCTGGAACATAGAGCAATTTTGGAAGGGTGGACAAACTTATTATTGCTTGGTTATTTTGTACTTAGGATTTGAGGTGTTGTATTTTTCGTAGTGCGTTAGAGATAATAAAAGATAATGTTTTTGAACTTTATCCCAATAGTGAGTTACTCCTTATGTCTGCACTCTTGTGTGGCATAAAATTCTGGAAGTTGAAGGAACATAAATATTACCAGAGACAACTTGAGTATTTACACATCATCATTAGTGCTGGTGTTATGTTTGACAGGATGGCAGTATGTGGTTTAATTTTCTAAACCATTTGACATTAGCAAATGTAGAATAATGTTGGTTTTGGTTAGATTATAAATTTTGCAGATAAATAAGGTACTCATTTCGGTTAACACTAAAAAAATTTGTTCTTGCCTATGGAGATTATTGTGTTTCTATACTCTTTATATGATTTGTATCTGGAATTTTGTCCCTATGGCAAGTCTCAATTCAACAGCAAATTCTTGTTGCTTGAAATGGAACTGTGTACTTCCTTTTCTTGACATACATTGAAGTCCAGTTCCCTATTTGGTAGAGAGCTAAAACATGTTGCTGTAAAATTGAACCAAAATAAACAGCCAAGAATATTTAAAAGCTAAATCTTTTTCTTTATAAAGAAAAGGCAGTTTTTTGGACAGTTTCTTCCCCAGTAGTTGAACCATCATAGTAAAAATTTTCTTTCAGTTCCCGGTTTCTGTCTGTACTTATCATATCATTTGTTCCTGTTTTCTTTTCCTCCGACGAGAACGAAATTGCTTAATCATGATAATGTTATGCTCTATTATTATTTTGAGAAATGTTCTGCTCCTGTTTTCCCTTGTTCTTCCGACTTCTATGGAAGTGTTCTGATATGGGGCTTTAAGCCTTTTGAGATCAAACACTCCCATTTATGTTTACTCACTTTTATTTTTCTAATAATGCTACGCTTTCCTTGGTGCCTGTTTTAAATATGCATATTGTTAATTGGACAGTCCTTGGCTGAGAGAGGAGGATCTGATTTGGAGATTGTTACAGCTCATCCAAACTTTTTCTTGCTTGCAACAATGAATCCTGGTGGTGATTATGGTAAGAAGGAATTATCACCTGCTCTTCGTAACCGCTTCACTGAGATATGGGTTCCTTCTGTTGGAGCTTTAGATGAGCTTAAGTCTATTGGCCTTAAGAGGTGATTGATATTATAATTTTATGGATAAAGCAGGAAGGATCATTCTTGTTGATATTTTGTAATTTGTCTGCTTCGATTTTGCAGGATTGCTAACCCACAATCATCTGGAATTGTGGATATCATGCTTAACTTTTGGAAAGTATGTGCCTTCCGAGTCTATTGATCTCACTTCATATGTCCTATTGTTTTGAAATTTGCAGGAATTGCACATCCAAGTTGATGACTTCATGATTTGATCTCCCTAACAATCTGTTGATATATTTATGTTCTTTCCCCCTGTTTTGCAGTGGTTTAACCATCTGGAAACTGGGAGAACACTTACCGTCAGAGATTTCTTATCTTGGGTATCTTTTATCAATGTGACTGAAGAATCTTTACAGCCTGAATATGCCTTGCTACATGGAGTATTCCTTGTTTTGCTTGATGGATTAAATTTAGGTATATCTCCTTTTGATAATTTTCTGAAATAAATGACATATTTGCATTTGCTGCCAAGAAAGGTTTTTACGTTGTTGCTACAGAATTAGCTAACAATTGAGATGTCCTATTCAATTGCCTGTCTGAGCATGATGTTACTTGTAATCTTTATGATTTTACTTGTGTATTTGATTGAAAATTCTGCAATATAATGACTTTGTTAGTTTTCTTGAGACTCTCCATTTTATTTCCTGAATTGAAGTGACTCTTAAAGGGAAATTTAAAGTTCTCTTCCAGTAACTTTCTCCCTTTTTTTTTCTTTTCTTTTTAATAAAAAGATTAATCTGTACATTCTGCCCTCTTGTCATAGATATATTTGTTTACATGCTCCTGCAGTCGGGGAGTTCTGTTTCTTTTATTTAGATGTTCGGAGTTGCCAATTCTTCTCTAGGCTTTCTTTTGCTGGTGGAAATTACAATTTGCATTTTACTATATTCTTAATATTCTGTCATATGTTCTTTTTTTTTCTTTTTTCTTTTCATCTTGATATTGTTATCTTTATTGCTTCCAGGTATGAATTTGGCAAGAAGTGATGCAATAAAATTGATGGAGAAATGCCTTTCCTTTCTCGTGAAACAGTTAGAGGTCTAATTTTCTATTCTTATTGATGTTACTAAGTCTTACCTGCTGTATTTTATTTTCTATGAACCATAAAGAGTGGATGGACATCTAACGAGTAAACTGGCCGTTGATAAAGGCTTACTTCTCTGTTCACATCGATTGAGAAAATTAGTTCATATTTTCAAAAAATTGTATTTCTCTTACATGCCATTCATTAATACCAATTTAGATTCCTGAATTGACTTTGAAACTAACACACTAACCATTACACTTATTATTATTTTTTTGAAAAAAAGACTGTAGAGTTCAAGCTTTGAATATTCTTTGGGAAAGGGAGAACAATTTTTTATGTGCCTGGGATAATAATTGAGGGCATATAAGAAAGCTAAAGAATTTAATTAAACCATGTAAAAGGATATAGGCCTATAATTTAGGATTAAAGAAAAAGAAGGAGTGCTTATCTTTGGGACAGAGGCAGTATGCTTATTTTTCTCAACTGATACTGTCTTTTCTTTCAAAAGGATAGTTTCATAAACCTCCTTTTAGGGTTCCAACAATATGACTCACCTGCCCTCAGGCTTCAAAATGTTACTAAACTCCTTTGAGATTAAGTCATCTATGTTATTTGAAAACATAGAAGTCCCATCAAAATCAAAATATGTTATAAAATGATAGCAGAGAATATCTATTGGTGAAATGACTAATTCACTCTATAACTTTTACATCAACCTCCGATCATGTTATGCAGCCTAATTGCATTTGTACATCAGTTGTATTTTATGAATTGATGTCTCAGCGAATATCTAAAGGTAAAATGAGTCACTCTGAAACTTTTGCATGCTGACTGCTGACCTCTAATTATATTCAGGAGCCTGCATAAAGACATGCGTGCAGCTTATATTGAGACAATTGTGTCATTAAAAAACATAAATTTTGGCAACATAGTTGAAACTGCAAAAGATAATCATAAATTGTATCACATCTAAGACTCTTTTAAGTGTGTTGTGTATCCTAGATGTTGATGTGTAAAGTTTGTATGAATGAGTCATTTTTCTTGTAAACACTTCTTGGGCATTATTGGATAGTTTGCCCGTAGATAAGAATTAAATAAATGAATAAGGGAGGTCAAAAATATTTTTGAAACCTAAGGGAGGACAGTTCTTAGAAACATCATTGGAGGAAATTATCCAGTTTGAAATTTTTTGATCATTTGTTACTGATGTGAGCATTACCAGCTTATGCATGTTTGTGGTGACTCTTAAGTGGTGGCTGAAGTATAGTTTATTTATGACTACAGGGACTTTATCCCAATCTGGATCTCTCAAGTATCTCTACATTGGACAACTATGGTTGGCCTGATTCTAGGAATTCTACAGTTACTAGTTCTGATGGCATGCTTAGTAAAAATCCCTTTGGCATCCATCCCTTCTACATCGAAAAAGGTAAAGACAGGTGGTATTTATGACGATCATAAGAATTGTGTAGTCCAATTAATTTAGGGGATTCTGTTGTCTACTCCTTTTTTGCCTGTTCTTGTTTCAATTTTCTTGCCAGTAATGTGAGCTTAGAGTTTACAAGTTCATTTCTCAGAGTTATACACTTGAATCTTCTTTTGAGAAATACAATATGATCATTGTTTAGTTACATAGAGGCACATGGTCACATTTTGTTAGCTATTCAAAATGTATTTCATTCAAATTATCTATGATAGAACTTTCGAGATTTACCTTTTTTTTTTTTCCTCTTTTCTATTTTGGCTATTTAAGAGTAAATCTATTAAGCTTTGACCAAGCACTTTGAAGCTTTCCAGTTGGTAACTTGTCCGATTATGTATTCTCTGACTAAGCTTCTTTACTTTTTATTAGCTTGGGCAAATTTCTAGGTTGGCTAGAACAACAAGAACATTATGAACTAAATTTAGATGTTTGAAAAGTATTTATGGGGAATATAAATTTCCACTCGTTCAGTTATATCTTTTTGTAAAGTGGTTAAATTCAACCTTCATATGAGCTTAAGATTGATCTTAATTGAGGTAGAAACTTAACGAAGGGGACTTGTGTGCAATTCCTGTTATTGACAAAATTTCTTTTGTTTCGCCCCTTTGTTGCTTAATCATGTGTAGGGCCTTGTTGAGAAATTATGGCTCACACATGAAGGGGTCACAATAATTTAACCAATCTCTATAAGCTTAAGCTTTTAGAGGAGGCTGAAATTTACCAATATGTGAACCACTAGACAAAAGTTTCCATTGATCTGAGAAGTGACAAGTAAGTTGTGCGCCCAACTTGTGAGGTTGCCGAGTCCATTCTTCATCTCTTGGGACTGCACTTTCATCCAAGTTGACATGCACTAGTTGTCATCAGGTTGTTGTGCTCTCATCTGAATATAAATATTATCATGTCTAATGAGGGCAAGAGTCTGTTGGCTATATCATTGAGCTGGTGAAGTTCCAATCATCCTAACTCTATTTGCACAACAGTTCTACTTTGAATCCTCTTAATTATGCATCTGACATTTTTCATACGTGATCCTAAACCACTGCTAAGGTTCCTAGTTTTCCAGCAATGATGTTGGATTAGAACAGCAGTATGAGATTCTTATTGGACTTACATATAGGTGTATAATATTTACTTTTCAGAGACAACTACCTTTTGGCATAAAGCACTCTTCATTTAGGTGCTATTCCTTATTTCTTTGGTGTAAGGAAGAAAAATCATTTAGTGCTTTGGTTTTCTATTATATGGAAAATGGTGAGGTTTCTGTGACTCTCAATTTGGGAAAATTGCTGTTAATCACTTTTCTTTTATTTTGAGGATCGCTTTAGAACATATGAACTTGGCATAATCTGAGTATTTCAAATTGTAGGTGATTGAGGTGGTAGGTGAAAAGCCCAAGAGCTTTCCCGTTTTTGTTCATACCTGGATTTATATTTGAAATACTTCTGTATTAATGTGCATATGTTGTAAAGTTGTGAGACTTCGATGATTATTTTCTTGTACTATACCTTGTGAATTGGATCTTAACAAGGATTTACATCGTTAGTGGAAAATCAATCTATACTATACTTGAAACAGAGCTTTGGCTTATATAATATTATTTTCTGGTCTAGGTTGTGGCAATTATGATGCAAAAGGTTTTGAGTTTCGTGCACCTACCACCTGCAAAAATGCTATGCGGGTTCTCCGCGCTATGCAGCTTGCAAAGCCAGGTATTGTTCTTTCACTTCTGATGGCAATTAATTTTCTAATTTATACTATTCTCTTTGGAAGCGCACTAAGATTCATTTTTTATTTCTTTTAGGCATCTCTACACATTTTAGAACTGGAAATATATTAAAGAATGCATACACACTCACACAAACTTTTTTTATCCTGTAAGTTAAATTGTCTTACATGTAAAAAATTTATGCTTTTAGTGCTGTTAGAAGGCAGTCCCGGTGTTGGAAAGACCAGTCTAATTGCTGCCATTGGCAAATTTTCTGGGCATACAGTTGTAAGAATAAACTTGTCTGAACAGGTAAAGTTTATCCTGGCTATTGTAACTCAGTTTTCTGTTGGGATTGCTCTTTGATGAGCTGAGTATTCTACACACTGCATCAAAACATTTGGACACAATGGCTGTTAGTTTTGTTATGGTTGATGTAAGCACCTTGCTTATCGAAGCCATCCTCTTTCTGCTCTTATCTGACATTAGTTCTTTGTTGTCTAATCATCAGACTGACATAATGGATCTACTTGGGTCGGATTTGCCTGTGGAGAGTGATGAAGGAATGCAATTTGCATGGTCTGATGGAATACTGCTACAGGTTGATTTTTTTATTAGAATTATTGGCCTGTTTTATTGTGTTTCTGAGACATTTTTGTTATTGATGTTACATTTATTTCAGGCTTTAAAGAATGGGTCATGGGTTATCCTGGATGAACTAAATCTTGCCCCACAATCTGTTTTGGAGGTATTTTAAATTTTCAAGAACTCTTTTATCTTATTAGGCTGCTCGTACCTTCTGTTTTGTCTCTTAGCCCTCATCTGCCATCAGATTTTTCTTCATTAAGTTTTTGGTTCTGATTAGGGTTTGAATGCCATCTTGGATCATCGAGCTGAGGTCTTCATCCCAGAATTAAATCACACTTTTAAATGCCCTGCATCTTTCAGAGTTTTTGCATGTCAAAATCCTTATTCTCAGGGTGGGGGACGGAAAGGTCTTCCCAAGTCATTTCTCAACCGATTTACAAAGGTATCCCTGCTTGACATTCTTGCTATTTCCTAGCATGTGACTTTGGTGGACTCGTTTTTTAATGACATATTTCTGATAGCTCAAGTTCTATTTAGTTACTAATTTTTTATGAATTAACTTTATCTTTTTATTATAGGTTTATGTTGATGAACTTTTTGAGGATGATTACATATCCATTTGTACTTCATTGTATTCATCAATACCCAGATCTCTTCTTTACAAGCTTGTTTTGTTCAATAAACGTTTACATGAAGACACCATGTTATATCATAAATTTGCTCAAGATGGTTCCCCATGGGAGTTCAACCTGCGAGATGTTATTCGATCATGCGAAATGATACAAGGTTGGTGCTTTGTGGGTTTTTTTTTTTTTTTGTGGGGAAGGGGGGGGGGGGGGTTTGTTGTTGCCGATAGACCATCAAGATGATTTTATTCTATGTTAAAACTTCGTAGGTGCTCCTGAGAGATCAAGATCTGATTGCTTTCTGAATACTGTTTACGTGCAAAGGATGCGGAAGCCAGCTGATAGATTAGAAGTGATTAGGTTGTATGAACAAATTTTTGGGCTAAAACCATGCATAAACCTGTTTCCACGAGTGCAGATGAATGCCAAGTATTTAACTGTTGGGAGTGTCTCCATTGAGAGAAACCTTTACCAGGCATGTGGGTTTTCTGATGTTCAGCTTAAAGTTTTACCTGGGTTGCTTAACAGCTTGGAAGCAGTTGCTGACTGTGTAAAGCGTCAGTGGTTATGCATATTAGTTGGTCCACCATCATCTGGTAAGACTTCATTGATAAGACTACTTGCACAACTCACAGGTAATGTGCTTAATGAATTAAGTCTCTCATCTGCCACTGATATGTCCGAATTGCTTGGATGCTTTGAGCAATATAATACCTTTCGCAACTATCGTCTCATTATAGCACAAGTTGAAAAATACATGAACGAATATTGCAGCCTCCAATTTGAATCTAGTCCAGAGATGTCCATTAGGAGAAAAGATTTCTTTAGCAGATGGCTTACCTTCTTATCAGACATAAAATCTTCTCCTGTTACAAGTTCTACTTCTATAGATGCTGAAACCGAGAGAACTACATGTTTTAATTTGATTCCTGTGTTGGTTCGGATTATTCAAGATTTAAGGTCTGATTTAGAGGGAAAAATTCTACCTGTGGCTTGGTCATGCAAGGATCTGGATAAAACACTTTTGACCATCAGAAAGCTGGAAGAAGGTTATTCAGCAAGGCATTATTCTGCAAAGTTTGAATGGGTAACTGGACAACTACTCAAGGCCATAGAAAATGGAGAATGGATTGTTCTTGAGAATGCAAATCTTTGCAATCCAACGGTTTGTAGAATAATATTCTTCTGATGGTTTTTGTTCCTTTAATTGGATAATATTATCTTTTTTATGCTATATTTGTTTCTATGGGTACATAACCTGATTCTTCTCTTGTCATGTGCAGGTTCTTGATAGGATCAACTCTTTAGTTGAGCAGTCAGGCTCCATCATGGTGAATGAGTGTGGAACAGTGGATGGCAGACCTTATGTTCTCTCTCCTCATCCTCAATTTCGGATGTTCCTGACGGTGAATCCCAGCTATGGTGAAGTTTCCCGAGCAATGCGAAACAGAGGGGTTGAAATTTACCTGATGCCGCACTTTGGGTTGGTTTATGATGATTGCAATAAAAGTTCTCTTGATGCTGCCGAGCTTAGCGATGTAAAAAGATTTATAGTTCTCTCTGGTGTTCCCTTCGGTAAGTTGGTTGACATGATGGCAAATGCCCACATCTACGCTTGGCATGGAGGTGCAAAGCTTGGAGTTGGAATTACATACCTTGAACTTGCACGTTGGATCCAGTTATTGATACAACTCATTACAAGGGGAAATCGAACCCTCTGGAGCCTCCAAGTTAGTTTTGAGCATACATATCTTTCTTCTTTGGGCGAGGGTGAAGGAAAAGATATTGTTGATGAGGCAATAAGTGCATATTTATCTATTCTGGAGTTGCGTAGTGTTGACTGCTCTCAAGATTTATCAATCTGTTTGCCTGGTGGATGGCCTAAGCCCTTGAATGCAAGGGACTTTGTCCTCTATTCAAGGGAGACATGCGTGAGGCAGAATTGCATGTATTTAGAGTTCCTTGGGGCTCAGTATGCATGTTCATTGGCATCTGTTATTTGTTCTAAAGAACAATCCCCGGCTGCTTTTAGTTCTGAGAGGATTTACTTGATGGATGTGAGAAGATTATACCTTATTATGTTTCCCATGGTTTCAACTGATGCAGATGCAAATGAGGCCGGGCACAGAAAGTTTAATTCAGAATTAGCTGAAAAGATGCTCTTTTTTGCTGCTAATTGGGCAATAGAACAAGCTACAGAGAGTGATATGGAACTTTATCTTTGCTGGTTAAGCTGGTTTGGTTCTCAGCTAGAACCATTTTGTTCATTCTTCAACTCGTTTTTGTATATATTGAAAGAGGAATTAAAGCATTCTGTTTGGAAGAAGATCTTTAGTTGCCATAATGAACTTTTGTCTCATAGTAGTGTCACTGCATTAGGTGCCATCCCTATTCCTATTCTTTCAACGGATTTGGTCAATTTGTTGGAATCAATTGATGGACAACAATCCCATGTTAGACTGCTCATGAATTCAATTAAGTCTGTGGGCCTGGTCAGGCTTAGCTATCAGCAGTGGAGATCAGAAACTCACTTTGTCCACAGTCAGAGAACAAAACATTTTCAACCAATATTGAATGCTTTGCAACTGGTCGAAAAGAAAGTGCTTGAGTTACTTGTAGAGTCTCCTTGTTTTGATGTGCTTTTTCATCTGTACAATGGTCTCCTTGAACATCACATGCTGTTCTGGAATGGTGTTAAATCACTTTATGATGGATCCTATGCCGTATCAACCAATGATGCCATTTTAGTTTCTTGGCGGTCTCTGTTGAAGAAAACTGGGAAGGTCAAGGAATTTTGTCCTGAAGAAGTAGATAAGTTTTTGGTGAGCTTCCTTCTCTTTTTCCCTTCCCCACTTTTCCCTTCCTATGAATTTGTTCTTGCATCATCTGTCTTATCTGAATTGCATCTTGCAGAGTGAAACAAAAAACTGGAATTATGTGCTTTTTGGTCCTTCACATTCAGAAAAATCATTGCTCTGGTTGCATGGTGGTCATCCTTATTTGCCACATTCTGGTGATATATATAGAAAGCAATTTCAGCTTGTAGAACTCTGTAATCAGGTTTGGCAACGAAAGACCTTTGACATGGACCTGGATGGAAATTACAATTTTACTGAAGCTGTTTTATCTTTTAATCCTGAACTTCGCCTCCTTGCACTGCAAGGTGTTTCTATGTCTTCCTACGTTGTCAGTAGGTCAGACAAAGATGACTCTGATGTTGTAAGGCAGTTGGAAGAAATGTATAATATGCTTTCTGGAAGGATTCAGTTTGAAAAACAGAAGTTGCAAGAAAAAGAGATGACTGCAGAGCTCGATTACTGGTCTGCAGGTATATCTGCTTGTTGCAGTTTTTTGCCTGATTTACTGCACAGGAGATCAGGCTTTTCTTGTTTGTTAGATGAGCTGCCTATATTGGATGACAACAGCTTTTTCCTTGACATGCTGTTACTTCCTAAGTTATCGCAAATTCCTTTGCTTGATGTTAAGGAACAGCATCAGGCTTTATCTAATTTGAGTTGCCATGTGGAATCTTCCTTAAAAGCTTCATTGAACTGGACATCACGGCCTCCCACTGATCTTTTGCCTCATCAAAAGGTTATATGGACTGTTGATGCTTGGGCATCAATCCCTGCGGTGGATGTTAATGTTTTGAGTTATGTTCTTGAAATGTGGCACCGGTGGCACTCATTTTTGTGGATGCGTTATCCTCTCCCACCAGATGCTGCCACTGTGCACTCTTGGCATGACATTATTCTCCCAGACAGAATTTTCCGTCCTCTGAAAGCAGAAACTGTTGAGCGGGTTCTTGGAAATACCTGTGCTGTCAGAGATTATCCTTTGCACAGTTATAAACTTAGAGTTGCCTCAAATAATCTTTGGCATGGTTGTCCTAGTGCAATTAATCTCGAGTCTATCCTGCAATCTGCCGCTCAGTCTCTCTTCCAACAAATTATACATGCACATAAATGTTCATTTGAGGTAGAACAATATGCTAAAATTGTGTCCTTCATTTCTACTATGACTGGTAGAAATGGAGCACATAATTTGGAAATGTTAATGGATTCCCTTGCATCATCAAATCATCAAATCTTTAGATCCTTGCTTGAACCTTTGATCAAACCACTGCTGGCTGAACTTTATGGTCCATCGTCATGTGATTACTCAACATTTGCACTAGGATGTATTTGGTTGAAGATTGCAGTTTTGCGATATCGTCTTCTAATTAGCTGTGATGACATAGATCCTGCTGTGAAATACTCGATAAAGTATTCACAATTGGTGGAAAAGATTGCTTCACTTGAGCTTGAAATTGAGGTGCGACAGAAGTGTTCCAGCTTAGCTGGATGTTTTCAGCTGAGAGGACCAGACAAATATAAAGTTAGCCTATTGGAAAATCTACAAGCTGAAAGGAAAAGGATGCATAAACAGATTGTTTATCGCTCTCATGCTACAAAATTTAAAAAGTTGAAAAATGAATGTGATGAATTTCTTGAATTTGTTAGTTCTCCTCTTAGTTGGATAAAAAATATGGAATGCATGCATGAAGAGTTGTCAGATTGGGCACAAGTGAATAATTGGCAGGAAAGGGCAACATGTTTCATTGAGAGATTATCACAAGAGTACCCTGATTATATTGATATAATAGAACCAGTTCAGGTTGCAATTTATGAAATGAAGTTAGGACTATCACTTCTTGTTTCCAGTGCTTCCTGCCAAACTTTCCTGGAGAAAGTTGTACGGAAAGATCCGAAAGTTGGAGGGCGACATGATAACTACATTCTGGATACAGTTTATTCATTTATGAGATTCCCCAGAAGGTTGTCCCACAAAGATGCTTCCATTCACACTGGTAACTGGCAAAACAAAGTTGCTTCATATGATATCAAGTATCCTTTAGATATAGGGTCATTAGATTTGCAACTGCTTGAAAACTTGGTTACTTTTACTAGAGATTCCAGCAGTAATAGTGGATCCTTGGTTTTGCAATTCAAAAGTGCCATTTACAGGAATGTTCTCCTTCGTGTTGTACAGTCTGTTGCTGAGACCCATCTTTTGGATGAGTCATCCTTCTCACTTTTAGATAGAATATTTGAATCATTGGCCAGCTCTTGGTTGCATATGAAAGATCAAGTTAAGAAAAGGGAAGACAGTGAAGCTCAGCCATTCAAATTCAGACCTCGAGCTATTAAGATTGAGAATATATTTGAGCTTGATATTTCAACTCTTGGGGGTTCAGTCAAAAATGAGAGTTTCTTAGAGTGGCAGGAATTGGCTACTGAAAAAGAACCCACAGAAGTGATGGAAATTGATGAAAGTCTTGAAAACTTGGAGCAGGAGTGGGATAGTATTGAGGATTCTGTTCTGAATGCAACCATTGATATCCACAACCAATTATTTGGTTCTGTGGATCTCATTCAAAATCCTGGAGTTATCCAGGTGTCTGATGCAGACAAGAAGAATACCTTTGTTGAATCTTACATGTTGGGAATAAGAATGTTTAGAAATTTAAAGGGCTTTGTTTCTTCGAGTTTTGATGCTAAGCTCATGCCAGAACATATATTCCGCATTTGCTTGGAGCATGACAAGAAGTTTGTTTCTTCTCATAAGTCAGGTCGTGCATACAATTTTTACAAGAATTCTGATGCCCCTGTAATGGCTAATATGGTGGAACCACTTGTGATTCTTAAAGAGAGAGTCTTTATGCTTTTAAAAGAATGGAACAACCATCCTGCTCTTCAGAAAATCTTGGATGCTATTGAAATGGTTTTGGCTATACCTTTGGACACCCCCCTTGCCAAAGCTCTCTCAGGCTTGCAATTTTTGCTGAATAGGGTCCAGACATTACTGGAAACTGTCTCGAAGTTTCCTCTCTCTGATGTTCTAAGACCTATTTATGCATTGATTTCTGCATGGCAGAAATTGGAGTTTGAGTCTTGGCCTGCTTTGCTTGATGAAGTCGAAGCCCAGTTTGAAATTAATGCTGGGAGGTTGTGGTTTCCTCTATATTCTGTTCTTCAACTTGGAACTGCTGCATCTGGTATTCATGAATGCAATAATTTCTCCACTATCCAGAGTTTGGATGAGTTCATACGAACTTCTAGTATTGGTGAATTTCGAAGGCGTCTTCAACTGCTTCTAGCTTTTCATGGGCATATTAACAGTGGACTGTGTTGTGGATCTTATTCAAGTCCTTGCCTAATGGAGAGGATGAAGATCCTGTACAATATGTTTGGGTTCTATGTGCAATTCTTGCCGAAGTAAGTTCTTTGTTACTTTTAGTTGACTTTTTTAAGGTTCATCAGTAGACTTATTTTATTTATTTATTCTATGCAGTTGTTTACTTCAGATGTTATCTTTTTGATTTTCAGAATTTTGGAACATATTGGAGCCAGTAGAAGAAAAATTGCTGAGGAGTTGGAGGGCCATAAGAAAATGTGTGGTTGGGAACACAGTGAGAATTCTCTAAGGATGGATAACTCGAGAAGAGCCAGGCAGAAATTAAGAAAGATAATACAAAGATATACTGTGAGTTAATAGTTTGTTCTATTTTTTTGTCCATCCCTTATTCTGTTTAGCATAACCTAATACTGGTAGAAATGCCTAGCATTTGTCGTGCTGGGTAAGTTATCTGCTATATTCCTGGCCATAAAACTTGAAACTTCTCCATGTGTGTGATAGTTGATTAAACTCTGTTCTATTTTTATCCTGTTTCGTATTCAGTTAGTTACTTATGTTTTTCTTGGGTGATCTGTTACAGATGCGGTATTGTGTTTCTAAGGGTCACTATTATTGCTTTTGGATAGTAGTTATTATTAAGATCTTCCTCCTTCACACTAAATTTTGTATTCAAGTTTTTGCTGTCAACAGAATTTCATTGAATAATCTCTATTAGTCAGTGTCTGAGACACACATGCCCACCCTGAATTTCTTTTTTTTCTTTTTTTGTTTTTTTCTTCTCTCTAGTACAGTTTAGTTATAAAATTGGACATTCACTAATGAAGGTCACCTTATGCATCGTTTCTTTTTTTAAAAAAAAAATCTTAAGGAAGTTCCACAAGTGTAAGCCTTTTTTACCTTTTACTTTGTCTTTATTTCTTTCTTTCATCTATTTTCCACTTCTGGAACAGCAAAGTCCAAAAGCCAATTTTCCCGTTTACTTTGTTTTCTTTCTTTCATCTTGTTAACAGGACAATGTTCTGGAATTTTCTCTCTTTGTATATTCACAAATAACTACGC
Organism: Parsonsia alboflavescens; assembly: GCA_028571225.1. Lineage (NCBI taxonomy): Eukaryota > Viridiplantae > Streptophyta > Magnoliopsida > Gentianales > Apocynaceae > Parsonsia > Parsonsia alboflavescens. Next base: position 9,256,533 of record JAOXNR010000028.1, on the reverse strand, counting down.
ATATATACAAAAGTTAGGATACCAAAACTAATATCCAAATCAATCAATCGAATAAATCTAAGATCTATGGAATCAATTTAAGATTTTACAAATCAATCATACCTTCCTAATATCCTTAAACACATCTATTTTCCACTTCTGAAACACCAAAGTTCCAATTGTCTGAAATTAATTGTAATTCTTTTTTTTCAATAAATTTCAAGAATCTTAGACCTCCAGTCGGTCCTCCACCTAGGTAATTTTTTTTTCCCTTTTACTCAACTCTTTGTATATAAACATGTTATTTGACATTTTTTTACATGAAAATTAGAAATTTTTAAGATGTTAATGATTTTGATTTTATTTAATTACGTTTACCTTTTTGCATTAAAATTGGAAAACTCTTAAATTTTCCTACTCTTTTTTTTTAAAAATTTTTTTTGGATATCATCATAAATTAATATTATTATGCCCATTTAATTATTTATAGTTAAAAAATACTTTTTTTAGTAAGTGTCGCTGCTCACCCTCAGGTGCCTAGTTTCGCCACTGCTACAGTTATTCACTTAAGACTCTTTGCTATCAAAGAATTTTCTTATGCTGATAGTCATTTTTGTTCGAATTGACACATTTTTCTAGTTTTTTCCCTGACATTGACAACAAATGATCCAAGAAGAGCCCAGTAAACTTAATGGTTACATCCAGTCTTCCTGCAAGATCAGAAGTAACCATAATGATGTTGGTTACTGTGTTTCATTTGACAGGTTCAATTAGAGCAACCGATTGAACTTTATATCTCTGAAGAAATAGCAAGAAATGGTCTAAGTAACAGACCCATCCAATTTCAAAATATCTCAAAGTTTGATGTCTTTGAGATGAATAGGGATCATCTTGATCCTATAAGTAATGGGGCCAAGTCTAAGGATGAGAACAGGTTGCTCTTATTTCTTTTTAGTTATCGTTGCTCTTTCCACAATACTTCTAGATAACATTTTCTGATTCTGGTATTGTCTGTTAAGGCTGTCCTGCTTTCTTGATGGACAAAAGAAAGTGAGGTTGGTTTTGGAGACATTGCCTTTCCTGAGGACAATAGAGGTTGACTTCTCATATTTACCCCACAAAGATATGGAAGGTTGGCTTCTTTGAGCATCATTCACATTTAGAATAAATCAAGCCACACTTTCCTCCTTAATGATTCTGTTTTTCTGCAGAAGTTACAAATACCATCAAGGATGCAGTGCCTTCTCAATTTCCATACCTACTGGAAAAAGGAAGGCAAGCTTGGGATACAATAAGAAAAGTTTGTAAAGCTACTACTGATTGTGATGTTATTAGTAGGGATGAGAAAAAGCCTTTGGGTAAGAGGAGGGTCTTTTCTGACCTTCTAGAGGTCTTAGAAAGTTGTGGATTGTCGAAGCACTGGTCAACTTCAACAGAGGTAAATTATATTTTATTTTCCTGGACTTTAGGAATCGGTTTTTATAATTTGTTTTATTCATCTGACTCTTATTTTCCTGCAATCTAGCTGTCCTTATATATTCCATTTCCTTTATATAGGATCACCTGAAGACCAACAAATCAAATTACAGGCTTCTTCAGCATTCCTATTATATGCAGCCATCATATTGTGTGCAACATCTGCTGCTAACAGAAGGTGGTTCTTCCATGGGGGCCGTTGACCGCAGTACTTTGTACCCACTCCTGCACTTATCCTCTGAAAGTTCACAAACTGACTGGAAAAGTGCAAATAAATTCTACTTCAAGAGCATCATGTCAATGCAAGTTCTGAAGCAAGTTTGCGCAACAAAAGATTTTACTCATGATCAGGTATTCTTCTGAATTGGGTTCAATATGATAGAAACCTAATTAGTAGCAAAAAGGTTGGAATGTAAACCACATCAACGACATTGAGTTACAGGATTTGCAGTAGGTTTTTTGCCATCTGGGGTAGTTTAAGTCACAAAAATCAGATGAGGCTTGTGGGGTTTGTTAAGTTCCAATTACTTGAAAATTAAAATTATTGCTTCAGTTTGATGTCTCCACATAATCATAAATACAATTTTGCTAAGGCGAGCTCTGGAGCGCGTGCTAATGCGTGCTCTAACCGTTACCATAACGGAATTGTTGCTCCGCTTGTTTGGCTGCATGAGCGCTGGAGCAACAATTCCGTTATGGTAACGGTTGGAGCGCGCATTAGCAAGCGCTCCGGAGCGCGCCTTAACAAATTCGATCATAAATATTCAGAAACTCTAGGTTCCAGTTATGTTTCTGTTTATCAAAAGAGAATAAAAAAATGAGCATGAACACCTATTTCAATTTGATATATCCTCTGAAACTAGGAGCAGACTTGTCAAGTAGTTGACATTGGATGCTATCAAAGTCCATAATCAGTGTACTCAAGGTCTGCATCCAGGACTAGCTTGTACTGATATCCTACAATAAAGAAAGAACCAAGCTTGTCAACAAATTTCGAAGTTGTTAAAAATCAAACTAAAATCTGCTTGATAAAACTGAAGTTAGACCTGAAATATGAATGCTGAGTCTGAATTCTAAATTTGGAAGCTGAAGTGACTGATGTTCCAATGATTCACTAGAATTATGATAATTGACAAAAAATAATTTTTATGATTTTGTCTTAAGAAATATTGAGAAATGTATATATTTACACTCTTCTTTAATATGATTATAACTTCAAAAAAAAAAAAAAATTTTAACAGTGATCTTGGGCCTCAATGGAAATTTACATTTATGTTAATCTACGATTTACAGTGAAAATATTCTTTTATTAATTTTGTAATTGAAATAATTTTTTAGTTTGTAAAAATTATAAGTTATTAAATAAGGGGAAAAGGTTGTCAGAATATTTAATATTTTAATTTAAATTATATAATCCTATATAAAATATGCTATATATTTAATCATGCCATGACTTGTGGCAAATTGATTTAAATAGAAAAGAAAAGGAATCATTAGATTAGTGGGTATGCATTTCAGATTTCAGCATTCAGAATAAGTGACTCTTATTTCATTTAATAGTTGTAAATGTTAAGTGATACCTGAATTTGTTACTGGACACACTAAATTAGTTAAGCACTTAGCAATATTAGTTATCCAACAAAATTAATTAAGTTAAAACAGGGCCCTATGCTTGAGAACATCCTTGGCTTGGGTTTGCTTGCTTTGTCTCAGATCGAATCCAGTTTCAATTGTGAAATTTTCTTTACTCCCTCTCAATTCATTTGATAGAATTCTCAGTTCTGCACTTCTTTGATACACAAACTCTGAATTTGGTAGGTTGAAAGATCAGGTTGTTTCCTTGACCATCTCATCTCAATTCAACAAGAGCAACGCGCTGCTGCATATGGTTTTGCCAAGCAACTAAATTTTTTTAGGCAGTGTCTTGGGCATTTGGCTAATTTATCCTCGGGTCCTATTACTACTGGTCCTGTCACTGAGTATTCCTTTATTGCTAACCAACTTGTGATTTTTGAATGTATGTGGCAGCAGAAGGTAAGCTTCACCTTCAATAAGAGCTTAAATTTTTTCTGTCATATAATCTCATGCCAACTCCTGAAAATTTTCTTTTTCATCGCAGCAACTTCTTGACAATTGGTGCAACATGTTGAAAGAAGTGCATTTGTTGATAGAGACCATAGAGAATAATCACTTGCACACCTGTTCAAGCGTTAAAGAAATGGCGAAGCCGATTCATCTACTTGTTGAGAAATTTCTTCCTGATTTTCAGAATTCTAAGGTATTAGTTTTGTTCTTTCTTCTGTTTCAAGAGTTTCAACTCTTAGTCCCTTTCTCACGGTAAGACGTGGCAGAATTTGTTGGATGTTCATCTTCTGGGTGAAAATAGTGCACAAGTTGCCGAAGGAGTTTCATTGCATCCATTCAGTGTCACTAAACAAATGAAAGAGTTGGTGAATGACAACTTCCAGTTAATAAGGTTATTTGAGGACAATCTCAATGCTCTCAGCGGGGAAGAGAGGGATGGAGGAACTGTTAAAGAGATGATACTTGGGAATTTTAAAGATTTTTTTGAGAAGGTACTTACAGTTGCGTGAATGGTTAATTTAGTGCACCAATTCAGATTTCTAAGCTTTTTGAAATTGTTAAAACTTGGAACTCTAAGTCTGTACTTTCATTCAATTTCAGGCTACCTTAATAGCTGAGAGGTTAAATGCTGATTTTTGGTCAAAGAATCCATTAGAAAAGATGAGTGAAGATTTTGGTATTAGTATAGCAACTACCAGAGAATTAGAAGCTGGTTTGTTGGTTGCCATCAATGAAACATATAAGTGTGCTGTGAATGCATTTCGAGGAGTATTTATTCCAGAGAATGAACTTGCTCTTAATGAAGAGTCCCTTAGAAGTATTAGCAAGTGGAAAAGCATTTTTGATTTGGATGTTCAGAGTTTGAATTTGGATGTTGTCTGTGACAAATTGATGAAGACAATCAATTTTTCTGTAAGTTGTGTTTGCTCAACCTTCTAAATCACTGAAAAAGGTGAACTGTCATATTTCCTTATGCAGCATTCTCTATTATGTTTACAGGGAATGTTATTGAATTATTATATCAACTCAAATCCAAGTATGTGCTCACTTATTGGAGCTCATTTGACGCTTCTGTGTTCATTATTGGACGTAATTTTAACCTTCAGTGATCATCTGCTTCGTGATTTCCTCTCCATGCATAGGATGGTGAGTTTCAAATTTTCTCTGTTTATTCAGCAGTGAAAAATATAGTTTCCCCATCATATGTGATTTCTACATCATCAATACTTTAAACTAATAACTGGGCCGTTGGTTTTTCCACCAAATTTTCTCTACTCTACACAGCATGGTGCTTACTTGTTCATCACCTCCATGGTGAACTTCGTTTCAGTTTTACCTGCATCAAGTAATGAAAGTATTTGCTTGAACTTCTTATGCAGGTGTCTGAGATTACTTCTGTGCTTGCTGAAGTTTTGACTTCACTATTTGCAAAAGGTTATGGTATACCAGAAGAACAGGTGGATGACACTGGTCATGAGAAAACACAAGATGTGAGTGGAATGGGTATGGGTGAGGGAGCTGGAATAAATGATGTCAGTGATCAGATACATTATGAAGATCAACTTCTTGGAACTTCTGAAAAGGTACAAGGCTGCAGCTCTTCAGAACTTCTTAATTCCGTCTCTTGTTAAATGACATTCCGAATGAGTTTTCATGATTATCTTGACATTGCATTTGCAGCCGAATGAAGAAGATGACGGGTTAAATGATGCTCCTAGTAAACATGATAAAGGAGTAGAGATGGAGCAGGATTTTGCTGCTGATTTACTTAGCATGAGTGAGGAATCAGGAGATGAGAACGAAGACAAGGATGAAGATGAAGGAGATGAGCAATTGGACTCGGCCCTGGGGACTACAGGTGCTAACAGTGAAACTGTTGATGAGAAGCCTTGGGACAAGAATGTTGACGAAAATCCCAGAAACATGGATGAGAAATATGAGTCTGGGCCATCTACCAAAGATGATTCTAATGATAGGGAGCTTCGGGCCAAGGAAGATCCGGCCTCTGCTGATGGTGAAACTGGAGAATATCATGACGAATTTAATCAACAAGATGAGACTCAAAATGAAGTTCCTTCTGATGGTATTGAAGACCAGATGATGGACAAAGAAGATGCATTTTCAGATCCTAGTGGTTTCAAGCCTGATGAACCAAATCAAAGTTCTGATGAAGATGTTGAAATGGATGAAGCTAAAGGTTCTGAAACTGTGGAAGACTATGAGACTGAAGAGGCAAAAGGCACTGACAACCATGACAACGATGGGGAACAGGCTGACAATGTCGATGAAAGCTCCCAGCATTTGGTTGAAAATACAGAAACAGCCGACACTAGCAGTGATCTTGAAAATGGTACAGGCATGGATTCAGCAGAAGTCAGAAAAGAACCATCTCAAGGTGACATTTCAAATGTTGGTGACGATAATATGCCAGCATTGCAATCTAGAGAACTATTACAAGCTGAATCTGGTATGTCAGATGTTTGTGATGCTGCACCAGAAGCCAATTGGTCAAATTGCAATGATATTCAAAATGATCTTGCTCCGATGAGAGGCTTGCCTGATTCCTCTGCTATGGCAATTTCAGTCACTGACTCGTCTGAAGGTAGAAAACTTGGGAATCATCATCTTGACACTCCTATGCCACCACTTGACTCATTATCAAAGAAATTAGAACCAAATCCTTGTCGTAATCTTGGGGAGGCACTTGATGGATGGAAAGAAAGGATAAAAGTATCTGTTGACTTTCAGGACAAGATGATAGAGGACTCAGATGATTTGATTGATGAAAATGCAAATGAATATGGATATACTGCTGAATTTGAAAAGGGAACAGCGCAAGCCCTTGGACCTGCAACGGTTGACCAGATTGATAAAAATCTGAGGGGAAATGATTTGGACATGGATACTGGAATGGCAGGTGCAGAAGATCATGGAACTGACATGGAAATTGAGAAGCAACAATCTGAAATGTGTCCTGTCCGGAATGCTTCCCTGAATCTTGGGACTAATTTTGAGCAGCAATCAGAAACGTTGGACATTGAGGTGCAGCCCCAAGGATCCATGGAGCCTCACTGCTGTCCTGCAGCTAACACAAGAGTGTCACAAAGTTTGGTCTCGATGAATAGGTCTTATTTCAGTGAACACATGGATCAACTTGCTGTGCTTACCTTGAATGACGAGGATCTAGGTAAAGCTCATGGTCTTGAAGAGATGTCAACTGAGATGAGAGAGGACGCTGCAATTCTCTGGAGAAGATACGAGCTGCTCACCACAAGATTGTCGCAGGAATTGGCTGAACAGCTGCGTCTGGTTATGGAACCAACCTTAGCCAGCAAGCTTCAGGGTGATTACAGGACTGGCAAACGGATTAACATGAAGAAGGTATGTAAATTTGTTTCTTTCCTGTGGATAAGCCCCCCTTTAGCTTCTATTCTATGGATGAAAAGAGGACAGGTGGATCTGTATTCACACACTTATATTGATTGTCTTTTTGGGGTGGGAAGACGGGGACCATTCTTTTTGAAATTGCTGTTTCATGCTTAAATGTCTTACTTTAATTGGTGGTTAATATATGGATGCATACTTAGTAGGGAATGCATCAATGCAGATATGAGATACCCGTCATATTGACTTTTTAATCATATGAATTGGAACTGCTGCAGGTGATTCCTTACATTGCAAGTCATTATCGGAAAGATAAAATATGGCTGAGGCGCACCCGACCAAACAAACGTGATTACCAGGTGGTTATTGCAGTGGATGATTCCCGTAGCATGCAGGAGAATTGTTGTGGAAATGTCGCTGTTGAAGCTTTAGTAACAGTTTGTCGTGCAATGTCTCAACTGGAAGTCGGAAACCTGGCTGTTGCAAGCTTTGGGAAGAAGGGCAATATTAGGATGCTCCACGACTTCAATCAACCTTTCTCTAGTGAGGCTGGCATCAAGGTTAGTGTCTTACAACCTCATCATAATTTGCTTTGTTTTTGAAGTATTTCTGTGGTGTCAAATTCTTGCTTTTATATAAGCGACTAGATCGTAATTTCAATTTTTATATGTCCACTGATGGCTTTGAACTTTGGTTTCTTTGGTTGGGTAGATGATATCAAGCCTGACATTCAAGCAAGAGAATACAATAGCTGATGAACCAATGCTTGATCTGTTGAAATATTTGAACAACATGCTGGATGCTGCAGTGGTAAATTCACGTCTACCATGTGGACATAATCCCCTGCAACAACTTGTTCTGATCATAGCCGATGGAAGGTTCCATGAGAAGGTTGTTTGCACATCTGCATCTTCTGAGTTTCCAACTCTTTTGAGTTGTCCATTCTCTTCAATCATCTTTTTAGCTCTTACATGTTTCTTTACCTTGGGATTGTAACAGGAAAAACTAAAAAGGTGTGTAAGAGATTTACTGAGTAGAAAACGTATGGTTGCATTTCTGCTTCTAGATAGCGTTGAAGAGTCCATAACGGATCTTATGGTATTTGCTTATCTTCAACTTTATGTTTCCAGATTTTTTTCACTTTTATTAATGCTGCTTTTGTAGCATCATTGTCATAGTTATGGGTGTCTCTCTCTGTGATGTTCAAACTTAACCCAGGTTTCGAACTTGCTAGAATGGTTTATTTAGTTGTTTGTTTGTGCAGGAAGCAACATTTCAAGGTGGAAACGTCAAGTTTTCTAAGTACCTAGATTCTTTCCCATTCCCATATTATGTGGTTCTGAAGAACATTGAGGCACTTCCCAGGACACTTGCTGACCTATTGAGACAAGTAAGTTTTAAAGTGATGTGTACCATTATCAAAATTTTTCCCTTTTCAAGTGTTTTTTACATGGGTTTATTAACAAACTCTTATGATCTTTCTTCTTCAGTGGTTTGAGATTATGCAACAGTCGAGGGAATAAATGCATTGGATTGTGTGAATTTCATGTTCTTCACTGCTTGTGGGCATGCGAAGAAACTAGTACATGAATAGCTCTGCTGGCCAGGCACAGAGCAAAACAAATGCAGGCCCTGCACACCCCTCGGAACATCTTCTTTCCCAAAACAGTGGCAAAACAAATGCAGGCCCTGCACACCCCTCGGAACATCTTCTTTCCCAAAACAGTGGTATAGGCAGAGAAGACACGTCATGAAATCAATTTGCTCCATCACCCCATCTTCGAGGGAGGAGACGGAAAACTCCCAAAGGATTTGCAAGCCAATGAGACAGAAAGAAACATTAATACCATTGGGAAGTATTAGATGAACTTTTGTGGGGGACTCCGGAAAGGTGATTGAAGTAAGGCCATTGAACGCAAGGCAACTGTACCAAATATTAGGGAAAATGATGATGCTGATGCTGATGCTTGGCAGGAGCCTCTTCTTCAGGCTCTTTTGGAGAAAGTGATTGGAAATTTCTGGACAAGAATTATATTCAACTGTATATTATATTTTGTATTGTATAGTGGCTTGTTGATTTTGATCAATTGGATGCCCCAAAAAGGGCTTCCACTTTTAATTTTTTGAGTCATGTAGGAAGATGATTGCATTCCTATTCAGGTTGATTCTTTATATGTTACACACCCTCTGAGCCTTGAAGCATGGATCAAAGAAATTTTTAATTATCATTCTTTTGATTTTTCATGTCAATTAAAGTATTTGAATTTGTAGGTAATTATGGAGCGTTATGGTGCTCAAATTATGAAGCG
>JAOXNR010000028.1:9192600-9242407 GCA_028571225.1 Parsonsia alboflavescens | reverse complement strand
TTTATATTTATATGAATTTAAAACAACAACCAACTTAAGACAAGATATATAAATATATATGACATAAAATCCAACTCTTATATCAAATGACATAAATTCTAAATATCAAAAGTTCAAAACAAATAACATAATTTTAGTTCAAGTTACAATAATGCAAAATAATTAGAATTCCAATTACAATCCCAAATCAAGAATCAAGGTCTTTGATAGCTACAACAAAAGACCCTTGTGGTGAAATTATTAGTATCACAAGACTTTCATCATCATCACCCTCATCTACATAAAAGGAAAAAAATATACATTTATGAGTTATAATATTAAGTTTATAATCAAAGGAAAAAAAAAAAAAGAAAAAAAAAAAGAATGAATACCATTAGGAGCCAAGGTATATCCATGGAACCAATTCTTTGTTCAAACAAGCATTTGAACAAGTTCATGAAGAAGGGAACTTCTGAATTTTGTCAGAACATGTCAGCCAAGGTTGAAAGCAGATTCAGATGCCACAGTAGTGATTGGAATACTCAATACATCTCTTACCATTATAGAAAGATCAGGGAAACGTTTAGCATTATCCTTTCAATAAGTAAGTGCATCCGAACTCCGAAAAGCATCAAAATCTAGTTTTATCTCCTCCAAATATATGTCCAATTCAGATTTACCAACACTTGATATGCCTTCCTCTTGGAATTCTTTGAACTCCTACATTTTTTAAGGACACAAAGAAATGCATGAAAAGTTCATTGTTATCAACCAAAAAAGCTTTTAAAAAAATTTATACAAAAATATATAAACAAGAACAAAAACTAACCTCGTTTAGTAAGTCATCATCACTTTTTATAATCTTTTGCTTTGAACTACATAAAATGCTTGTAGCACTTGAAGAAACATTTCTTGATCTTTCATATTTTGGAAAAAGTTTTGTTAAATTTCTCTTTAAAATTTTTGCCTTCTCATTTCATGTAGAAGCATCAATCTTTTTGTAACAAAATTTTACAAAATCAAACTTGTCCCTTAGATCTAGAACAACCCCAATTGCAAATATTTGACTATAATCTCTCCAATATTTAACAAATTTTATTCTCATTTCCAAAGCCATACTTTTTATAACCTCATCCTCACTATTCAAATATGCTAAAATCATGGATTCAATTTTAAAAATTTGCATGAAATACAAGTTTGAAGTAGAGTAAGAAATACCTGACATCAAATTAGTAATATTATAAAAAGGCTTCAAGACTTTATAAATTACCTTTCCTTTATTCCATTCCTCCTCACTTGGATAGTATTTGTAAGATCTATCCACAACCTGGGCGGCTTCAAAAGTTTTCTCATACTTTGTAACACTTTCAAGCATCAAATAGGTTGAGTTCCATCTTGTTGCCACATCTAATCGTAAGCCAACACTCACCTCAATGCCAAATAGAGGAACACATTCTAAAAACTTTTGCATCCTTCCATCTGAATCCTTTACATATTTCACACTCTCTCTGATTTTATACAAAGCATCATCAACTACTTTTAAACCATCTTTAACAATAAGATTTAAAATATGAGCACAACAATGTACATGAAAAAACTCCCCCTTACACAGCAAACGATTTTGCAAGTGAAGATGACTTTTTAAAATACATTGCATGCAATCATTGGAAGAGGCATTATCCAATGTAATAGAGAATACTTTTTTCTCAATTCCCCATTAATTCAAGTAACTAAACACAATAGAAGCCAATTCATCACCGGTACGTGGAGGAGGCATACGAGAAAAATTAAGTCTTTTACTACACAATTTCTAATTTTCATTGACAAAATGGGCAATCAAACAGATATAACCCTCAGATGTAGAGGTTGTCCACAAATCAGAAGTCAAACAAATCCTAACAGAATCTTAGCGAAATTCTTTCAATTTATCTTTTTTTCTAAGATGGAATTTTTGGACGTCTGACATAATTATGTTTCTAGAAATCACCACAAAATCAGGATTTAAAGACTTAGCAAAAGCTCTAATCATATCGTATTCAACAAAAGAATATGGTAGATCATGCTTAATTATAGGGTGAGGTAGAAGATCACATGACAATTTAGGATCAAATTTAGCAATCTTAGCTTTGCCTTCAAAATCCAAATTCATTTGACCTTGATTAGGAGACCTGCGATTAATATGTTTTCAATTCTTGATATGACGTCAAATGAGAAGTACCATAATAAATACCTTTAGATCTTGCGTCAATCTTAAATTGTTCCTCACAACCAATACAAGATGCCCTTTCTGTTCCATCTTTCCCTTCGCCAATTTTCTTCAAATAAGTCCACACAGATGACAAATCTTTTCTTGGCCTTTTTTTCTCATTATTGTTAGGCTCTATAGAATTGGAAATAGTTTTTGTAGATAGATTTTCATTCAAAATCCCAACATCTTCAGCGTTATAATCCATATCATTCCCAGCCTCAATATTCATCTTCTATGCAAACACACAAAAACAATAATTTTATATGTAAACCCATTAAGAGCAGAAAAAGAAAAAACAATATATACTGATTTCAAAATTCAGAACAATGATGTTCCCAAAGCATGTTCTATTGCAAGAGTAGCAAATCTCCAAATCAAATCTCTAGAATAGGAAATCAAGGTAAAGAAGAACAATGAAGCCAATCTCTTAACATTTCATTTTTGAACTAATAATATCAAGTTTGAAAATGAATGGCTTAAATAACGGTAATGGTTACCTGCAAAGTATCTTGAAGCAGATTCCGAGAAATTTTAGGAATACAGTCCTTGAAGATTATACAAAGTCCACGGATGCTTGTTAGGTTTCCAGTCCAATCCAGTGTTTGTGTCTGTCTGCATTGCTGCTGAGAATCTGCGATGCAAGTTTGTGAATTTGGCAGTGGGTGACGAGTCTGCTACTGTAATTGGGTTGAGAATCACGAGGCTGTGCGGTGGGTGACGTCGGTGAGGTACTCAGGTACCGTGTCCATGTGACTGTATGTGTCTGTGTTAATTTGACTGTGTGGTGGTATCGATGATGATGGTGTGACTGTGAGTGGAGTGTAGAATGACTGGTGTGAGTTCGCTGAGGTGAGTCGATGATAGTGGTGAGGGAGAGGGATCGAAGTCGTGAATCATGAGAAATTCTTAGAATCTGCTTAAAATTTGTGACATCGTAACTCTTAAATGGGAAGTATGCCTAGAAAATTCTTGGTGAGTCGGTGACTGATGAATGATGATAAGTAAAGTGATAACATAAATTATTAAATTAATAATAAATTAAAAAAGGCCCTTGGGCTTATCCAGCTCGACCTTAATTTGAAAGGGATCAGCCCAATCCGATCTAGTTTTATATGGGCCTTCATTTAATAAGCCCAACCCAGTCTAGTCCATATATAACAGGGCTTGAGCCTAGCCCATGGGTCCCAACCCTTTTTGACAGGTCTAATTGGAATTCTCTTAGGAGTAGGTGTTCCAAAATAGAATAATGACTCAAATCATGACATTTGATAATAGTTATATTTTAATGAACATTCAATAATTAAATTCTTATTAGTTCATGTAAATTAAAAATTCATTTAAGAAAATTTTGTAAACTATGATAAATATTAAATTTTAATAAAAATAAATATATATTTTCACAAATTTATCACTAATGTTTAAAAAAATTAAATTGATTTATAAATTATATTGTGCAATATATTATTAATTTTTTTTATTTTTTCAATGACCATACTATGTACAAGTAGTTTACTTAACATAAAAGTGCCAGATCTTTTAGTGCACAACCTTTTACACCAAACTTATAAAATACATCCATAGAGAAAATAATTGAGAGACAAGAATAAACTTTTTATTAACTAAGTAAAAGAGTACAAATTTCTCTCTCTCTCTTTTTAAATGTATATTTTTTTAGCGGTGTTCGAGTTAATTTTTTCACCTACTTTGACATTTTGCTTATTTAGAGGGTGTTAGTGGAGAAAATTTTGTGTGCATCTATTGCACTACTTTATTTCGATGATTTGATGCAACAATCCAATGCTTCTTCCTCTTGTGGCAGCCCTTGCCATATCAGCACAACTCATCCATTTTAACACCATTAAATAAATTTGTCATTTTCCTACAAAACTATCTTTGTCCTTTTTAGTCTCAATATTTTGGGAGAAAAGAAAGGAAAATTCACAGTGAGAAGATCTATAACTCAACACAATCTTAAACACCATTGCAGCTCATAAATGAGTTTTTCTAAAGCTATCCATGATATTGAGGTCTTATTAGTTATTTTATCAAACAAATTATCAGCATAAGTGTAGAGTTCAAAACCTTTACGGACCTAGCTTTGCAATTGCTTATCTATAGAAGGAGAGGTGGACAAAGCAAAAGTCAGACATGATAAGGGCAGCATATGTTCAGACATTCAGCTTATCCAGAGGATATTGGTGGGATTCGAACTCGAGACCTATAGTCTATGCCCTCGCCACTCTACCCAATGGATGGAATGTCTGAGGGGACACAAATTTCTCTTCATTATGTTCTGCGTACAATTTTATATTTTATATGATGAACCAATCACTACATTGCTTGCTATTAAACCCCCTGGGGTGAAAGAATTAAAACCCTAGAACACCTTGTTGACTCTGGAACTGTAAAAAGTTTCAATTTAATGGAAGGAAAGCACAATTGATGATGAGACAAAAAACAAAAAAAGAATAAGATGCTTTTTATGAGGATAAAAAATAATTAGTTGAAACTGGGGAGCCTTATAGACATACAAAACAAAGACACGTTCACACCATGACTCAACAAACAAACCACTGCTAAAAACTAAGAAAAAATATTAACAGAAAAACAAAAGACTCGGTAAACCAACCACTATGTTATTAACCATGTACCCACTAACTCTAGACTTAGTCAAAATTAAAAAACATGTCTTGATGTTGATAGCTTTAACACTCTCCCTCAACATCAGCAGCCGTACTCTCCACCATGCCAAGCTGGTAACAAAAGTTTTCAACCTTGTTACAACTCAAGCTTTTCGTGAATAGGTCTACAACGTGGTCTTCTGTCTTAATCCATCTCAATTCAACCTCTTCTTCCAGAACTTTTTCCTTGATAAAATAATAATGCACTTCCATGCGTTTAGTTCTTCCATGAAAAATTGGATTATTTGCCAACTATATTGCCGACTGATTGTCACAATACAAAGGAATTGCATAATCTGTTGGCTGGTGAAAGTCTTTCAACAATTGCATAAGCCAAATACTCTCTTGAGCTGCCATTGCTGTAGCTCGATACTCTACTTCCATTGTTGACAAAGACACAATTGACTGCCTTTTGCTACACCACGAAATTGCTCTTGACCCAATCATAAAGACCTACCCGGTAGTTGAGCGTTAGGTATCATGATCACCTATGTAGTCAACATCATAATGACCAACTAGCTTACAATCTCCACCTCTTTTATAGGTCATACCATAACCAACTATATGCTTTACATATCTCAAAATTCATCGAACTGCTTCCAAATAAGGCTTCTTTGGACTTTGAATGCATAACACCAACTGCAAAAGAGATATCGAGTCTAGTTAAGGTTAAGTAAATTGAGTTGCCCACCAATTGTCGATATATCGTTGCATTTTCCAAATCTCTCTCTTCATGAGCACACATTTTGACATTTGGCTCCATCGGTGTTGAAATTGGCTTGCACTCAAGCATTCCAAACTTCTTAAACAAATCTCTAGAATACTTTTGCTGATGAAGAAATATCCCTTCTTGAGTATGGTCAACCTCTAGACCAAGCCCTTTCATTTGGAAACGTACTGATAAATTCTCCTTCGTAAGGAGAATTTCTTCTTCACAATCTCCTGTTATGATCAAATCATCCACATACACTAGCACAATAGCTAGCTTTCCTTCATTAGCTTTAACAAATAGGCTAGAATCTGCAGGAGTCATCAAATAACCATTATGAACCAGAAATTCAGTAATATTATGACGAAGATGCAATTAGAATGGCTCATAGTCTTTGATATCATGAAAAACAACAATTGAATTTTCGTCATTATGCAATTATAATCACTGATGATGAAGTTTTCAAGAAACTCCAAGGAAGTTGCCGAAAAAAAAAACACAAAACAATTGAGAATTTTCTGTATATTCAATCTGCCTCAAAGCTATCTAGCCGAAACAACATTAAATAAGCCTCTATGAAAACTAAACCTAATAGGCAACGAAAACCTAATCAGAAACGGAAATTTTTTTTAAAAAAAAAACAATAAAAAATACGAAAATACCCCTAAACTTAAAAATATTTCAGAAAACAGTAAAAGGTCCGAAAGGCCTTTAAGGCCCTACATTCGAGCCCCCCCTATTTCCGAGCCATATCTCTAATCCTCGCTGAATGCCTAAGCACTCGTGGCTCTATTTTCTTGGTCAGTTCAGCCTGCTCTTGCATTAACTCGCATCGTCTGCTCCTACATCAAGCTCCCCCTCTTCAAAAGAGCTAGTCCTCAAGCACAAAAGGTCCTCCTAAACCGGATACAAATGCTTGACATTGAACACTTTGGTAATAAACATCTCGTCGGGCAGCTTCACACGGCAGGCGTTGGTACCCAGCTTTTCAAGTACCTGGCATGGACCAATCTTTCGTGGCTTCAACTTGTTATACTCCCCCAACGGATACTGATCTCGGCTCAGATATAACCACATAAGATCACCCACTTCAAACTGCACCTCTCGACAATAACGATCAGCTGCATCTTTATATTTGGTGTAGGTCTTCTCCAACACAGCTTTTACCTTAGCATAGAGCGATTTCAATTCTTCCATCCGATCATCCACTTTCCTAAACCCAGAGTCAGGAGTTTCAATCGGCAAAAGATCTAAAGGCCCACGAAGCATGAAGCCATAGACAATCTGGAATGGTGCGTAACCGATTGACCGATTGACACTTCTGTTAAACTCGAACTCAATTTTGAACAGCAAAGTATCCCATAAACAGAGAGCTTTTAATTGGGCACGCTACATGTTTCCCAAGCTACGATTGACAACTTCCATTCGTCCATCTGTCTGTGGATGGTAAGGACTGGAGAACTTCAGCGTTGAACCATTCCTCTTCCACAATTCACACTAGAAGTGACTCATAAAGAGTGAATCACGATTAGAAACAATCGATAATGGCAAACCGAAATGCCTCACCACAGCATGAAAATACAAGGCAGCACATCAAGAGGCATCCATGGTAGTCTTGCAAGTCGTGAATATTGCCATCTTACTAAATCTGTCCACGACTACCAGCACGTTGTCATTGCCATGAGACATCCTTGGCAACCCCACAACAAAACTCAGCGACACATCACTCCAGGGCACCTTGGGAATCAATAATGGATGGTACAGCCCTTGGGACAATTCACTTCCTTTCGCTTGAGCACAAACATGACACCTCTTCACATAGGTCCCAACATCTTGATCTATATTTAGCCAATAAAACCTCTCTCGGACCAGTGTAATCGTCTTATCCTTACCGAAGTGTCCTTGCTCATGCAACTCCTGTATAATCAATAAACACAAAGAAGTTGAAGGAACACAAAGGCAATTGCTACGAAAAAGATACCCGTCATGAAGTACATAATCTGAGGCACTCCCATGATTGACGTCTTCTATCACTCCACCAAAGAAGTCATCCTCCTTTAACGATTCCCGGATCTGTTCAAAACCAAGCGTGTAAGCATGCATTACTGAAATCAATACATGCCATCAGCTTAAAGCATCTACAGCCGGGTTGGTCAAGCCCGTCTTGTGATGAATCGAGAACGAAAACTCCTGTAATTGCGCTACCCACTTAGCATGTCGAGCACTAAGCTTGTGCTGCCTTTGCAGAAACTTCAGCTCCTCATGATCAGAGAAAATGAACTCCCGCTGAATCAAGTAATGCCTTCAAAACTGAAGTGCCTTGACAAGCGCATACAACTCCACATCGTACATTGAGTAATTCAGTTTCGGACTACCTAGCTTCTTACTGTAGTTCGCCATGGCTCGTCCATTCAGAGAAAGAACCGCCCCTATTCCAACCTTTGAAGCATCACATTCAATTTCAAATAGGTCTTTGAAATTTGGCAATTGCAATAAAAGAGCTTGGGTGAACCTATCCTTCAAAGCTTTGAAAGGACTTTGAGCTTCTACTATGCATACAAATCGTGAGTCCCTCAATAAATCTGTCAATGATGCGGCGATTCTACCAAAATCACGGACAAACCGTCGATAAAATCCAACTAGTCCAAGCAATGACTGAACTTGCGAAACTGATGTTGGAACCGGTCACTTGCGAATTGCAGCCACCTTTGACTTATCCGACAGGATTCCATCGTCTATCACAACTGATCCAGCATGTCGTCAAGGCGTGGAATGGGAAAACGATACTTTACCGTGATTCGATTAAACGCACCGCCGTCTACACACATGCGCCACAACCCATCTTTCTTTGGCACTAGCAAAGCCGGTACCGCACAAGGACTAACATTTTCTGAACAAAGCCCTTGTCTAATAACTCTTGCATCTGTTTCTTCAACTCCTCACTTTGTTTTTGTGACATTCTGTAGTGAGCTTTGTTCGGCAATGGAGCCCCTGGTACAAGATCGATCTGATGTTGCAAGTCCCGTAAGGGCGGAAGTCCTTCCGGTAAATTAGCTAGAAGAACATCCTTGTAGTTCTCCAATATCGGCTTGAATAGCATCTGAAACATCTCCACAACTATCTGCCGAAACCAAGCAATGTGCAACCAACGCAAAACAAACATCCTGTTCCTGAACTAACTCCTCAAATTCGGCACTAGGCACACAGAGGACTGTTTTCTTCTCCCCTATATTGCTCTCCAGCAGCGGCTTCAATACCCAATGTTTATCGCCTATTCTAATTTTATACGTGTGATCATGACCATCATATACGGTAGTGTTATCGACCTGCCTTGGTCGTCCAAGAATCAAGTGTGAGGCATCCATTGGCACAACATCAGCCCAAATTATTACTAAATAATTCGGATCGATGCTCATCTGCACTTTGCATTGCTCACCCAACCAAGTCGATAAAGGTGAGGGTGCAGCTCCGTAGTCAATCCTAACTTTGCCACTACTTCCTCGGAGATGACATTCTCTCAACTACCAGAGTCTATGATCACTCAACAACTCTTGCCCCCAATCGTGCAACACGTTGTGAAGATATAACTTCTTCTCCAATTCTCGTCACTCTTGGGAGCTAAACAGATTTGCCTCATTACCAAACTCTCCCCTTGCACATCCTTCGGGTTGACAACTTCCAACTCTCCTTCGGTGTCCTATTGGTTGAACCACAAAGCCGGATCACTCACTTCATGTGTATCTCCCATATACAGCTGCGATCTTAACGTCGGGCGTTCGTTGGCATAGTGCCCCATTGCTTGGCATCTATGACACCAAATGGAGGCCTTGTTTGAGGGAGGCATGGCCACGGGAACTCCAACTCTTGCTAAAGATGGTGTTGCCGTGGAAGCCACCCTTGGCTTACACTTGATGAGGGCTGTGATGTACGAGACAATCCATACGAAGGAGTTGGACCAATTCGACCAATTGGAGGCCGTTGTTTATTCAAAGTTTTCTCCATGGCTTTGGCCTTTAACTGAGCATCCATCAGGCTCAAAATAGTATGAACCTGAAGTGCATCATGCAATGGCAACCTCAAACCATGAATGTATCTCGCCACCAGCTGTTTTTCTATTTCTCGCAATTGATTTCGAGAAACAAGGTTATAGAATTCCAAGGTGTAGTTGTTCGCACTCTTCGCTCCTTGAATTAAGGCTTTCAATTCTCCATAGAGCGTTTGTCAATAATTAAAAGGTAAGAATTCTCGACTCATCTCCCGTCGCAACTTATTCCAAGTTTCAATCTGAGGCAGCCAGTCCTGATATCTCTGATATTTGTTAGCTTGCCACCATGCCGCTGCCTTGCTCCTAAACCTCAAAGCCATCAATGCTGCTTGTTTCTCTAGTGGGACTTCTTTGATCCGTAGCAAATCATCCACCACCGTCGACCAATCAAGAAATTCATCCGGGCTCAAACTTCCTGTGAACTCCGGAACTTCTAACTTGAACCTCCATCCCAATAGTTCTGTCTGTCGTGCATAGCTTCATAATTTTGCCTCTGATTGCGAAATGGTTTCCGAAAATACCTTTGTGCTGGTATGGTTCATCCTCAAACGGTATCGGTTCACCCTCTTCTTCCGCCTGAAATTCCGGTTGCCCTAAAGGCATAGCTGGTCTGGGTACCTCTGGCTGTCTTGGTGGAGTAGCAAGTTAATGTGGATTTGGTGTGGCTTGCTGTTGAGGAGGCGGCGCTAGATTTGCTTGCAAGGGTGCGAGCCACGCCATCATCTCCATCATCTATTGCATGAACTGCCTTCTCTCCTCACCCTCTTCCTCTTGCCGCCTCTTGGTTTCGTCTTGTTGCAACATTCGCTTTTCCCTTTCTTCTTCCCGCCAATGCAACAGATTAGAAACAATAGGGTTGAGATCGTTGCTATCACTGCTAGACATGTCGTTCGGTTGCTGGCGGGTGGATTAGGGTTTGATGGATCGAAACCTGTCTCTAATACCAATTGACGAAGATGCAATTAGAATCGCTCTTAGTCTTCAATATCATGAAAAACAACAATTGAATTTTCGTAGTTATGTGATTATAATCACCGACGATGAAGTTTTCAAGAAACTCCAAGGAGGTAGTCGAAAAAAAAAACACAAGACAATTGAGAATTTTCTATATATTCAATCTGCCTCAAAGTTGTCCAGCCGAAACAACAGTAAATAAGCCTCCATGAAAACTAAACCTAATCGGCAATGGAAACCTAATCGGAAATGGAAATTAAAAAAAAAAAACTAAAAATATTTTAGAAAACGGTCAGAGGTCCGAAAGGCCCTAAGTCCGAGCCCTCTATTTCTGAGCCATATCTCTAATCCTCAAATTTTGGTCTGAAACCATGGATGATTATTCTCTTCATCTTGGTTTCCCCTATTGGAGCTTGTGAATCCAACTCAGAAATTTCTCGGCATAACAACTTTACCTTGTGAAAGTATTGGGCGACGGTCATGTCGCGTTGTGCTACTAACAGTAACTCACTCTTAAGAAGTTGGAGCCTCGTGTCATTCTTCTTTGAGAATAGCATGGGGAACGTATCACAAGCTTCTTTGGGGGTTTTTGGCATCTCGAATGTGCTCTAGCACATCCTCTTCAAACGTGTCTTCAAATCGAACATCACTTTGCCTGCTTTTATCTTCCATTTTCGTAATGTACCATTTGCATCCTCAGCCCTTAGTTGCGTGACTTCGCTTCAGTTTACAATCTCTTGCAAGTCTTGGTCTTCCAAGTAAACGTCATGCATGTTGATCCGGAATTGTAATTTTGGTTGTTAAGCTTTTTGATTCAACTACTTGAAGATTGCCCATCTTGCCAACCAAAAAGAAACTTTCACGAGATTAGTATAAGATGCCCATGAGGCTTTGATAATAGATTGTTGACTTTGAAACTATAAAAAGTTTCCATTTAATGGAAGGAAAGCACAATTGATGATGAAAAAAAAACAAAAGAAGAGTGAGATACTTTTTTCGAGGGTAAAAAATAATTATTAGGGAGCCTTATAGATATACAAAACAAAGACACAATCACACCATGAATCAACAAACTAACCACTACTAAAAATTAGGAAACAATGTTAATAGAAAAACAAAAGACTCAGTAGACCAACGACTATATTGTTAATAAATGTAACCGGAACTTAGTCAAAATAAAAAAGCATGTGCTGATGTTGATAACTTTAAGATACCCTTGGCCAGGGCCAAATTCGTCACTCAAATGATGGTCTTCAGGTTTCTACTAAGAGCGGGAAAACGTCCCTTGAACTCACAGTCCCGCCATTTTCTTCACATCATTCTCATCTAGAAGAATACCATTACAAGATTCACAACTAGATCGGTTAATAATCTAAGCGGAAAAAGGTGGAAGAAAATGAGCGCTGGTGAAATTCGAAGGCGTGATCGTAGAGACACAAGGATTTCCAAGAAGCAGAAGCTAATCCTCAATGCGGAGGAGCAACTTGAATCGAAGCTAGGATTCGATCCCTTCACAGAAGGGGATAAACGACTTGGATGGCTTCTCACTTTCTCTTCTGTATGCATAAATTTTTTATTTATCTTTTTGTTGGAGAAAGGCTTCATTTTTTGATTCTCATTATATATGTCTTTTTTAAAATTTCCTCCCGTTTCGCTTAATATTCATGAAAATTTGCTCTTCTTTGTTGACACTTGTAGTCTTCTTGGGAAGATCAAGAGACCCATCGAGTGTACAGTTGCGTAGACCTATATTTTGTTTGCCAGGTAAACATTGAACAAAAATTCTTGTCGGGGACCTGTGTGATTACTAGAGTTGATTGAATTCGAGAAAATGGAGAAGCAAGTGAATTTTGTTGTTTTGATCTTTATTGGTGAAACTTTCATGGTAGGATGGATCAACATTTAAAGCCAAGTATAAGTACCGGCCATATTTTTACGCAGCCACCAAGGTCAGTGATTTGTTGCCAAAGTCTCAGACAATAAATTTCTAGTTGCTGCAGGGTTTAGTTTTGGTATTGATATCTGTGTATTTCTAGGAGAAAATGGAAATGGATGTGGAAGCATATCTGAGAAGACGATACGAGGGTCAAATTGCAGATATTGAAATTGTACAGAAAGAGGACCTTGATCTTGTAAGCCACTCATCATTTACAATACCATTTTGATATTTTTCTTAAATTCTCTAGTCAGTACAGGGTAGTAAAAGTCTCAGCTCTTATCTTTTCTACTATAATGCTTGTTACAATGTTGTCATTTTTATGGATGGGACATGGGTTTATCTGAAGATGCTTCAAGCATTATTGCACGTAGCATTGATATAAGTTAAAGAAGTTAAAATCAAACTGCTTAAAACCTACAAGACTGGAATTTGTGATTTCTGAGAAATAGATACTGTTAATCAAGGAAACAATAGAAAATTATATTAAATGTTTCCCATCTCTCTGTTGTTTAGTAAGCAGAGTAAGGTCAATATGTGCTAGTCCAAAGTTCTGAGAGAACAACAAAATTATCACTTGTTTGCATTCAAAATTCCCTTTCAATACAAGAGGCTGTTTCAGTGGCTAAACATATTAAGGTTTCTAATGTTTGCTACCAAAACTGTTAAAGCACCAATAGCTGACTGAACCCCATTCAAACGAATACACTCACACCCTCACACTCTCACACATTTCTGTTTGTTTGCATTTCTGATTGACTGATTAACATACTGTTTCATTTTGGGCCTTAAACATGTTGAGATGAGTGTTTAAATTCTTTAAACTTCTGTTTCTATTGATTTGGATCAAAACTAGATAATTTGTTTTTATATGTTTTGTCTCCATACAGAAAAACCACCTGTCTGGATTGCTGAAATCATATCTAAAGATATCCTTTGACACTGTTCAACAATTGATGGC
Source organism: Parsonsia alboflavescens (assembly GCA_028571225.1). Taxonomy (NCBI): domain Eukaryota; kingdom Viridiplantae; phylum Streptophyta; class Magnoliopsida; order Gentianales; family Apocynaceae; genus Parsonsia; species Parsonsia alboflavescens. Next base: position 9,228,894 of record JAOXNR010000028.1, on the reverse strand, counting down.
CGTCAAGAATGATCTTATGCACGTTGTTGAAAGAAATCAATCCAAGTTTGATGCTATAGAAGCATATGAATCTATTTTGACAGAAAGAAGGTTTGACTTGTTTTAATTTTTTAATTTTATATCATCTTGGCTATAAATCATTCAAAACTCAATTCTCCATTTCTTTGTGAGATAACAATTCATACATATACCTTATGAGTTTGTTTGTGTTGGTGCTGTTTGTTTCAAATGATTCTTTAGTTTCTGTAGTTATATACTTTTTTGGTTTTTGCAACTTGCAGAAAGCAATGGCCTCAAGATTTTTTAGATTGTATTACTGATCTTCGTGAGTATGATGTCCCTTATCATGTCCGTTTTGCCATCGATAATGGTAATTTTCTCATTGAAAGTCTTGCATTTCTCCCATCTTTCTGGAAATTTTGGCTACTCTACATGACCTCTGAACTTCATTTTATTAGATATAAGAAGTGGCCAGTGGTATGATGTTAATGTATCCAGTGCTGGTGTTAAACTTGAAAGAAGGATGGATCTCTTGCAACGTGCAGAAGTTCATGTTTGTGCATTTGATATTGAGACGACGAAGCTTCCTTTGAAATTTCCAGATGCTGAATATGATTCAATAATGATGATTTCCTATATGGTTGATGGGCAAGGTTATCTAATCATTAACAGAGAGGTGCATACGGTAGTTTAAGTTTTTGATTTCATTCTGTGGTATTTGATTTCTTCATGATATTTCAGTAAGTTATGCATTTTGACTTATAATATTTCTGCTCTTCAGTACTTTCTGAAGTTTAACATCTCTGTGGTGTTGGAATATTCTAAATAAGTTTCTACTAAAGGCTGCATTATGTTATAAGTGACAAAACAAACATATCTGAAACTTGAAGGATAGCTTACTAAAGGGAGGGTTATCAAATCATTAACACTGAGTACACACGGTAATTTAAGTTTTTGATTTCATTATGCATGTAGGAGCACTTCATGATATTTCAATAAGTCATGCATTTCTGTCTTCTAATTGCTGCTATTCAGTACTTTTTGATGTGCTGTGGTCATAGAATTCTTAATAAGTTTCTATTAGAAGCTGCCCTTTATTGCATTATATTATAAGTGAGAAAACAAATGTACTTGAAAGAGAGCTGAATTATCAAGGAGCCAAAAGTTAAAGAATCTTGAAATAACTGTTGAATGAAACTTTAATAAATATCTTACAGCCTAAGACATCAAATTCAGTGAGCTATAATGCATAAATAGACACGAGAAAACATGCATATCCAGGAATCAGTTAATCAAGAATCACATGTCAAAAGTTCATGATTGGTTCTGACCATGAAAAGACCTGGTCCGTTATGGCTCTCTCATCGAACTAGATCAAAAGGGATTAAATTTCCTTTTACTCAAATATATATATAGTTGTTACTGCTGAGAAAAATTTAATTGTTGAAGAAAAACATGGACAAATGTTTCCTTCTTGAAAATAATACAAGTAAGAGAGAGATTTAAAGGTAATCTGAAACCCAACGGTCCAGTATTGTGACCACAAAGGTAATTTGAAAGCAATCTAACTTTTGAAGTGTCTTTGTAGCTGTTTATGTTTGCTAATGATCTTAACTCTTTTGTGGAGATACATTCATGGATATTTGTTCTTTGAATTTCTAAGGAGATCTATGTTAAGATACTTTTTTCTTCAGTTGGCTTTCATAATTTTGTTGTCTGGTTTTGCTGTGTCTCACAGTTAGATGATTAATCCCATCCAATAGACTCCTTTTCATGTAGTCAATGTTTTCCTTTCAATATCACATGTTATATTTCGTACTGGAGAATATTGTCTAACAGTTGGTATGGGAGCTAATTTGAGTTTGCTTCTTGTGGTGTGAGCCTGATCTAAACATATTAAGAATGTGGGAACATGTTTGTGTGCATGGTGGCCCTAGGATCCCTTTCTATGTGGTCATTGGAGATAACATATCAGTATAATTTGTCATAAACTACTAAAATTTGCTTATATTTTACAGTGTGTTGGAGAAGATATAGAGGACTTAGAGTACACGCCAAAACCAGAGTTTGAGGGATACTTCAAAGTTAAAAATGTTCAAAATGAGGTATTGCTACTTCTGTCATTGTTATAGCTTCTTTCGTGAAGAAAGGCTTCCTTCTTTCCCTTGGCTTATGCTGAAAATTTGGTTTTGATTTCAGGAAGGGCTTCTTAGACAGTGGTTTACCCACATGCAAGAGGTGAAGCCTGGCATCTATGTATCATACAACGGTGACTTCTTTGATTGGCCATTCCTTGAAAAAAGAGCAGCATATCATGGTCTCAGAATGAATGACGTAGGCCTCTGAATATTCTGTTTTTTTGCACTTGGCTTTACTCAGTCAACTCTGTTTGACTTGTTCTATTTTGGGTTATTTTGATTTCAATGTCAATTCTCTCAAAAATTTTCAAAATAATTAAATGTATTCAGAATTCGAAGTTTATGCCAGACTCCATTTCTATCTCTTCCCTCTTTTCCTTATTTTATTATGCTTCATAGATTGAAAATGCATAGTGTGCAACATGTTCTTTCTTTTCTCTCTCTCTTTTTTTTTTGACTACATTCATATGCTTCTATTCATCTATTGATGGTGTGTTTTTTAGTACTGGTATTTATTGAACAAGTTTGAGCTTGATCTATTTGATACTGATATCTTTATGTGCATTTTGAGTGTGTATGCTACATGCCTGGTTAGGATATCACTGTGTTTTTACGCTTGATGTGGATCCGTGAGGCAATACATGACTTTTCTTTCTTTGTTTGTTTTGGTGTAGGAGCTTGGATTTCAGTGCGATAAGAATCAGGGTGAATGTCGAGCAAAATTTGCTTGTCACCTAGATTGCTTTGCATGGGTCAAACGTGATAGTTATCTTCCCCAGGGAAGCCATGGCCTTAAGGTACATCTTCTACTGTTGTAAAGTTCTTTGAATATGATGATAACAAGAATATAAAACACTCTCTTGTTACGTGTTACATAAATTTACAATGGGCCAAACAAGAAATACATAAAAAAAGAGATTTAAAGAAATACATTGGATGATATATAATTGCATGCAAAATTTTATTTTTTTTGTTAATGCAATTCAGGCAGACACAAATTTTAATAACTTTGGGTAAAATGACAAACTAATATGTCAGACTGATATCCTTGGTTTTAGCCTTTTCACTTGGAGCAAGAAAAGGTGACATGCCACTGTATTTTTATAAGGTAATTATTTAAATAACCTTTTGAACTTACAGTTAAATAGCGAATTTTTTTCCCATTTTACTCTAAATGTTCTGGAATATGGTCCAATACAGAGTAGTAGCTACTTCTCTTTACCGGAAAAAGTGAAGGTTTTGCCCCTTTTTTATCCCATTTTGCTAGTGTTACTTTATATTTTTCGCATGTGCTTCTTTCTAGGCATGTGGCCTTACATTATCTTACACATATTTCTTAAGATTCTGGCAGAGCAATTTTAAACACATTAATTTTTTGCAATTGGAAATTCTTCTGACTTGTGTATTATTCCCAGCTTTCTGTGTCATTTTCCTTACATACATGTAATATTTTGTAAATGTAAGTTCATGTAGCTATTCTTTTTTACCATTTGCAGGCTGTTACCAAGGCCAAATTGGGTTATGATCCGCTAGAGGTGAATCCTGAAGATATGGTTCGGTTTGCAAAGGAAAGGCCTCAGGTAGAGTTTCTATATATCCTTAGCAAAAATTCTTGATTTCAAACTGTTTGATATTTTTCTTATTGAAGAAAAAAAATTGATTGGGCAGTATTCATATTTTGGATATCAACATGAGCGTAGTTTCCTCTTGTATTTTTCCCATAAATGGAAAAATGACAAGGAAAAAAACCACTCTTTCATCAGAAATCTTACCTATATCTCAGTTATTGCCATGAAAACTACACGAAAATGGCTGAGAAGTAGTTTACTTATAAAAACTTTAACTGTTGTGCTACCATATGGGTAAAACTGATCTATCATGAACAGCATGTTAAAGTTTTAAATGCAAGACTTGTATCCTTCAAGATTAGGGACCTTTTCAAGGATTGCAAGTTAAAATATCAGCTTTGTTTTTTTATTCTTGTAACGAGTGACTACTAATGTTCTTTTGTTTATTTGCTTTTAAAATCAATATCCAGATGATGGCTTCTTATTCTGTTTCTGATGCTGTGGCTACTTATTACTTGTATATGACCTATGTACACCCTTTCATCTTCTCTCTGGCAACTATTATACCCATGCCTCCAGATGAAGTGTTGCGCAAAGGCAGTGGAACTCTATGTGAAATGCTTCTTATGGTTCAGGTGGGTTCTTGCTTTTTACACGTAAAATTTCTTTGGTTTAAAGGAGATATTATATAGGAATTTAGACACTTCCAATGTACCATTCAAGTATCAATATATGTATATACGTATTTGCTAAGGTGCGCTCTGGAGCGCGCCTTAATGCTCGCTCCAACCGTTACCGTAACGGAATTTTTGCTCCACTTGGTTGGCTGCATGAGCACTGTAGCAAAAATTCCGTTACGGTAACGATTGGAGTGCGCCTTAGCAAAACCGTATGTGTATATATATATATATATATATATATATATATATATATATGTATATATATGACACATGTTCACACACACATTTTTGTCCTTTCTCTCACTTGTTGGAGAAACAGTACATGCCAGTTTAGCTAAATTATTCTCGACCTAACTTCCAGGCTTATAAAGCAAATGTTATTTGTCCAAACAAACACCAGTCTGATCCAGAGAAGTTCTACAATAATCAACTGCTGGAGAGTGAAACATACATTGGTGGCCATGTTGAATGTCTAGAAAGTGGTGTTTTCAGATCTGATCTGCCAACTAGCTTTAAACTTGATCCTTCTGCCTATCAGGTAGTTATGGCTGTCAATTGAAGCAGAAGTTGTTCAATTTTTTTAGTTTTCTGTACATTGCTTTCTACATTGTCGGACAAACTTATTCTTTGAATTCCATTAATACTATCTGCATGAAATATTAATGTCAATGCCTAGAAGGCAATGTTGAGTAGTTCCTATATGCAGAAAAGTGAGTCTGTTTGTTTCTATCCATTTTTAAAGCTGACACCTGCATATATTTTCATTTGAAGAAGACTTAATGAGGAGATCCATTTTCAATCTTAACCTGCTGTTGCATCTGCATTTTCAGAGTTATAATTTCCTATATCGTGTCTTACTTAGCAGTGAAGTTGCTATCTACTACATTTTGATGAAGAGTAGCAGATTCTTTAGGCATTTGACAAGAGACTTACCTACTTCATTTTGGCAACTAAGATTTGAGAATGACTTTGTCCGGCTGATTATCTTAAGAATTTCTTGACCTGATGGACAAGATTTCAAAACTGTCTCAGACTTGGTTTGCTGCAACTCATCTTGATGACAATGTTTTTCCACAAGTACCATGGGGTTAAACATAAAAAAATTTCTGAACTTAGGTCTCATTCATTTTGATGATACTATTTGCAGGAACAAGATTTGTGTGTTCCTCTATTACTTGGTTTATTTTGATGTTGCCAAACCAAAATAAGTTGATCGACTGTTTCTAATAGAATAAGTTTGTTGAAGATTCTCTGATAAAAATTCTTTTACATATTTTAGTTGTGTAACCCTTAGTGTAACCTATGCTATTTAGAGTCATTTGATATCTTTTCTGTGCAATCATCTAGGTAATCTGTGCATTTTTTTTGATGAATATCTCTTTGAATGTTGTCATTTTCTCTTTCCTGATCACTGCTCTTAGTGTACTGGTTATTACTATTTAGTTATTATTGCTGCGTTGATGTCGTTATGCTTAAATGCCAAGCTATATCATTTCAGTTTTGATGGAAAATGATAATATAGTGAAGTTTTCATACTACTATATCCAAAACTGGATGTTCACCTATGGATTTGGAATAAAGAATTTAGGAGAGTATTGGATTGTTTTCATTTTAGGGCATCATTGATGAATTATTCATGTGTTTTCACATGGATTCCTTTCTTTCAGGTTAAAAGTATGTCAGTTTAAGAAAGTGAACAGTCAATTTGGGATAGGTGAAACATATCATACTCTCTTTCGTAAAGATCAGAAAGGGTTGATATGGCTAGTAATTAATTTTATAACATGCTTTTGCTCTTCCATTGTTTTATATGTGTTCCCTCTGTAGACACTTTTCCCCTATATATAATTATCACTTATAATAAGCTTAATCTGTTATATTTTCAGCTATTAATCGACAATCTTGATCGTGATCTGCAATATGCTGTTAAAGTAGAGGGAAAGATGGATCTGGAATCTGTCTCAAACTATGATGAAGTGAAAACTGCCATCGTGGAAAAGGTAACAATCTTCCTGTTGTTCATGTAACTGACTGATGGAACCCTGTAAAAGAAATATGATTAGTTTTTTGGCCAACTAATATGGCTTATTTCTTCTTTTTTACACTTCTTTTTTTATTTTTTGAAATGCCATGATGTGTGACCTTGTTCTTCCAAATGACAAGGTCCTTTGTCATAATCGTTAATTTTTTTATTTCCATAAATTTGAAGGTAACAGCTTGACATGTCACAAATATGCCTGATGATTACTTTTGTGATATCACAAAACTGCAGTCTAAGCTAATCCAGTTTATTACCACATGAGTTAGACATTAAGAACGTATAAAGAAGATAACTTTATTTGCATGCATAACATAACTTTTGTGATTTTTTTTTCTTTCCTTGATACATAGCTTATGAGGTTGAGGGATGCACCTGTACGTGAAGAATGTCCCCTTATTTATCATCTTGATGTGGCTGCTATGTATCCAAACATTATATTGACAAACCGGCTTCAGGTATATATCGGAAAATAATGTTATTTATGCATTTATCTATCAGTTTTACTTACCTTTTTCTCAATCAACCCATAAAAGATTCCAAGCACTTTATGCACAGCCTCACATGGGGCATAAATAAAAAGATTATTGAACAGGAATTTTTAAAAGATATTCTGTCTCTGCAGGTCAATGTAGTACTTATACTCACTGTGATGGACACTTGTAATTAGTATCTGGAACATCACAAATGAAGCACTACACCTGAAGATGCATAGAAGCACAGATGAACGTTACACTTAGTATTTCTTGTGATAGTAGCTTTAGGAGCTATGATTCTTCTCTTCCATATTTTGGTTAAAAATTGATATGGAACATGCCAAATCTTTGATCTGGCTACAGTTTTTTGAAATTAAAATTTCTTAAGGTGGATAAAACGGCAGGACACATTTTGTAGATGTATTATTATCCTGAAATTTTGACAGCAGGTTCATTCTGAATCTGGAAGTAACTCACTATCTTCCTAACTCAGCCCAGAATTTGGACTCCCTCTTGAATCTAGTAGGCACAAGGTGGAAGGAGAAGAATTCTTGACATAACATATGTTTATTTCAAGTTTCCAAATTTTCATTAGGATCAAGAATAATTTTCTATCATTGGTATTTTGTGATATCAACTACATTAGATTAGACTTGTCCAGAGTTGCAGTATTTGAAGAGTGCATAACCGCATAGATAAGCTCACTCTAACCCATCAATTTGGGATCCAATTTGAGATCCAATTTGAGATTTTCCTTGGTCGTTGACTCCTTGAGTTTGTTTTCTCATACACATGGATTACCTATCTTATATGGTATCATGATGTATACTGCTTTTAGTTTTCTGTCTTGCTTCATTCAATACTGCTCCTTCCATACTATGCTGATCCAGTAACTCTATTTATTAAGTTGATGTTATTATCATTACTTTCATTAGTTATGATTTCAAGGTAGATTTTTTTCTACCCGGAGGAGGGTTTGTGATAAAGTTGTGGTTTTCTTGATTCCAGCCACCATCAATTGTTTCAGATGAAATATGTACTGCTTGTGACTTCAACCGTCCAGGCAAAAATTGTCTAAGAAAGCTCGAATGGGTATGGAGGGGGGAGGCTTACATGGCAAAGAGAAGGTTTACTTTTATACTCTTATTTTTTGGGTAATTATACAAGAGACTGCTGTTGATGGATTTTTCCTTTATTTTTCTTTGGATCACCCTGAAATATCAGCGATTATCATTACTTAAAGAGGCAACTTGAGTCCGAGCTTGTTGAAAGTGTGGATGGGAAAATGTCAAAAACTTTCCTTGAACTGCCTAAAGCTGAGCAACAATTAAAACTGAAAGCGCGTCTCAGAAAATACTGCCAAAAGGTATATTTTCTTTTGTACTGCACCAATTTTTTATAGGCATATTCATGACCAATTCAAATGCTTTGAATTTACTTATTTTTCTGCAGGCTTACAAGAGAGTACTGGACAAACCAGTTACTGAGCTTCGAGAAGCAGGGATCTGCATGCGGGAAAACTCCTTTTATGTTGACACGGTGCGTAGGTAAGATTCTAATCAAGTTACATGTGACTATTTCTTTTATATATGCTTTTTTGCATGTTAAGATCTGTGAAATACCTACTAGGTTGTCTTATGGCTAACCAGACTTTTCCTTCAAATTTTTGTAGTTTTCGAGATCGAAGATATGAATACAAAGGGCTTAATAAAGTCTGGAAAGGGAAGTTATCTGAGGCAAAGGCTAGTGGAAATCCCATAAAGATCCAGGAAGCTCAAGTATATCTCCGTATCTCTTCTCACCATTTTTTGAGTTACTCTATAATTAATATAATGCAGGATTAATTCTTCTCCTCACTTCTTACTGGTATCCACAGGATATGGTAGTTGTCTATGATTCATTGCAACTGGCTCATAAGTGTATTTTGAACTCCTTTTATGGATATGTCATGCGCAAGTATGCAATTCCTGACTTAAATCTGGTTGTACCTCATGCTGGTTTTCTGGATGAAATTTTGTCTTCTAGATATTTATCATGGTTCTTTATAGGGGTGCTCGATGGTACTCTATGGAAATGGCAGGGGTTGTTACATATACCGGAGCAAAAATTATACAGAATGCTAGGTTGCTGATTGAAAGAATTGGAAGACCACTTGAACTCGACACTGATGGAATATGGTGTGCTTTGCCAGGATCATTCCCAGAGAACTTCACCTTCAAAATCAAGTATGCTCATGGTTAATTGCCATCTTAGTTTTGGTTTAAAAATTTCATTCTTGTGTCCAATTTATTTGAGATATAATAGTTTCTCTTGAAATAAATTGTTGGGGAAGAAACTGTTAACTCTTCATCGAAAACTTAATTCAGGGACTCAAACAAGAAGCTGACTATCTCGTATCCATGTGTTATGCTTAATGTTGATGTTGCTAGAAACAACACAAATGATCAATATCAGGTTAGTGGGAAAACTGTTGCTTTCTTTTTGCTCATATTACCTTTGTCAGTTCTGTGCAACCCATTTAAATTCTTTTTGGATAAGACTTTGTCAGTGTGTTTCCCTACTATCAGACATATTGTTTGAAGTACTTGGTGTTTGGTTTTGAATTTAACTTTTTACGGATAAAAATTACTGTATCAAACCATAATTTCTTGCAGACTCTGAAAGATCCGATCAGTAAGACTTATTCAACACATAGTGAATGCTCAATCGAGTTTGAAGTGGATGGACCCTATAAGGTGTAGCAGCTGGATTTCAACATCCAACTAGATGATATTAAGAAAAATAATTATTCGTGATTTTTTGCTTATTTTATATTTTGTCTGAGTTGTTTGTTTATATTTTTGTGCTTGTAGGCCATGATTCTCCCTGCTTCCAAGGAAGAAGGAATCTTGATAAAAAAACGTTATGCAGTTTTCAATGATGATGGAACCCTTGCTGAGCTGAAAGGTTTTGAGATCAAGCGACGAGGTGAACTAAAGCTCATTAAAGTTTTCCAGGTATTTCCTGAACTAATTAATGCTCGAACAAAAAATTTCTTTCAGTGGGACTCTAAAGCAAAAACAATGGAACTATGTCCATTCACAGTTGAGATTGCAAAATAATGGTGTCCTGGCTAGGATATGCTTGCCAAAATTGTGATCAAATTAAGATAAGTTTCATTAGCTACCTAATCTAAAGGGAGAAAACTCATTTGCTTTGACAATAAAGTCTTCTTGATACTAACTTTACTACGAAGTACAGCCTTCACCGTGGCAACTTGAAGTTCTTTTTACCACTGCATAACTTTGACAAGTCAGATTTTTATTTGTGGGGTTATGTGTATGTTCTTATTTCCATTCTAAATCTGAAATTCTTAATGCTATAAAAGCATCCACCTTTGTCTTTTTCCCATACATGTAACTGGAAGAAAGAGAAAACAGAACAGTAGGGCACGGACAATAAATGTTCTGGTAGAAAAATGTAAAGCTTGATGTAGAGAATGCTAAATTTTAGGAATACTCATTTAAATGTGATACACTTACTGTTGTATCTAATTTTTCCTAGTGGGACAACAATTATGATGAATGTTTATGAGATTGGAACAGAGCAAAAATATGGTTGAAAAAAAAAAAAAAAATTAAAGCAAGATTCTACAGGTAATGTTACCTTTTCAGTTTTTCTCCCAAAGCCACTTATCAAGCAGTAGATGACTGTGTCATTACTCTTTAATTTCCTCCTTTAGTTTGCCATCTTGAATTCATTAGAGGGGCTGGTTGACTGAAATAAAGAGATCCACTACCTTTTATTTTCTTTTCTTACAATGATCTTCCAGTTATTTTGATGCTTATCGATGGGTCTAGAGTATCATACATGTTTTATAGGATAGAACTATACAATAACTACATGACCGCATGTGTAAATGGGTGTTGTACATCTCATCACCAATCACCTGAAGAACTCATGATATATATCTGATTAAACGGGATGTACTTTCCAAATCTTTTATGACCAATGTTTGCTCAAGATAGTCTTGCTTATCCTAGTAAAATGTTATTTTAATATAGTTTTGTTGTGTACGTTTGTATATTGTTATTCTTTATAGTTTGGACCCATTACTTCCATTCGGTGCTGGAAGTAGAAAAGCTGATATAATGTAGTCAAGGGTTTAGTTGATCTGATGTCTTTTCTATTCTTCATTTGTCTATGATAGGTTGTAAATCGTACTTATAGAGTTGTATGTGAAACTGAAGTACAATAGTACATTATCAGCTTTATTGCTGAAATAATTTTAAAATATGTAGGCTGAGCTTTTTGATAACTTTCTTCTTGGGTCGACACTGGAAGAATGCTATCAGGCAGTTGCTTCTGTGGCAAATCGGTGGCTTGATCTTCTCGATGTATGTTGATCTTTCCTTTGGTTTTTGTGAGGCTGAGTTATGTTTTTGATATTCGTAAGACATTAAAAGATTTCATTTTCCAGAATCAAGGGAAAGACATTGCAGACAGTGAATTGCTCCATTACATATCAGAATCAAGCACAATGAGCAAGTCCTTAGTTGACTATGGTGAACAGAAGTCCTGTGCAGTAACGACGGCTAAACGCTTAGCTGATTTCCTTGGGGATACAATGGTCAAAGACAAGGGATTACTTTGCCAGTATGTTGTTGCATGTGAACCGAAGGTATGCATTGTATCTGTTTCAATTTGGTGAAAGGAAGTAATTTCTGTTATCATGAAGTGAGCTAAAGGATTGTGAGTTTTGATGTGCTACAATATGGGTTGGTTTATATGCTGGTTTGTGTCATCAAGGGAAGTTACAAAACAAAAGCAAAAAGCAGAAACCAAAATCATGTCGAGCACCTTGGGATGATTTCTTTATTAACCAATCATGCAATGCTTTGAACTATTATTGTTTAAAGAGTCTCTTAACGTTTAAATCAAATACAAAATGGTCCTTTCAGATTCCTATTGGTTTCTTAAGCTGATTTTCACTTTATGATTTCTATTCTACAATGGATCAACCGCATTATTGTTATCTGATAATGTTTTGAGATGTCACACTGTAGACCTTCTCATAATTTGTGAGTATAATGACTAAGTTAGCCACAGAAGTTGCATGTTTCTTTCAGTTTGGTCACTGAATTTAGTTACAAATGCATCAATTCAGCCAATTAATTTTGCCTGATTTGACAATTTAACTAACATTCTGTGGGTCCTACCAGTTAAAAGGCACGAGTAGAATCACTCTCTAGTAAAAGTGACATCAGCAAAATTTTGGTCATGTAAGAATGTTACCTAAGCCCCGTTAGCAAAATTTTGGCCACATCAGCAAATTTTTCAACATCAACATTCCACATGAAAGAGTTGCATGACTATTACAACACTCTTCTTATCACCTTATAGTGGTTAAATCGTCAAATGGCCAAAATCACACGTTCATGGATTGAGTGGTCAAATTGAAAAAAAAGTGTATCTTTAGTGGCTAATATAATTGTTAAGCTAATTTTGGGCTCTTTCTCTATTGGTTTTGTTTTCTTCAACTTTTATGATAAAAGGTATGGATTTTCATGGCTGTTGGCTTAATTTGAACAGGGGACCCCGGTAAGTGAACGTGCCATACCGGTTGCTATATTTGAAACTGAAGCTGGTAAATTTTCTCTGTTTTTTTATATATATATTTTACTGTTCAATTGATCCTTCCAATGATTTGCTTTTGTATTTTTTCATTTCAGAGATCATGAAATATTATGTAAAAAGGTGGTGCAAGATATCATCAGAAATTGGTATCCGTTCCATTGTTGATTGGTCCTATTACAAGCAACGGCTTTCTTCGGCAATTCAGAAAATCATTACCATTCCTGCTGCAATGCAAAAGGTGAAAACCTTTGTGTTATTTGTTACCTCTTTTATTTAACTTCTGCTGACAGCATGCCCATTCTTCAGGTTTCTAATCCAGTGCCACGGGTTATTCATCCTGATTGGCTTCATAAAAAGGTTCGTGAGAAGGAGGATAGATTTCGCCAGAGGAAATTGGTTGATATCTTCAGTTTCAGGAATAGAAATGATGGTGTAGAAGTGGACCCTGATGCTCTTAATGATGGACACAAAACAGATGATCAGAATGTTGAAGATTTAGAGGATATCAGGGCCATTGGTAAAACTTCCCTGGGTCAACCGAGACCTATTGTTCGCTGTTTTGATGCTAACAATGGGCGACGTCCATCTATGACAAGTCATCAAACAGATCATCCACAACTAGAAAGTGGAGCAGTGCATAAACTATGTGAATCTTTACCGGACCATGGTAATTCTATGGAAAACATTGATAGAAATGTAGATTATGAAGGATGGTTAGAAATAAAGAAAAGAAAATGGAGAGAGACACGTGAGAGAAGGAAGAGGCAAAGGTACCTTTCTTTTCTAATTGCAATATACATATCCTTATATGAGTGCTTCTGGAATTGTAAACACAAACATCTATTTACTGTATTAGGATAATGCTAGAATTTTGCTCATGAATTCATAATTATGGAGTCTTTGCAAGCTACAAACTTCATGGACTAGGAGGGATGAGAGTGCTTGTGAATTACAGATGACTTCATTTTTTGCCTACAGTCCTTTAAGGGACCCACTTTTTTCTAGTCAACTTTTGGAGGTCCTGTCGGGAGAAGGGACCACTCTTTTGTTGCATATTCAGAGCTTCTAGAAGTAATATGAGCTTGATAGATGAATAAAACCTATATATTAAAGTTCACTAATCAGCAAGGAAATGTGCACCTTCTTCAGTCATCTTTACTTGTTCCAGGAACAAAATAGTCTTTAATCTCTAGTCAGGGACTTGATGAGAATGCATGGTTAGGGATTACCAGATTTCAGATTTCAGATGCTTGAAGGAAATCTTTTACACTAAATAGAAAATTGACTTATATGCTGGATACATTTTTGCCTCTACACCTTAGTTTGGTGTAATTATGGTCATTTATTTATGCAAGGTTGGATGCTACTAGGAGAACAAAATTACTTAATGGTGTTCCTGAGATGCCTGGTAGCAGGGTCAATAGTGGAAAGGCCCAAGGTCGAACAGGGGTCAATGCTTATTTTCAGAGGCAACAATTGGCCCTCACAAGCAGCCATTGGCAGGTGATTATAAATTTCAATTCCGTGTACTTGTATTTTTTGGGAGTCAACTATGTTAGTTATTAAACCTGTTGCTGTTCTCAGATAATTCAGCTTGTACCAAGTTCACAGTACGGGCAACTTTTTGCTTGGGTAGTTGCAGATGGAGTCATGCATAAGATCCCTATTACTGTTCCTAGAGTATTTTACCTTAAATATAAAGCTTCCGTGATGGAGGACTTTCCTGGAAAGGCTGTCTACAAAATTGTTCCCCATGGCAATCATAGTAACCTAATTGAGGTAAAAAGTCCGAATAAATGGTTATGCCCAAATGAAGCAGTTAAAAGAGTTCCTTCGCTTATCCATTATCTCTACAGGTTGAAATTGAGGAAGATCAGTTTAGGACAGAAAGCAAGAAGCTTGCACTTCACCTTGCAGATCCTGAAGTTGAGGTCTGAATTTCAGAGCATATGTATGCTCCATTATATCTTTCTTTTCAAGTTATTTCTCTATAATACTGGAAAATGCATGATATAATTTTCTGGTCTTTATTTTTCTTTTGTATCTTTCCTAAGGGAATTCATTATTATTATTAGAGGAGCAAAAAGTGCAAGTGAAAATGTTGGTGATTTCGTAACCTAAGATAAAAGAGATTTTATAATGATCTCTTGTTTTGCTAACATTACTGACTTTGTATATTTTTTTTTGAGTATTTTATACAGCTTGGAAGTGCATATCAGTTATACTCTGATTTGGCATTTTCTGATTTTGTGGAAGTAAAAGGCGGAAGACAAATAATAACATTCAGATCGATCCTTCTCTCTATTCAAAAGCTTTTAAGTTTTACATTGGAGCATTCTTTTCCCTATGCCAATTGGAACAACATTGTCAATGGAATTATATTGTCAATATTGTCCAGCCGTTTATTTGAATTTAGTTGGAGATTTAAAATTTCAAACACCTGGTTTTAGATAAGAAATGAGTTCAAAAACTGTTAGGTTTATATCCTTCAAGCCTGATGATGATCTGATGCACTTGGAACCTGAAATTTAATTTAATATTAAATAAGTTTTCATATCAATACTCTTTGTATGAGCTTAATGGTTTGTACTATCAAAATCTAACCTATATGCAATGTGTTGATCAGGGAATATACGAAACAAAGGTTCCGTTGGTATTTAATACTGTCCTTCGACTTGGCTGTGTTTGTAAAGTAGATAGAACAGCAAAAAGACGAAATCCTCAAGATGGCTGGAGTTTAGGTGAATTGCATATGAAGACAACGACTGAGTGCCCCTATCTTGAAGAATCCTCCTCTTTCTTCTTCTTGTATCATAGGTAAAAATCCAAATAATAACTTATATTTGCTTTAGTGGTGATGCCTAAGCATGAGTAACAGTGTCTAAAAGATACAGGAATTGCTAGTGGTCAACATGTCTTTAATGCATTGTCTAATACATTAATATAATTGCAGTGTATTAGGAAAGCAGTATTATCTTCATTGCTATTGCTGTTGTTGGATTTTTCAGTGAAGAAAATTCCATCACAGAGGTATTTGTAATAATTGACTTATTTGCAAATGACAAATGATAAATCTCATCTTACTTGTAATGTGCTGTCTCTGATATCTGGTTAATATTCCAATATTTAATGTCATGTGTCCTTTCCAGGGAAATCATGGAGTATATATATATATATATTTATTTTTTGTCTCTCCCTAACTATGTATTTCTTTTCTATTTGCAGTATTTCTGAGGCGAGAGCAATATACGTTGGATACTTTCTTTCATCAAGAACAATCAATGTTGTGGTGGTTAATCCCTTTCAAAATAAGGAATTGTCACCGCAAGTGCTTGAAAGACTATTCCGCGAAGCTTGCCAATCTTTGTCTATTCAAGCACCTATTTCAGGAGAAGGAATCAATTTCAAGGTGACCATCTATCTGTTGTCTTTTTTCTTTTTTATCCTCTTCCTTCATTACCTTATGATGCCTGCTTTCATTCAGATATCTTATGTTGGGCATGTCAAGGATGCTGAACGGAACATTCAGAGAACGATAAATGACTACAGGTTTTCTTTTTTCTAAGATATCTCAACTATTAAAACATTTCTCATCCTTTTAATCTTACAGCCTTTTGGTCTGTGCTATTTCTCCAACCCAAATTAATGGGCACGCATAACAGACTTACTTTCAATGAGGCATGTATTGTCATACTTACCAATAAGATTTTGCACTTGTAATCTGGTCATAAAATGGGAATAGGAATTTCATAATCCATGCCAAAGGGTGATTAAGTTAGAAATTTTATATTTAATATTTATACTCGAACAAGAAAGTTGAATTTTTGAATGACTTAAAGAGTACAACCACAGGACAAGTTGTCAATAAAAAAGAATTCAGTCAGTTCTTTGTGTCTAGTATGTTTGGTTTTTGTGACATGTATGATATTTTTTACATCAACCATTCTATTTCAAGTCTCTAGAGAAGTGTGAAGACAACCTGAGTGTGCTCCCAGGTGATGTGCAGTATTAACCATGTCAGCATGTAGAAAAGCTTGAACTGTTTAAAGCATGCATTTATCATCTCAGTTTTTTAGACTTCTCACTGAGCAACTGCACTTTTTTTTGTTAAAGAGTTGATGCAAGGAGAAATTAAGAGAACCTTAAAAATACCTAGAGAGTCTGACAAGTTGGACTGTGCAACATATACTTAGATGGATCATGTAAATTTTTAGGATTTGTTTGATGGAAGAAATAAAATCTATTTGTTGATGCCTTTTGAGATAATAATTGCTCTTAGGAAAGACTGAATGCTTCATAATTAGAGGAATTCATTCTAGTATTTTTTAGTTCCTATACATACTTTGCTGGAAATGACCAATCTGATGATTATCATTGTTTGATAGTCTTGTTGGAATTAGTTATTTGTATGCTTAATTTACTCTACATAAGTAGGATTTCCAATTTGACTTTGATCCTTCTAGAGTGAAGAATAATGGATTGGTGGTGTTGATTGGAGCAAGTTGGCCTCAATTGTTAAACAATTCAAAGTATTTGCTTGTAAGTTTCAGCAACATGAATAGTGGTTTAATGGGCATGGAGTCAGTCATATTCCTCTTGAGATGTTGTCCAAGTGATTCACTGTTTTTGACCTCTTCCCTTGCATAATCTTTCCTTTAATAAGGTAAAGCTGTTCCATTTGAGATTTGGAAACAGAGAAAGAAGCAAAGAAGTAATTGCACTTCTCATTACCTCAATCAAAAAGGATTCTGGTAGTTGGCATGAGAGAACATGCATGTGATTTAATTTGCTACGGATGCTCCTAGTTGCTATACTGAAACATTCTAACCATCAGGCTTGATTGGAAGACACATAACTATATGAACACGAGGCATCTTCTATAAAAATCTCTACTTGGCTGTGGTCCAAAAGTAACTGTTGCTCTTGTTGGAAGAGAGAAAATTTTGCAACCTAAAGACAATGGAATAAGTGAGAATATCAACAAGGTTTATCATGCCAAATTCAAATTCATGCACCAACCAACTACATCCTCCTTGCAACTCTGGCAATTTCTTGTATTTAAATGCAAAATGCCTTAACCTTAAGATAAGATTATCAAGGACAAATATGGCATTATGGGATTCAAAATAATAACTGGATCACTGACTAAAAAGGACATGTCAAATACGAGGAGAGATATCCAAAGAATTCATCTGATTTTTTAGAAGGCCTTTCTTTCATCTGGAATCAGTATTAAACATTATACTTGTGTGTTTTATGTATATGCTATTGAGAAATTTTAGAATTCATCTTGCTGGTAACTTGAGCTGTTCATGTTTCTTTGTAATGTTGTACTTTTCCTGCACATGCTCTACTTATCTGATTCTTGTTTGTACAATAATTGACAGAAATGTTCATAGTGGCCCTGTAATAGCGGTTGTTGAGTGCCCTGATTCCCATTCCCTGAAGTCTCATATACAAGCACTAAATGATTTTCCTTGCCTGAACATTCCTTCCAATGCTCGTGACAGTCAGTATCAGGTAATGCAGTTACAAATTTGTTACTTAAGTAATTACCGATACTTTGATTTCACCCATTGCATCACTAAAGAATTATTTTGTGCATTTTCTTTTGCAGGCTCTTGGCTGGCAAATTGTTGCTGCAAAAATTGGAATGCACCGGTGTGCTGCATCATCTCAGTGGTTGAGTGAAAGAATTGCTCTCTCACGATATGCCCATGTAAAAGAATTCATATCCTCTTTATCAGTTTATGTTTTGGTGTTGGAGTTGTATTTATCTGTCATTGCTCTACCTGAAGCAGGTTCCAGTTGGGAATTTTGAAGTTGATTGGCTCATGCATACAACAGATATATTTTTTTCTAGAGCATTACGTGATCAGCAACAGGTCAATATATATTGATTTACACAATTGGCAACATATTTGCTTTGGTGCTTCAAGCATTTTTATCAAGTATCTGATTATTTTATCTGATGCTTGAGCACCAATAAAATTTAAATGCTCACGTTTCAACTGTTCATCATTCTTGAGTAATATGCTGAAGATACACATTATTCCTGGGTTGCTTTAAATGTGTCTTTTGAGTAAGTATGAGCTCAAGTAACTTTATAAGTTGAATTGTGCTGATTGTTGTAGGTTCTTTGGATTTCTGATAATGGAATTCCGGACTTAGGAGGCACAAATGAAGAACAATCAATCTTCATTGATGAAGTTAGTTCCCTCAAATTCATTTTATTTATTTATTTATTTTGGTTCTTTTCAATTTTTGGAGAGGGAGTGCATTGGTGCGGTGAAGCTTTTTTCACAACCTATGGTCAATTAATGCCCTCCAAACTCTTTCAGTGCTTCAATTCTGTGGGCAAAAGTGTCACCATTATTTTGTCAGCTCATAAACATTTTGTTTTGGGCAGGTCAACCAACCTATTCTCAATTATCCTGGTGCATATAGAAAGGTTACTGTGGAGCTGAAGGTCAGAACTATATCAATATTTTTTTTCAGCATCTGAATTCATTTCCTTGCTTCAAAAATAGATCTTTTATATTTGTTTTACAATTGTTTCTTCAGATTCATCACCTGGCTGTTAACGCTCTTCTGAAAAGTAACCAAATAAAAGAAATAAGTGGTGGAGCTGTTTTTGGACTGGACCAAGATACAAATTCTGGTATACATTCCTCTGATGAGCATTATAGCTCAGATGATGGGACTAAAAGTGAACCTGCATTTCGTGTGCTCAAACAGTTGATCCAGAGATGCCTTGCCGATGCGGTTACATCTGGAAATGTATTTGCTGATGCAATATTGCAAAATTTGTACCGGTGGCTTTGCAGGTTGATATGTTTCACTTATTACAATCCTCCCTCTAATTCTTCTGTATTTATTTGTTTTTGTCCATCCTAATTTGAAAATTTTCCATTTGTTTTGCAGTCCAAAGTCTAAATTGCACGACCCCGCCCTTTATCATATGCTTCATAAGGTAATCACTGGTAATTCCTAAAGAGTGAAAGGGATCCACTGCAAATGCTGTTGCAACAAAGTGCCATCTTTCAAGTTCTTTTTAACTGTGTCATTTCTCCTTTTCTCTACTTTTATTGTTGTGATGCTAACATCCCACATTGGAAGTGGGAAGAATGAAGAATTAATGATGGCTGATGGTGTAAGTTTAAGTACTTACTCATGGTCAACTTGAAATATTCATTTTGTCATATTCGTAGCAAATGTCATTGTTGCAGTCCCTTTGTTTTCGTTTCTCCCTGCCACTATTTCTGAATTTCATCGTGTTGGAACTTTCACTCAATTCTCTTTTTTTCTCTCTACTGATGGCATGCTCCTATTATACGTTAAAAGTGGCAAAGAATGAATGGTTATCTCTGAAATATGCTAATTCATTCAGCACATTGTTAAATGATTTGGTTGGGTTGTCATTTTGTTTTACAGGTTATGCAAACAGTCTTTGCACTGCTGATGGCCGAGTTTCGTAAGCTGGGCGCAGGCATTGTTTTTGCAAACTTCTCAAAAGTTATTATTGATACAGGAAAAACACACCTATCAGCCGCAAAAGCTTATTGCGATAGTCTACTCAAAACTATTCAAACTAGGTTCGTTTCCTTTCTCCGTTCAGAATCCAAGCTTATTTCTTTTCCTGATTCTTTGGCCAATGTTTTCAATTTGCAGGGATTTATTTGAATGGGTAGAGTTTGAGCCCTTACAGTTCTGGCATTCCTTGTTGTTCATGGATCAGGTACCTTCTTTATAACGATTTGCATGTTCTCATTCTAATATTTAATTTTTGTTTACCTAGTGCCCTTTGCTTCTGTACTCACAAAGTGATTCTGTGACATTAAAAGCAAACTTACACCATTTTCTTTATTGGAGCTCTATTATAAACCTAAAGTGATGATTTCTTTTGCATATCAAATACAAGATGCAAATTAGAAAGTCTTTTAGCACTATGTTTCACACTGATATGGTTATGCATCTATTTTATTGGCAACTGGGTGATAATGGACTTTTGCTTGTTACTCAGAAACACCAACATAAATCCTCCCCACCCCCACCCCCCACCCAAAAAAAAAAAAGGCTCTAGTGTTATTAACTAAGTCGAGTGACTGAAGGTATTTCAGTGTTATTAACCATGTGTTCTATTATGTAACTGTGTAACTTGCATTCTGGTCATGGAAACTCATTCTGGTCTATGGTTGTCAAATATGTTGTTTTCCGTTTGTTTAGTGCAAATGTAAAATTCATCTACGCAGGATGCACCCTGATAGAAGTTTGCTCCTGACTAATTTTAGCATCTTGCTCATCCAGTACTAACTTGACACCTGTTCTTCTCTGGAAAACTTTTAAACTGATGGAAGATAGGTTCAGATCTAATGCTAATGATAGATAAGGGATAACATGCCAAAAAAAGAAGAAGAAAAAAAAAAGACAGGATGTCATACACATTTATATTGAAAATTATATTTGTTTATTTTTTGACTTGTTATCTCTATCACAGTATAATTATGGTGGAATTCAAGCTAGATTTCAAGATGAATCATTTGAAGATGAACCACGTCTGAGAAATGAAGAATCTCAAGTAGCCATTGTTTCAAGCTGGGATGTTGCAGAAAACTTGCCAAAGTCAACCCAGGTTAGTCATCCCTCCATTCTCGAATTTTCTATGTGAAAATTTAACTTAAGAAACTCATATGTGGAACTCTGATCATCTTCAATGTGTGTCAACATAGATTAACTATTGTATTAGTTATTTTGATATGCCATCCTATGTACAGGACCACTTCATTTTAATTGTATCAGAGTTTCTGTATATTCCCTGGAAATATGCACAAGAGCAAGCAGCAAATCGAGCATCTGCAGGGGATGGTGAATTATGCACTCCATCAATCCCAGCTGTCATTGCTGAAAGTTTTGAATTACAGATGAAAGAAGAACTAAAGAAGAAGGTATTGGCCATGCTGGTATTTTAGCTATTAAATTTTCTAAAACATTTCTGTTCTCGGCTATTAAAATTCAATTGTTGTTGCTTGTTACTCCTACAGATTGGATCTTACTTCACAGACAAGCTTCTAAAAATTGTTTGTGATCCCCATTTTCATACCAAGGAGAATAGCTCCAAGGCTCTGCAGAACAACTCAAATGGAAATGAACAATCTTCTCTGGGTAGCTGTAAGGGGGATCCTGTGTTAAAGTTCATTAAGTATGTCTGTGCAGTTTTGGCTCTTGACCAAAGTGTTCAGCATGAGGTTCTGGTAAGGCATCATCATGTTCTCTAATACTGTTTCAGCATTATCCATAAATGAAAATTTCTTCTTAATTATCTGCTTTTAGAGTTGGAGAAAGTCTATGATACGTTTTTCTCTTAACTCTTTTTCTTGTCCCTTTACTATTCTCACTGTTCTATGAAAGTAACTAAAAACTATAATTAGTTTCCCATGACAGTCTAAATAGGCCAGAAGTTCATCAGACTCCCCTTCATTGAAGAATATTATACATGCATATTACATAAAAAAGGTGTAAACTGCCGACACACAACTACACTCATGTTTGCACTCACTCAGAAATATTTCACTCCAAGAGTATTGGTCTTTTATAGTTGAAAAGTTGTTTCAAAATGTAAGTTTGTTTACTAAAGTTGGCGGGTATTACCATTTTCAAATTTCACTCCCATTTATCCTTTTTTACTCCAACTTCTTAAGTGATTCAGTTTTTGAGTACTTGATTAAAATTGCATTGTTTTTTTAATCTTATTTATGTGCTAAAAGGATTTATAACTAGTCTCATGTGGGGACCAAACTGTATTGGTCCAATTGGCGGCATGTCAAATGTTGAACACTTCTGATATGCCAAAATTCTTTATTTAACTGATGATGGAAAGTTGATGTTAATCTCAACTGTGTCAAACACTAAAGGAACATCTTTGCCATGCCATTCAAACTAAAGATATGCGGAGTTGATCATATATGGTCAACATCTTACCTTTAGGATTATCATCTTTGAGATTTGAAAGCAATATAATTTATGGTCTATGAATAAGAATGGTGCATTAGTATGATAAACCAATATTTCATGCCTTATTTCCTATATATGGTTATTTTGTGCATATGATTTGCTCATTTTATTTTCCATGGTACTCTGATGTTTTGATGATACCTTTGTGTTGAGAAAAATTCAGATAATAAATCTTACTTGTTATCCAATTTACTTTATTTCCACTCTGTTACACAGATCATGAGGAAGAATCTCCTAAAATTTGTTAGGGTGAGGGAATTTGCTCCAGAGGCAGAATTTAACAGCCTATCAGCTTCCTTCATTTTACCAAATGTCATTTGCAGGTAGAAATTCGGAATCTCTTTATCCATTTTTTTGGACCAAGGATCAACATAATACTTGGAGAAATTTATATCAAAATGGAACAAGTAAATCTGCCTGGAAATTGTTATCTGGTTTGTATGGCAGTCTGGAACTTTAGTTAACAAATGGATAATTTAGCAACCAAAATGAAAACGGAACTGAGGAATTTGGGTAGAATGTGGCAGTAAGCTTGCTCAGTGGTGAAAAATTGAAGATACAACATTCTGTTAACTTTAGGTTCTCAAAAAGGTAGTATATAATATCAGTTCATTATGAAAGATCACCTTGAGCAAATACCAGACAAGTTTTAATAAAATTTAAACCTAAGAGTAATAAGTAAAGATGGATTGTTGAAATAAGAGAAACAGATCCCATCACGACCAAAATTTAAATGGCTAGTTGAAGATTAGTAATATACCTCAAGAATGAGAGTTGCAGCATTCATTACTACCCTTCGTGATTTGACTTGCAAACACTTGAGGAAGATGAAATTGAATCCCAATATTTAGCCAGTAAACTGTTGAGCCCATTAGAAATCCACGAAAGCTACAATTAAAAGTCTTGTTATGAGGGCAGTCTATCATATTTGATTCTATAGTATAATATCAATAATGATGGTGAAAAAAACATGCTGACTACATTTTTTCATGTTTCAGTATCTGATTCTTCATAAACTTCTCATTTCTCCTTGTTATCTGTTTACAGCTATTGCAACGACTGTAGAGATCTAGACTTGTGTCGTGGAAGAACTTTACTTGGTCAAGAATGGCACTGTTCTGTACAACAATGTGGGCAACCTTATGATCGGGGAGTTATGGAGAGTTCTCTTATTCAGATTGTCCGACAAAGAGAACGACTCTACCATGTGCAGGACCTTGTATGCCTCAAATGCAGTGACATTAAGGCTGCACGCTTATCCGAGCATTGTGAATGTGCCGGATCATATAGGTGCAAAGAAGATATCTCCGAATTCCGAAACAAAATGCAAGTTTTTTTAAACATAGCCCAAGATCAGAAATTTCAGTTACTCCAAGAATGTACCTCTTGGATCCTGGAAATCAGATAGTTGTGGGGATTAGGCATCACAATCTTATCTTAAAGGAGCCCAAGTAATCAGCCAAGCTGTTGCTAGGTGAACAATTCTAAAGATCAAAAACCCGTGATGTGACCAACTAGATGTAGCTGGTGCTCAGAAACATGTTTCTGAAACAGGAATCACGTTTATAAACATGAGATGCCTGGCTTAATTGAGTTCTTGTGGCATAATGCTTCCAGTTGCAGGTAAGTGGCAGTTCAAATGCAGATTATGTTTGATAAATTATTAGAACCACCCAATCTTAATTGGCCTCTGAATTTTGGCCATTGTATAGTGAATTTATAGAATGTAGCCTAGAGTAAACGATATTTGATAGGCATTTGTACATAGAAATTGAAAGGGCGATGCCCTGATGGTCATAAATAACTTTTCGTCTCCACCTACATGGCTCCTGTGAGAATACAGAACCTGCCATGCTACCTATTTTTGTCAAATTGTTTATCGATTTGTTAAGTGGTTTAAGATGTCTTCCTTCTGAAAGCTCTTGGTTTCCAAGAATTCTAATTCCCAAACTACATAAACAAAAACCAGAACAACAGGCCATCTCAATCCTGAAGAAAACACAACTATAAAGGAGATGAAGGCATAATTACATAACTGTAACCATCAATCTTGGCCTAATCCTGGACAAAACATGATTATCCGTAAGGAGACAGTTCCAGCTATGATCTTAAAACAAATCAAGCGCCTTAGCATATGGGAGATCAGGATAGAAGCCTAGGAGGTTTTTGAATTTCGCATTATGTCTGCGTGCTGTGAGAGACTTGATTGTCTAAGCAGACAGGGATCTAACATAAATCTGTATTCATTTACAAGTATCCAAAAAACCCTACAACGTTTCATCTGACCTTCACCAGAAAAACCATCTCCTTTTGGTGTTCCCATCTTCAACTGGCTTGTCCTTTTCTCTATTTTCCATTCCTTGCTTCAAAGCCTCAAGCCTTTTCCTGTGACAAGATCAATTTATCAGAAAAATGATGAAAGATAGTACACAGAAAGATGATGATTCAGTCAGTGAATGTGCTATTACCACCGAAGGTTATGCTCAGGTTAGATTCTAAATCTCTACCCAGAATACTAGAAGCTTTTATTCACAACATTACAAATTGGAGCACACGACTGATCCTAACAAACATAAATATCCATTGGCAAATTGAAAGGTGCATCACTGAAGTGCAAAGATAGCATTACTTGGAATCTGTTAGCTGTCCGTGCAAGCTCCATCTCTGTCGAAACCCTTCCATGCCTTCTACTCCACTTGCCAAAATCAAGCGTCTATTAGGCAAAAACAAGAATATATATATGAATTAGCTTTAGTTTTGTGGCTCTTCCATGAAGTTGCAATTGTATAATCATGTAGCATCTCAAACAGACCCTAGAACAATTTAAAATAAAAAATTCTAACATGAACCAGGTGCATGTGGATCTAGTGATCCTTATTTTGTCACAATAGCACATACTATACCTTTGATGTGGTGGCTATTATAGGGAAATAGTACTGTACATTGGCAATATATGGAGGTTCAGATTACTAAGGAGTTCAGACCAGGGGTTTGAAATCTCACAACAAATTATTACTATTATCAACAATTTTTTTTTTGGTTGAGGGGTGGGGGTTAGGGGGAATAAGGAGGCAAGGAAAGAGAAAATGCAGCCAGAATTGAAATAATATGTTCATTTTCTCATCCCTATTCGTTCTTTTTCTAGAAGCTCTAACTTTCAGAAGTCATTTTAGCCTTCTATTTGAAAACCAGGCTACAGAAATAAAAATTTTGCAAGAAGAATAATACAGATATGGATCTCCTACCCTTACCAAATAGGATAAAAAAAATATATGGACATTGCAGGAAAAAGGGAAATTCTTTCATGTAAAAAGAGAAATGCCTTCAGTCACCCATACAGAAGGAAATCAATAAAACTCAATCGTCATGAACAGACATTTTTTTTACCTCTCCAACAATGTCACTTCTGATTCAAGCTGGGAAGCTCTTTGTTTTGCATCTTCAAAAGGCATTGACATCCCCAATTTACGTTCACTATCTTGCAGTTTCTGTCTCAGTTCTTTGTCCTGCAAATGCATGTATGATACAGTTGACATTGATATTACTTTCGAACTACAAGAGAACCAATTTCAAACCAAAACAGAAATTATTACATCAAGAAGGTTAATTTATCATCTCACCCTTCTCTCAGCACATTGCTTATATAGAGCTATCTCATCCTGACAGAACGGTTCAATATCATTGATGTGCAAGCCTACACAAAATAATGTCAAACCATTATGACTAGCATAGCCATAACACCACTGCAGTAAATTTTAAGCAGGGATACTTACATAGATACAGGTTCCTCAAAATCCCATCACACATATCCACACCTTCAAGGACATGAGATGCAATTTCTGGAGGAATGAGAGGTGATGGTGGCCCCATCATCAGGTCGTCTCCAACCAGAATAGTTTCCTCCATAGTTGGCTGTGAATCAACTACAAGCCAATAACACATAACAAATAAAAAGAATCAGTAGATGCGGTGCACCATTCATGAAGAAGACGAACCACATATGGCACACAATCAATATATGTATGTCCAATTACAAATTCCCACCAAAAGGACAAGGATACTGGAAAAGCCACAATGTTATTTATGATTGCCAGCAATAAAAAAGATGCAACAATTCCCTTCCCTCAACCCACATGCTGAAAGAAGAAAATTATCATGGACTATACAAAAACTCTAATTAAAGTTAGAATCTTGAATTAGTTGGCCCGGAAACCGAATGTTCCAACCATAAAAGAAATAAGGGCGAGGCATAAAAGGGGAATAACGGTTTTACATACCATCCATGATTGTGATTTCAGTGTCTTCTGCGCTTGATTATGTTTGTTTAACTGGGGTATTCAGTTCACTCGTGCAGTTGAAAACCACGAAAGTGATGTGGGAAACTGAAAAGTTGAGTGGTGCTAGGTCCCTAACACCAATATTACCTCAAGGAAGGAAACTGAAGTAAAGAAAAGCAAGAAACGGGCACACGCACGCCTGCCGATGCTTTCCAACCAAAAATTTTCAAATGAATTGCTGCTTAATGAATTGGAAGACAGAGCGTAATATAAAACAAATTTAATTAAACCTGTGAAATAGGTGGAGCAGAAAAGTGGCGCTGTGGAATGGAAACTGCGATTGAAAAGGACGCATTTGCGGATGACCCGCTTATTATGAGGTCAAGCAGTCAGACTGATTGATTAGGCATGTGAAAACCTGAAATATTATAAGCATTAATTTTTTTACATGATTAGAAATATAAAAAATTATAAAACATCAAATTAATATCTCTTTTTCTAAAGAAAATATGATAAAGAGTTTTAAGATACATATATGCATATAATTTTTGAACTTAAAATCATTAAATAATCACGGGATTGGAAAAAAAAAGAAAGAAGAAAAAGAGAAGATCTTTGAAAAAGAAATTTCCAAATCCATAGCAATTCACTAAATTAAATTTCTGTTACACATTGTCATGTCTTTATTCAATTCAATCCTTTAAAGGAATTCGGATTGGAGGAATTCCATTCAAAGGAATTACCAACGAAAGGGAGAGCTTGTAATATTGACAGCAAGGGAATCTGAACCTAAACCACTAGGCAGGGATTGAGTTGTAGTAATCAAAAGTTAGAGTCTATAAAGGAAAACTCAAACCCTAAAAAGGAGTTGTAGGCTGTATTGTATGGGCCTTACCTCTCATCAGTTAAGCCACACGCTTAAATGCATAATTCTTTATATTTGTGTTGATGTCTAACCATACAACAAAGTAAAATCTCCAAAAAGAACTTATAATGTGTAGTATCAAATTATAAAGTTATGAATCCTGGATTCATAGCCAGTAACTATAGCATCAAGACGTAAAGTTATCATACATTCATTTAGGTGCATAAACTGACATAAGAACTACAAGAATATCCATACTTCATATGCTAGGATAGATGTTATAGATGCACAGAATCCATTGCCTATATAGTTCTTGCAGTTTGGAAATATGGGTTGATCTTTATATACGCCTGTATTCATCTCCACAGTCTCCGATGACTTTTAGCAGATCTTTTCCTTTACTTGAAGCTTCTTTGATGCTGCTCATGTCTTCTTCATCAAGAACTAACGAAAAGACAGCATTGGTGTCTTTGATATGTTCTGCTAGACCGAGACGAACACCAACCATTGATCCTGCTACCCCAGGCTGCATGGAAGAGAGGGCATTAACTGAATTAGGAGAAACATATAAATTTGGAAATTTCTGCTGATTTTCAGAACATTGGAAATGAATCGCCAACTTTAGAAGTCACTTCACCTGATCCAGTATGTATCTCACGGCAACTGTTGGAATTGAGACCCCATGTTTTGATGCTACTGTTTTCATGGTCTTGAGCAAATTTTGGAACTGACTCCATCCTCCCCAAGCATCAATCATCTAGATTTTTTGCAGAAATAAAAAGTTATGCTGCAGTTACAATACAAACTTTATTAAACTAAATAGTGTCACCCCTCTTGCATTTCATGTATTCCCCCTAATGTCAATGCATTAGCAACCGACCTCTTGAGAAATTTTATAGGTTATTTTGGAATATCTTTACTTGTTCTCTAAAATTTACTTCATTGTGTAATAATCTCCAAGTTTTCTATCATTAACATATGTTATTTGAGCTCACTTTCAAATCTCTGAAGCATTTTCTGATGAGTCATTTTTTGTTTGAAAATGAAAACAGACTTGATTAACATTTTAAGAGATAGCAACAGTTTCAAAGATCAGTATCAGAGAATGCATGTAAGGAAAAAGGGCGTGCTGAAAGAACATACTCTTTTGTACTTCTGCAGTGAAGGAGTGTTTAGAGGAGGGCCAGCAAAAGGAATTGCTAAGTTGGTATCAAGGAACTTTTCAGACAACAACCCTCCCATAACTGTGCCATACCTGCAGGTTGAGATCCATGAGAACTGTTAAAGAGGAATGTATCCAACCTTTTAAAGTATTTCTGGAGATGTGAAACTGTTATCTTATTAGTGCATCTCGTTATTTTTCTTTACCAGGGTTTGAATAACTAAATTCAAAACTTCTAAAGGAACCACATAATGAGACACTGAGATGTATTATCCGCAGACTAAATCCTTGCAGTAATCTGGTTTAGAGCCAAATAATACTGTACAAAATTTAATCTCATGTAAGCTGAGGCATATAGAAGACAGTAACACTGTTTAAGACACCTAATTAGGACATTATCCGAAAAACTGCAGAATAAAATAAAATAACCTAAAGCAAAGTAAATATTTCGGATATAGATGTATAAACCATAACTGTGCGAGTGCAAAGATATATACAATTAGAGCCACAAACAGTATAAGTTCCTCCAACTATGTGTGCATATACAGAGTAACACATGATACTATGGAGAGACACAGAGAAAGACGGAGAGAAAGACGTTATAAGTTGTACTCCAGTAAGCTTGCAAAGTTCTGCCATTTTCTGCTGGGGACGCATGTCGACAACAGAATGTTGTACCTGAAGAAACAAAAATTCTTCAAAAATTCAGGCAACTGGATATGCCTTCAAGTGTTTATAAAGAAGAACAAGAAAAGAAAAGGCAATCTTCAGATAAATGGTATAACCTGATTGCTAACAACTGGAATACCATTCTCAAGAATTTTCTGCAATCTTTCTGTGTCGAAGTTTGTCAAAGCGACAGTCTTAATCTTACCTGCAAACCAATCACCGAAGTAATCCACCATAATCAAGAAAATTGGCCAGCAGATGAGACCGAAAGGCAATTGGCTTGGTACAAACCTTCTTCTTTGAGGTCTGTAAGGTGTTTTAGGGCATCAAGGTATCCAGCATTGGAGTAGTCCCACCTGGTTCAAGGGGAAAAGAAGATTCTATATCAGCCAGCTTAACATTTTAAACACCTCCATGTTGTCTTCACCCTGCAGGAAGATCTTAATTATTGAAAAACATCTTGTTTTCTCTTCAATCCCCAGGTTGAGGAAAAAGTCTGGTCAATACAACAGGGTCAGCCAGTCTAGATTTCTGATTCACACTATATTTCCATCACTTACAGTTCGTTCACAGGTTAAATAATTCAAAAGACTGCTGAGCAGCAAAGGTACCATGAATGGCATTCCCTACCAATGAAACTGAAGCATATCCAAACAAGCAACATCCATCCTCCTTCGTGAAAGGTTAATGTTCTCTTGGACAAAGCTACCGGTCATCTTGACAGGTGGTGGCACCCATTTTGTTAGACTGCAAGAAAGAAACTCAAAATTAACAGTGCAATAAACTTCTTTCATACTTTTTTGCTCACTACTGCACCCTTGAATTTTCTAAGCAACCTCTCTCTTAGATTGAAACAAACGAATTCCTTAATGGATGTTGACATAAGTTGGTTATCCAGAATACAATTATCCATCTCTTAATATTAAAAGTGATGGAAACTTACCCTCTGATATTTTCCAAAACCTCAGGTGGACGCTCTCGACGCACCCTATTAATGAAGATCCCATAAAGATCTTCAGCAGGTCCATCTGCAACAAATAAAAGCATATATTCTTATTTAGGAAAACCACTAGCATGAGAAACACTGAACATGTGTAGAACTGATAAATCTGTCGGAAAATTAGTGGTGTCCCAAAATGTGCATCAAACCAACATAAGAACAGCACTAGAATGAGCTGTACATTGAAATAGAGAAAACTTATGACGAAGCATAATGCGATTTACATATATCAGCCAAATCAAACGTGCTGAGTCCTGCATCAGCATATTGAAGCATGGCATTAACAGCACCATCTGCATCAGTTTTTCCCCAGTCAGCACAACTACTCTGCCACATCCCATTAACTACCCTGCAAATTTGCAATGAATCTTTTCCATTTTTAACTACAGCCTTCCTGTTATCTTCTGTCAATACACATTTAATTGAACTCAGGAACAACTGTCTTGCATCCCTCAGCCCATGAGACCTTATCTTGACTACGTTTATAGTAAATTGGCTAAAACAATTGCCCAAGTACTCTGCCATTGTTGATAGCAGATACAAATGACTTAAAACCTTACCATGGCATTATGTAAATACAGAATTATCCTATCCTCTTTCGTATTTTTGCATTCTGGTAGAGCAGTTATCCTATCCTCCACAATGCCTCCTCTACCCACCATATGTTTTAACAATGAAAATTTTCATTTATGCCCCTATGCCAAATTTTTGCAAAATTTTCAGAACAATGTACCATTATAAAGTGACAATTTTGCCCTGTGCCTCTTTGCATTTCCTTTTTCTGGTCTTCATTTCTTCTGCAATTTATTCAGAAATAAACAAAAGGAGAAGACATATTTTCAGAAATAATCAGTTATTGAACCTTACAATGGTCAGCCATGTCGTAGGTGGTTAAACCAGCATCAGCATAGTTAAGCATCGCCTCAACAGCATCATCTCGGTCAATTCTGCCCCAACCACCACTGGTCTGCCACATTCCATTAAGCACTCTGCATATCTCCAAAGAATCATTCCCATTCTTCAGCGTTTCTGTCCTCTTCTGTTTCTTTTTCTCCGCAACCTCAACTTCAGCGGCCACCTCGCACCTAAACGCTCCTCCTCTGACTCTTCTCCGGCCACCACAGACCAACTGGGCCTCGAAATTGATGCTACTAGATGATTTCTTGATGATTCTTGTATTGAGGCGATAGGTGGAGAAAGAGCGCTGCACTGACAAAGCATTGGCAGCTGCAGCCATTTGTTTCGCTTCTCAGATAATCTTCTTCTTCTGGCTCTAATGTAACTTTTGGTTTGAATTTCACGGACAATTCCATAAAAAAAAGGAAAAAATAAAAGAAAAAAAAGGTGCAATTTTAATCATTACTAGTATTTTTACTTTTTTGAATAAATTGACTGTTTTGCCCTTGTTCTGCATTTTGGGCTTCAATTCCAGTGCAGGCACTAGGGATGGCAAAAAGACAAGTCTATGGGTATTCGAAATGACTTGATCAGTTTAGGCCGGATATTATTTGATCTAATCTATTTGAAAATAAGATGAGTATGACTTTTAATTTTGAGACTTGTCTATAAGTTAAGTCGGGCCTGGGTTTGTCTAAAAACCCATCCTATCATGACTTGGTTTGCTTTGTTCTGTCTTGACCCATCTTGTCCCGCCCCGATCCATGCCCGACTTTCCCCCGCCATACACTATCCTACCCTACCCTCAAAACTAATACTATTAATAATAAAGAGGATTATCTATATTTAAGACAAATGGTATTTGATTTTTTTTAATGTATATAAAGATTATTAATAGTATAAATAAAGGATTAGTATATGTTATATTTTATAATTTAAAATATTTTATTAAAAATATTAATATAAATATAAAACTAATGAAGAAATCATATATTAATATTATAAAATGCTATTTTATTTTTATGTTACTTTACAAACTTGTTATTTTTATCTTTTAATAAAAGTAGTTCTATAATCTTGTTAACTAATTTATTTAGTGCAATGTAACATACTTTTTTTCTTTTTCAAAGTTAATGGTTAATGTAATAGTATAATTTCAATATAATAATAATGTATAATGTATTTTATATTTATTTATATAATCTCAACTTATATCTGTATTGTTTAAATGAGTGACATTTAATATACTTATTTATTATACCATGATACAATTACAAAGAAATTAATAATAAAAAAATATTTTTCAAAACATTTAGGGCACATTATAGATATTATACTTATATTTTAGTAAATTAATTGTTTTAAATATTACTGAACTAAATTATTAATGACATGTGTTTTTCAAAAGAGTAATATACTAGGCACATTATTACACATAAATATATGGATAAATGATTTAAAAGACCATGAATATAATGTTACACTGACATTTAACACTTCTATTCATTTTTATTTGAATAATTCAATGTAATACACTCTTTCGTAGAGAAAAATAACTAGTAATTATTATACATTATGAAGAAAAGATGAATAAGATATATAAATATTTTATTATTCATCAAACTTATACCCGATTTATCCTTTAATAAAGTGATTTTTTGAATGTTAAATTTCTTAATGAAATATAATGTAACATCTTTTTTTCTTTCTTATAACAAGAAAATAATAATGTTTATATTAATGAAAAAATCACTTTCTATTTTTCCATTTGGGAGTTGAGTAGAGAATTTAAGTTTATGATAATTAAGGGTTTATGTATCTTTTTTAAATTTATATACGAAGTCATATGTTTTATTATTTCATCCTTTTATATTCAGATTAACCTACATTGTTATAGTGAAGTTTTAAATATATTATTATAGGATTAGCATAAAAAAATGAAAATTAAAATTCAACACCCAAGAACTTTCGCAATATGAGAAAGAGGTAGTACTTTTTTATTAGTTTAAATTTACTTTGTATGATATAAATTATGTAATAAATGCTAAGTATTATGAAAATAATAGCTATTACATTTTTTTTAGATTAGTATAATTATGGTTTGGAGACAGTATAACTAAATTATACTTCCTCTGTCCGAAATTGAATGTTCCATTTTGACTTGCATAAATTTTAAGAAAATAGGTTGAGTTAATTCATTTTAATCCAAACTATATCAATTCCTCAACAAAATTTTAACTAATTTAGTAAATGAGACATTTATTTCTAAATGACTCAAAATAGAAATGTAAACATTCAAATCCAGATTGAGGGAGTATTTATTTTGGGACATATATTTTATAAACAAAGAACTTGACTGAAGTATCATTATATATTTTAAAATGTTAAGTTGTTATTATAATTTAAATGGTTAAGTGGTTGTCGGTTGTAGAACCTGATATTATCTATGGTTGTGGGTTATTCTTGTTGACAATATAAGTTTTGTGTGAATTTCCCAGTTGGTCGGGTCACAGGTCAAGCCTCCCGTTCACTGGACATGGGCCACGACAGGTTTATTTGACCTTTGCCAGGGTGGGTCTGATCTTTTAGACTTTCAGGTCTGTTCGTAGGGATGCATAGGTGGTAGAGGTGTCAATTGGGATTGGGGTCGATTGGGTCTTATCTCATAATTTTGGAGGATTGGGTTTAAAAAATCCAATCATAATAATATCAAGAGCTTTTTAGCTCATCCCTTAAGGGTCGCGGGCCAACGAGGGTTGAAGAGAGTCGGGTCGACTTTGCCCTTAGGGCCATAGGTATTTTGAAAAAAAAAGAATTTCTCACAAAAGTCATGACTCACAAGCTATCACAAACACAACACAATCTTTGGACTTCAATTACAACTTCTTCTTCAGTTCTTCACAAATCATAGTCCACCATTGTGCCACTACTGCCCCACCACTCTCGCCGCCACCCACTCTCGTTCCTTTCACCTTGGGTTAGAGGTTTATCTAATCTTTTCCAGTTGCGCTCGTTGTTATGTTAAGCTCTACTTGGTCCTGAAATGGGTGATGCGAAAATTTCCGAATAAAACTCAGATTCGTCCATGGTTGCTTGTCGTTGGGCTCCATAAACTGACCTATGCATTGGGGAGGGAAAGAAGATATACATGGGTATGAAGATTAGTTGATTTGAGAGAGATTTATGTGAAACTCACTTATTTTACTCTATCTTCTTCTAGATATGGAATCTTTTTTATTTTCGTGTTTCTTTTTTGTCCTTTCTTCTCTATGCATGTTATATCTATTTATCCTTGTTCTCTGATCTAGCTTCAAATTTCAGTTCAAAATCTTGCGTAACTTTTTTTTTTACTGATTTCTTGAACCTGGAGTTGTTGCACGGGAGAACTGATGACAAGAATCTGCTCTTATAGAATAGATATAGGATTTAAAAAAAAAAACAAAAAAAATAAAGAGGGTTGGCTCCACCCTCGACCCGATGGGGTTGGGACTGGGTTGAGGCTTTGATGGCCCTTTAGAAAATGAGGTCGGTCTGTCCCGACCCTTCAAATGCTCTTTGGGGTTGGGGCCTGGCCAGGTCGAACCCAATTGACACCTCTATTGTTGGAATTTCTAAAGGATAAGTCCATAGAGTATTCCGGAGATACGGAGTTTTTATGGTTTATTTTTCTTTTCCTTCTTTGGGTAAGTTATTATTTTCATAGTCTAGACCAGTACATTTGGACAAGATGTTTTCAAATTTTAAACCTTGGAAATAGTTAAAAACTTTTGGATAGAGATGGTTGAGACTCAATTTTAGAGAAATAAATGGTTTATTATCAATTTAAATTTCTCAAAAAATTAGAAATCTACTCTTTGCTATTCTGATGTTTTAACTGAGGCCGCATTCTAAGCATCGAAGCCCATCTCCAATTATGGTGTTTACAGTTTGGATTTTCAAACCAAACCATACAAAGTCTCAAATCGTTAGTTTGGTTTGGTCGATTTTATATATATTTTTTCTGTTTTAATCAATTGTGTAAATATAATACATGAATGAATATATAAAATACACCTACTTTTTAATGATAAAATAACAAAAAGTGAATATAACACAAATCAATTTAAATTATAAAATTTAGCAATCTTTTAAAAATATAAATGGATATTATAATTATAGTTTTGTATTTATCCAAAATATATTTTATTGAGTTCTTATTAATCTTTTAAGATATACATAGATGCTATAGTAATAATTTTTATTCAAATACAACTTAATTATTTTGATTATATTAACTATCAATAAAATCATTTTAGAAATAAAAGATTAATCTTATATATTAAGTGAGGGAGGATTAAGATAGAGGAAAGATAGACTTAATATTTACATTATACATTATGAGATGAACGATAAGTGGTGAACACAAAGGTATATTATGTAGTGAAAAATGAGGAAATTATTCTTTGCAAAAGTAAAGTGTAAAATGGAATATATAAATATATATATATATATATATATATATTTTATATTTATATTGATTTTGGTTTGGTTCGGTTTGAAAGTCAAATTAAAATCAAATCAATTTTTTGGTTTGGAAATTTTTGAAACCAAAACCAAACCTAAAACCAAGTATTAGGCTTGAATTGGTTAGGATCGATTGGTTTTTCAATTCTTTGGACCCTTTCAATAATCTTTTTATTTTTTATATTTTCTTTCCTCTTCTTCTACTCCACCTTTTGTTCTTACGCTTTTTCCTCCATTTTCACCCTCAGCATCATAGTTATAAAACTAAACCTTCAAAGAACAGTTTCATGTTAAATGGCTCTTAGATCTGATCTTTTGACTCCTAATATCGTGACATTTTCTACTTTTAATTCATCTTGAGATTAATTTTGCTCTTTCTGTAACATCTTCAACC